>REGM01000313.1:259642-292300 GCA_004194415.1 Aurelia aurita
GGGAGGGGGGACCAAAATTTTACCTACTCAAAGAGAGGGGGGACGAAAAATAAAGCACATCTCAAGGAGGGGGTATGAAAATAATTTGAGGTAAATCCTGATAATTTATAAAAACTAGTTCTTCAGGAATTAAAACATAGTTATTCAGTTTCTATATACACAAGTTTATATATGTATTGGGAGGGGGGTTGAAAATATTTTCTGCAATGTTGGAAGGGGGAAGAAAATTGTCGCGTAAATCAGAGAGGGGGGACGAAAATTCCATCAAATATTTGCAAATGTCTTCCACCCCCTCCCCGGCAAGTATTAATGACCCGTCCCTTACTGACTCCTTTTTTAGTATAAAGGATCTCCTGAACGACTTGTATAAACGTGGTCTAAAAGCTTACTATAAGATGAAAAATTGTTTGGGGGAATTGTTCCGGAGAAATGTAGATTTAACCTTAAAATTATTCAACAGCCTTGTTAACCCGATACTTCTTTATGGGGTGGATGTTTGGGGCTGCTTCATGCATGCCTTCATTGATGCTAACCCAATCGAAAAACTGAACATAAAACTTTGTAAAGATATACTTGGAGTAAAACGAGCAACATCAAATGTTGCTTCTCGATGTTTGATTGGCATTTCTGGTGGAATAAGCAATGAAATAGTGGCACACGCTTACCGAAATAACATTGAATTAGACTTAACATGGTCTAGTTGTTTGAGATACATTTTGTTCAGCCATGGTTTAGGAGAAATATGGGAGAACCGAATTAAAACTTTCAGATCCATTGGAACCACATAGGTGGTGAATCAACGGGTGATAGATTGTTCCGATCAAAACACTCCCGATGTTGAAAAATCAACCGAAAACGAGAACTTATTGCACCTTTAAAACTGCATTTAAGATTGAAAAATATATTTCAAGTATGAAGAATGTCGAAAAGAGAACTTTATTAAGCAAATTTAGGTTATCGTTTAGAGGTAGAAGTCGGCAGATACCACAGAACAAAAAAGAATTTAGAAGAGCGAATATGCCCTAAATGCAACATTTTAGAAGATGAAATTCACTGCCTGTGCCTAATGGCATGCAATATTAATAATGACATCAGAAATCCAGCGTCAGCATCCTCTGTTTAGACACAAGAATACGAAAGATAGTTTCATTTATCTAATGCAGAATGACGACGATAAATTATGCCCATTGATACAAAGTTTCATTGTGAATTGTCTAATAGCATCTTACGATCTAAAAAATTCGCTTGACTCGTCCCCAAATGTACAACCTTTATGATTTGTTTTGTTTTTAGATTGTAGTCACGTTCTTTTTTAGATTAATGTTATTGTTAACTTGTTATAGTATTCATTTTGTTGTATTTAGTTCCTCAGTAGCTGCTTAAAGTATACAAGTTGTCTTGTACTAGGCTATTGATGGAAAAATGAAATCTGAAATCTGTATGCATTGCCTGTTATTGCTACTATTATCTCTAACCAAATGTATTGCTTTCTTGTCTTTTCGCTCATTTTCCTCCACTTTGAAACTAAAATAACTGCGTAATGAAAAATATTTACATTTACTTCCGGGATCTTGGGGTCTTGGAGTCTGGGTCTTGGGGTCCAGCGAATAGAAAATGCCTCCGTATATTGCTATGCTACTTCCCATTATGTACTCATTCTTCCATTTCCATTCTTCCATTCTTCGTACATAACAAAAGTCCGCAAGCGCCTATTGTTTAGAGAACACAAGAACAACAGGTTGCACGAAACACTATGCAGGAAACGAACCCAGCACTGGCAGCCGTTGTCGGTTGCTTGGTCCAGTCGGAGAGTGAGCCAGGTATCACCTGAGGAGGGAATTTACGGGATGCCATTTTTATAGATCAGATTTTTATGCTGATTACGAATATGGATGTTATTCACGCGAACGAGGCTGCTTTTGTTAGATATCACGTGATTTAGCCTCGTTTTGGCAGGTTTTGGCTTGCAAACGTTTTTGATGCTTCAGTCGAACAAATAACACTTTTCTAGATCAGATTTTGATGCTGATTACGAATATGATATTATTTATGCGAATGAGGCTGCTTTTGTTAGATATCACGTGATTTAGCCTCATTTTGGCAGGTTTTCGCTCGATAACGTTTTCGATGCTTCGATCGAACCAATGGAACTTATCTAGATCAGATTTTGATGCTGATTACGAATATGGATGTTGTTCATGTAAAAGAGGCTATATTTGTTAGATGTCACGTGCGTTAGCCTTGTTTTGGCTAAACAACGTTTCAGCTCTTTTAATTGACAAATGTATTAGAAAGAATCATCTGGTCATTTTTAGCAATAAATTCAAAATGATGAAAGAAAGTGTTTTCAGTTGGATTTAGATCAAGCAATGCTTTCATGTTGCCTGCGGCTTTCTTTTTCGCCTTGTTGTTAATACACGTTTTATCTTTTCTCTCTAACGGCTTCTTGAAAATAAAACTTACTCGCAAGCTGCATATTTCAAGTTGTGATCCAATCAGTGTATTTACTTGAACAGTCCCTTTCTCTAATAATTTATTCGGTCTCTGGCCAGGTTATGTACGTTTAAGTAATTTCATTTACATCATTTTCATTTCATTTAAGTAATTTCATCTCTGAAAACCTCTCTGTATATCTTTGCGATTTTGCAAAAGTTTAACATCCATCATCTGAGTCAGAGCTCTGCTAGCGATCAAAGTCAGATGTTTCATTGGTGTCATCTGTACTGATCAATTGCTCTGCAACATCATCTGGGTATGCTTCTTGCATCCAGTCCGTTGATAATTCTGGCAACCATCCATGTCTTGCTGGGTCCTCTAAGATCATCATCGGATCTTCTGCCTTCCTCCAAATCCTGTCAACATAGTTTGCTCTTTGTATGTGTTTTTGTAGGCTGCTATTGCATGGAGGTAAAACTGAAAGATCGGGAACCTTATCCTTATCTTTGCCTCCAGAAAATCGCAGATCTTGATTCAATGACACTATGACATCTTTTAACACTGTACAAAACGCAAACATATTCCTCTAACTAGTCGCAAACATCCTGTGGTACATCCGTTTGGCAACCTAGTCTTGCAAATACATCTACATAAACGTTGCTGCTCTTAACATGCTTCCAGCAAAGATGCTTTCCTTTTCGAAAGAAGCAAGCGACATAATCATTCCCGGTGAATGCATCATGAAATCCAACCAGAGATTTGTTTTGTTCTTGCGAAAGGCTGCAGGCTGCAGGCATTCATGTCAAGCAGTCGTCCACTTTTGCCAGTTCCGTTATCAATATAAACTTCCATAAATTCTTCCGATGTACAACTAAAAGCAGAATAATTGGGATGTCGACTCGATGTCTCCAGAACTTGAGCGGACAACGTAAATTGTATGTTGCTCTCTTGCTGCGTTTGTTGCAGCATGCTTGATCAAATAAACAATTTGTGTGTCTGCTTCTTCGTGGTTCTTCTCAACTCTGAAATTTCTGATGACTCTTCCCTTATTATCTTTAAACATTGACTTCCTCTTACAAAATACACAACTCGCTCTCCAATCAGATCTCGATTATCAATCAATACTTCTTCTATTACTTCGAAAAAGCGCTCTTTGTTGTCACCATTGCCCAAAAATCTCTTGAAATCTGAAGGTATACCAATACCGCCATTTCGAATGATAAATTTGTTACTGGTACCTCTAACAACTCTTTCATTGTTCTTGATTGAGCAATTTCTGTACGTATCACATGCGAAATAGATGACATGGTAACGATTGGAAATACTAGAAAGGATCTGTGACATGGACGATTGGAAATACTAGAAAGGATCTGCAATGCAAGGCCTTGAAAAGTATTTGGTAATTTTACTATGAGTACGAATCAAGGCCATGAGGTCAATCAGTCTTACCTGCAACGTGTCCTCGACCTTGGGTAGATGGGCTTCCTTTTCAATAAGTAAACACAATGGAGATGATAGCAGCTTTCTCTTGGCTGTTTTCCGTCTCAACCCATCGCTAGTAGCTATTGAAAGAGGGACAGGTGCCAGGTGAAAACACAGTGCTTTATCAATGTTTATTCCTGCATTTTCTTGCTGGGATTTTGCTGTAAGAAGACCAAGTATGACACGCTGAACTGTGATGTCTTTCGACTGTCCCTTGGCACTAACTTTCACCTTCTTGCTTGTGTCACAAAAGCTCTCCCATTCAACTCGTTTCACTGGTTCAAAAATGAGATCTGTTCTATCTTTCTCAGCATCAAGGCAATCAAAAAACTTTCACGTAACTGCAAATTTGGAACACTGCAAGCAGACTGTCGGCAATATCGTTAGGCAGTGGACAACCAGAGGCAACATTGTATAATCCTTAATTGCACAGCTTCTTGAAAATATCAACTAAACCCGAAAATGCATTTAATTTGACATTAACGACGAATTGCTTGAATTTTTGCCGTTGCCCTATAAACTTTGCGTTGAACAGTGACCACATGAAATGCTTGATCTAAAATCAAATTTGTTTCAGATCTTTGTGTTTAAAGTTTAGCTTCATTCAGTCATTGAATAGTCATCGAAAGAAGACTGCTTTCTTAAGACATTTGTTTGAAAAAGCACCAAAACATTATTGAGCCAAAACGAGGCTAAACCACGTGACATTAACAAAAGCAGCCTCTTTCATATGAATAACATTCATATTCGTAATCTTCGTAATCAGCATGAAAATCTGATCTAGAAAAGTCTCATTTGTTCGACTGAAGCATCAAAAACGTCTGCAAGCAAAAATCGGCCAAAAGGAGGTTAAATCACGTGATACCTAACAAAAGCAGCCTCGTTTGCATATATAATATCCATATTTCTAATCAGCATGAAAATCTGATCTAGAAAAGTGTCATTTGTTCGACTGAGGCATCAAAAACGTTTGCAAGCTAAAACCGGCCAAAACGAGGCTAGATCACGTGATATCTAACAAAAGCAGCCTCGTTCGCATGAATAACATCCATATTCGTAATCACCATGAAAATCTGATCTAAGAAAATGGTATCTCGTAAATTCCCTCTTCAGGTGATACCTGGCTCACTCTCCGACTGGACTACTTGCAATGCAATGTTTTCCTCATTTTGTGGGTCAAAATACTGCAGAAAAATTCCCACTTTTGAAAATTCATAGCACCAAGAGTACGGGATGGATTCGAATGAATTTAATTCTACTTAAAAGTCGAAAGGCCGAAGTATTTTATGATTTTTCTCGCGTTTTATAAGCACCATGCATGAAAAAGTGCATAAAACACTTGATCAAATTGTAAGGAATCTCCTCACACAGAACAATACGCCATGGCATTTCATTTCTCTCAAGAGTTACAGGAAATAGATTTTCATAGAAATAATTTCTTACGATTAGATGAAGGGTTTTAGGCCCTTTTTTAGGCATTTCGCAACCAAGAAAGTTTTGTAAAGTCGAATTTACCAATATTTTCAGTGCTCATAAAAACTCGAGAAAAATTACAGAATACTTCAATCTCTCGGCTATCAAGCTATCAAGCAGAATTCGATTCATTTCAATCCAGCCAGAGTTTTCAAAAATGGGAATATCTCACCCATCTGGTATAATCTCGCAGCGCAGACCCTTGCTAAAGATCACTCGACCTTCGACGCCCATTTTCTTCATTTTGTGGGTCAAAACTGCATTTATATAAAACATACGGTCCTTTTGCATGATTACAAGGTCCGTCCGGTCCGTCAAGCTACTCTTGGTTGCGAAATGCCTAAAAAGGGCCTAAAACCCTTCATCTAATCGTAAGAAATTATTTCTATGAAAATCTATTTCCTGTAACTCTTGAGAGAAATGAAATGCCATGGCGTATTGTGTGAGGAGATTCCTTACAATTTGATCAAGTCCATGAATCACCTGAATCCTTCGCTTGTGTGGGAATTTCATGAAAAGAAACATGTAACGTACAATCTAAGAATACAATACTTATGCAAACTGCCTTTGGACTCGAATCACTGTCTTTCAGAGGTAGTTTCCTCTGGAACACTCTCGATGACAGTATCAAACAAAAATCAACACTATCGGCTTTTAAAAAGAGGATCAGAGACTGGGCTGGAGATAAATGCACCTGTATAATATGTCGNAAAAACTCGAGAAAAATTACAGAATACTTCAATCTCTCGGCTATCAAGCTATCAAGCAGAATTCGATTCATTTCAATCCAGCCAGAGTTTTCAAAAATGGGAATATCTCACCCATCTGGTATAATCTCGCAGCGCAGACCCTTGCTAAAGATCACTCGACCTTCGACGCCCATTTTCTTCATTTTGTGGGTCAAAACTGCATTTATATAAAACATACGGTCCTTTTGCATGATTACAAGGTCCGTCTGGTCCGTCAAGCTACGATTGTGCAGTGCAATCGGGATTTTTGCGTTTTTCGCGAATTTTCCTGCTAAGGTGCCTTATGAAACAAGCAAGGATAATAATCTCTGAATAAAGGCATGGAATCTGTTTATCGAAGATCGAAGCCTGCATGCCACAAATGATCCTTGATGACGTCGTTTTGTTAATATTGTGCAAATCTGCCAAAATGATCTTTGATCATTGGAAAGTACAGTGCTGCTAGCCAAATCACAGGGAAACCAGGAAATAATTGTTGCTAAAAATAAAATTTGTAAAAAAACATTTTCTTTCTTTGTCCCCTGTACGCTTAGTCATTTTTGTACAGTCTTTCGCGGAGCACAAAAATGACTATGCGCACAGGGGACAAAGAAAGACATTTTTTTTACAAAATTTATTTTTAGCAACAATTATTTCCTGGTTTCCCTGTGGCCAAATGCGGCCAACAAGGTTGTCCCCGAGTAAAGCAAAAGTGAATTAAATCACGTCAATGTGCACGTGATAAGCACGTGATAATAATCAACGTTTTGTTATGGTAATTGTCAATGCCATTTGAAAATTATTTTTGGCTCTCTTTCAGCTCTTTTCGGGTCTCATTGTCAGCAATATTTTGCATTGTTTTCTTATTAATTTCAGTTTCGTTTCATATATTTCACTTTTTTCCCGTTTGAATCTATGATATGTTTCCTACAATTTGCAACACTTTTGGAGAAAATCGGTCAATTAAATAATTAAATAGAATTTTTCTTGTCCAGAAGCTATAAATTTGACAAATTTCCTTTCTTTTGGTCAACGAATCACGCGACTAATTAATTACAATTGTTGTATTTGAAAAACCGATTGTTCAAAGAACAATAGGGTTAAGTCTCATTGATTACAAAGTACTTTGTAATCTAAGAAGGGGCTTGAGGTCAGGAAGGCAGTCAGAAAGAAAGAAAGAAAGAAAGAAAGTCACGCTCATTAGTGTGATTGATCAGCACGATATCGCACTAAGACAAGCAAAAGTGCGTTTGGGACGCAATTATCCCCCCTGCGCAAAGAAAACCAAGGAAAACTTGACATCGGCCTTTTTCAAGCTTTATGGCGAGCGTTTGAAAAACAGGATCATTAATGGTCATTTAGACAAAATTTGTATTAATGTCCCGCGGATACTGAGCAATTTGTATCTGTGCCAGAAATTTTTTTATTTTGATTGTTTCATGCCAGAATTATATGAAACAAGGGGGTGCTTCAGATTCGATCCTCTGCGTCCATATCGCTGTCCGATGAAATGGGCGGGGGCGGGGCGAGGCTGAAAAAGCTAATATGCAATGAAATTTGCACCGGAATTTAGGCAATGTTAGTTAACAGTTTGTTTCATGTCACACAACAGGCTCTAAGTTAGAAGTCGACCCGCATTGAGGCAGCAGAAACTCTCCAATCGACCCGTATGTTTTGCTGACTCATAACTGAGGAGCATGCAACACCCTTTCCCTCATCTTAAAGCTGACTGTTCTCGAAAGTTCTTGAGTTATTCAGACGTGAAAAACAACTTGCGCGAATCATGCCAAAGGCACTTCGAAAATGCCCACGATATATTCATCAGAAAGGTTGCATTGGGCGAAAAATCAACAGAAAGAGCTTTGCTAACATGCTTCCATGCAAGGAAGTGTACCCNTCACGCTTTGCAGAGAATGTTGTCATATTAAAATGGCCGCCGCAGTCGAAAGGCAACAAGCGAAGCGCGCAAAGGATGCTGGTTGATTGGCGTTCTTTAAAGTGTACATAAATAACAACATGTACTAGGCTATTTTTTGAAAAATGAAACCTTGAAATCTATGTCTTTCATAGCCCTGTTTAATCATGGCAGCTCTGCATTCAAGGTTCTGCATTCAAGAGCATATGAATCAAGTCTTTAAAAAGCATTGCACGATTGGTTAATGCCTCTTTCGTTTGACTTGGTGGCTTGAAAAGAACTTCAAGTACTTAATTATAAATGTTCATTGGCAATCTTTGATATCTTGATTATTTTCAGAACCACAGCATCTGCTACGTTTCAAACAGTTTTCCGGTTGTGACGTCATCAAATTGTTAAATCGTGAACCAAAAAGCTACGGATTTCTGCTTACCGCCATATTATAGACCTTCATAAACTATGGTTTTCTTGAAGATTGTACCGTTTTTCCTCTATTAATTTAGGATTTACGATGATTTTAATTTTTTTCAAAACTTTTCATGAATCTGAAAATAATCAATATCTCAGATATTGCCAATGAACACTTAAAACGAAAAACCTGAAGTTCTTTTCAAGCTATTAAATCAAACGAAAGATGCATTAATCAATCGTGCAATGCTTTTTAAAGATTTGATTCCTATGCTGCATTCAAGGGTTTTACATTCTATCATCTTTTTTCCTATTTTCAGGATAAGCAGCATCCGAGGTGCAGTATGATTAGAGGACTTTTACGACGCCGATTTATTTTGTTATGTGTTGTTGGCTGCCTTATGATTGGCATCTTCATATTATATGTTGATCACATGCACAGTAGCGCGAGCGTGATGGAGCGTAATCAGGACTACAGTGGCGAGGACAAAGACTGGCTATCCCAGTATAACAATAACACAAAAATAATACTGATTTTTACGGAGATGTTTGGTAGAAGAGTATGGAATAAATATACCGGTTCAGAATTAACCCATTCATGGGAGAAATGCCCTGGTAAACACAAGAACTGCCTTGCAACTTATAACAGGGCACGACTCAATCGTGCAGATGCAGTACTTTTTCATGGTCGGGACATTGAAATGCAACGAAGAGGTTTTTACAATGCAGAGAGGCTAAAGCGGTTACGGAAGAAGGTGCCTAAAGGACAGAAATGGGTATATATTAGCCAAGAAAATCCCCAGGATGATACTAATATATACAAGCCTTACGATGGAATTTTTAACTGGACTTCTACTTTTAGCAGGCGATCTGACGTGTTCATGCCGTACGGTTCATACACGAAGCTAGATAAACCGCGCGAAGAAAAGAAAAATTACGCGGAAGGAAAGAAAGGTGGAGTAGCTTGGGCGGCCAGTCATTGCAACATAATGCGTCAGGAGTATGTACTTGAACTGCAGAGGTATATCGATGTAACCGTATACGGTCATTGCCGGACGCGGTTTCAGAAGCAGCGGAACTGCCATCACCATGATCCGGCCTGTAAACAGGAGCTGTCGACGTATAAGTTCTACTTAGCATTCGAAAATGCGTTCTGCCAGGACTACGTCACAGAGAAATATTGGGAACGGATAGAAATGGGGGATGTTGTCCCTGTTGTTATGGGGGCGAACTACGATAAAGGGATTGTAATTCCAGGATCATACATTGACGCGAGTGAGTTCAAATCGATAAAAGGCCTTGCTGATTATTTGTTATATCTCGACTCGAACGATGTGGAATATAATAAGTATTTTGAATACAAGAAAAACTATGGTCCTTACCCCTTTTTCAACGGAGGTATGTACTGTCTCATCTGCGAGAAATTACACACAGAAGATTATAAGAAAAGAACGCAGGTAAAACTATCGAAAGAACATAGTCTGCAGGAAACATGTTGGCTTTATAACTACAAAGAAGAGAGGTTTTGGAAACAGATATCCGAATCACAGAAGAAACATGGCCTTATTGTTAGAGGAAAAGCAAGGTTATTTATGAAGAATCTCATAAGTCAAATACTGTTCTTTTAGTTTATCAGATGCGTTACAGTATGGGGCTTGTGCTCTTAGGAGGGCTGTGCCCCGGGGGGCACTTCACCATTGGGTCATATAGGGATGTGTGCTGCAAGTGTTATGACCCAATCCCAGAATATAGGCCGCATTTTGAGACTCAATCCCAGAATATGGGTGAAGTTTCCGACAAGTGTTTTCACTGCAAAACAATTGTAACATTGTTGTTTATTCAAAACATTAACATTCCTAGAATTTCTTGTAAAAATTAGACCCCAATACCAGCAAATTGCTAATAAAAGTGCATCCCATTCCCAGAATGTTCGTGCGAAAAATTACCCCACAACTGGCCCACATCCCAGTATGACCGGATAGTGGGAACGCCTAAAACTGGATATCTTTAAACCCAGCTGCAACGGCAACAACATGTTCTACTTTTGGCACTTTAAATCGAAATTAAAACGAAATAAAAAGATGAAAAAAGGCATAACACGACTAAAAAAGACTGGTGGGAACGACTGAAAACGTATAAAAACGGGTTGAACGTAAAACTGGCGTTTCCATTGACTCACTTGAAAACGGATAACTTTTAACCCGTTTTTAGTTTAACCCTGGCTGGTGGAGAGGCAGCCTTACGGTGAGGGATTTCAAGATTTTCAAGATTTCCGCTTCGCGTCGGGTTCAAATAGCAACACTCTGGCCTTAAATTTAAAACCTCGGGCCGTAAATTAGCCCAATGCCCGAAAAAGCAACGTTATTGTTATATTCGACGAAAAGTTGATTAGGTTCTGTTACAATTTAGCATCAGAGATTATTTAAGTATTTAGTTACTTCTTTATGTTCATCAACAATTCAACCGTTACTTCACTTTGCTCTTTATTTATTGGTTAGTATTCCTTCAGTTCACGTTCAAGTGGAAGCTGGGATTCATTCAGTTCTCTGGAGGCAAGGATTAGGCCTATAATAACTGTTCACTGAAAGATTATAGAACAAACAGAGGTAAATTTTGTATGAGCCAATCAGAGCATTTGTTTACAGAGGTCGGTCAGCCAATCAGCGGCCTCCATTTCATTGCAGTATTTTCGAGGAATTTGGCCTACGCCACCTAGCTGTGGTGGAAGCTCAGCCCCCTAAAAGGGGCCGCCAAATAATTGTCCTTTTTCAAAATTTATCGCATTTTTAGGATAACGATCTGTAGAAATTTTAATAAATATCTACCAATGCACGGAACAGTCGCACTCTTGGTTGCAGAAATATCAACAACGGAATTTTGCACAAAATTCCACGAGATTCGCAGATGATGGATGCCTAGGCCCATCCAAAACCAAACTTATTTTGTTTTAAAATTTTGATGGCAGACAGTTTGGCGAATTTAGTTGACGATGGATGGCTAAAAAAACATATGCAGTCGACGTTTCTAAGATTTCTATGCAGTCGATGTTTCTAAGATTTCTCCTATTTATTTTTCAAAAAAATTTAAGTTTAAAAAAATTTTATTTCTGCTCTTAAAATAACCCTTTAGTTGCTCTTTTCAATCCATTAATCGTAGGGAGCTCTCTGATATCAATGGGAATATCGTTCCAAGCTTTAAGAGCCGAATAGTGAAAGCCTTTCTTGACATATTCCATGCTATTTTTCTACGTTATAGTCACTTGAAAGGATATAGTCACAAAGCATGCCGGCCGCAAAGGCCCCTTTAAGCATTTAGTGGAAAGTCTTAATTATCAGGTTTGATTATTTCAGGAACCTTGTCACAGTGTAGCTCGTGATATTATTTGGGTCACACAGTCGTTGCGCCTTTGCGGGAGCCCATCCACAGTATATTGCAATAAGGTAAATCATTAAATAATGTACTCACGGTCATTCCGTAATTTGCGCTTTTTCTTTGGGTCTTTTCTGTTGTCTCTACTTGGCTTGCTCTCTTTTTCTTTGAACAAAATCTTTAGGAGAAAGAAAAAACATAAAAATCATTAACACAATTAAAAGACTTTTGCATGAGTAATTTTGAATAATCGTAAATCTCACCTGACATTTAATTTGAGGCAGACTTTACAAAATTACTTGGCCGTTTTGACAAGCTTTCTATACATGCAACTTTGTACCGGGACAGTTTTGATCCCTTACCGAGTTGTTATAGCCTGCGTGCAAACTATACTTTTCCATTGCGAAGGACTCCTTCGCAGCGGAAAAGTATAGTCTGCACGCAGGCTAGAGTTGTTACGGTTCAAGAGCGTTTACACTGCTCTAGAATAAAATTATTCGACAGATAGAAGGAACTAAAATGTTACGGAGTATCAGGAACGGTGTAAACAGGAGACTGATCCGTTACACGTTTTTTTTTTAAGAAACTTGGATTAGGCCATAGTACTCAAAGTTTCTTAATTGAACATACAAATTTCTGCATTTTAGTACTAAAAGTTTCTTAATTTTTTTCTTATTCTTTAAGTCCATGAGTTATCATGTAGTTTCTGACACTGCTGCAGATATGTTTCTTGACATATAAAACATCAGGCGAGAAGAAAAAGTGTTCTATTGCGTTCAAAACACAAAACGGTTAGGTAATATTACTCAGGAATAAGGGTTCAACGAAATATTTACTATAACATTATTCAATTTAGAATTTGAAAGTTTTTTAAAGCTCTTTCCGCACTTAGTACTAAGAGTTTCTTAAATTTTCGGCCATCCTAGTACTAGTTTCATAAACCAGTTTCTTATAAAAAAAGAACGTGTTCACTTTTGTTTCGGATCCGAAGTCGTACCAGTGCAATGCAAACAGGGTCTTAAAGACCCTCTGCTAACCATGAGGCTTTGCGTGCTACGGATGAGAAAACAGCACAACACCGGCCTAGCATCAGAGACTTCAGATAATCTGAAAGTCCATTTGCAGTGCATTCTGGGACAGCAACGGCGTGCAAAACCACATGGTTAGCAGAGGGTCTTTAATAATGTCTTCGTTGAGGCCCGTTTTACACCGATGTGCTTTCAAAAGCCCAATTTTCTTTTCATTGAAAAAAAGAAAACTTATGTCCACACTACAATGTTAGTCGAATCGAAACCGCGTCGAAATATTTGTGCACATTTTATAAATTGTTGATCATTTTCAAGAGCCTTTCAAATTATTGAATAATTTTTTAAACATCTCTGTTCCAAGATAGTTTTGTAAGTTTTATGCAATCCAAAAAGTATCCATGTGGGAGCTTCACTGGAAACAATATTTAAAACAAACCTGAGGAACGAACGATTTCAAGTCTTTGAGATTCTCGTAAAATGTTCGAGTGTCTTCATCTTCCCATAAGCCATTCTCCGTGTCATACTGCAACATGAAAAAATAAGATATGTACTACTTTGTTCAACAGAGAATACTGGCAGCACAAACAAGAAATTATTTATTGCAATCATTTCATTTCATATTATTGTGTATCAAATCCGTGTATGAAAAAAGATACTCTATGAGAACCTGACCAAATTCTCTTTAATGGTGTGAAACAATAGACGATAACGATAAGATGGCGGCCGCGCAAAGCATGCTGGTAAAAAGCTCCCTGACGACCACCTAAACGACATAAAAATGTTGGTCTGCCGTTTCGACCAGCTAGCTGTGGTGAATTTCGGAACAAGTAATCAATGTAAACAAATAGGACAATTTTGTAATTTGAACGCAATTCGAATTCAAGCTAGCTAGTCGCAACGGTAGACCAAAGTTTTATGTCGTTAGGTGGTCGTGAGGGAGCTTTTTACCAGCATGCTTTGCAGCAAAACACAACAGATTCTTTGGAGCCGCCATCTTTAGCGTTATTGTCTATTCAAAGGTGTAGGCAAAATTGTTGTTATGTCGTTAGGTGGTCGTGAGGAAGCTTTTTACCAGCATGCTTTGCAGCAAAACACAACAGATTCTTTGGAGCCGCCATCTTTAGCGTTATTGTCTATTCAAAGGTGTAGGCAAAATTGTTGTTATGTCGTTAGGTGGTCGTGAGGAAGCTTTTTACCAGCATGCTTTGCAGCAAAACAAAACAGATTCTTTGGAGCCGCCATCTTTAGCGTTATTGTCTATTCAAAGGTGTAGGCAAAATTGTTGTTATGTCGTTAGGTGGTCGTGAGGAAGCTTTTTACCAGCATGCTTTGCAGCAAAACACAACAGATTCTTTGGAGCCGCCATCTTTAGCGTTATTGTCTATTCAAAGGTGTAGGCAAAATTGTTGTTATGTCGTTAGGTGGTCGTGAGGAAGCTTTTTACCAGCATGCTTTGCAGCAAAACAAAACAGATTCTTTGGAGCCGCCATCTTTAGCGTTATTGTCTATTCAAAGGTGTAGGCAAAATTGTTGTTATGTCGTTAGGTGGTCGTGAGGAAGCTTTTTACCAGCATGCTTTGAAGCAAAACACAACGTTGGAGCCGCCATCTTTAGCGTTATTTTCTATTCAAAGGTGTAGGCAAAATTGCAAACTTTTTAGATACCTGGTTACGACAGTCCCTGAAAATTTCATCGGGTGTCTCAAATAAAAACAAGGAAGATTAATGAAAACTAGCTCTTCCCCGGTTTTTATGCGGCTATCTCCTTGCTAGAAGCTCCATATCTTATATTACAGCGAAGCAAAAGAAATAGAATTTCATATATATATTTAGAACATTTTTTATTACCTCTGCACCTCTGACTGGTGTGAAAATATTTATAGTTCCAGTTTCGTCCTTTTCTTCGAGTTCTGAAAGATGATTTATGACAGGATTAATTCACCATAAGCCAGCAGAAACTGTAAAATCTAGGCAAACTGTGTTAAAAAAGCTGATCGAAGAGAGCTAAAAATAAAGCAATTGTACTCACGATCTTCGGGTAGGTCGGGGACTTCTTCGTCTAACATTTCCTGCAACAAATACAAATCATCTTCCATTACTTTTTGGTAAAAACTTTACGTTCACCATTGCGAAACTTAAGTACTAAACACCAGATAGATATTAAGACCCGTCGAATCATTGCTATCCAAACATGAATCAAAGAACTCAAAATGGCTAAGTTTGAGTTTTGAGATTTTTTAGTTTGAGCTCAGAAAAGGGGGTTTGGCCCTGTGATAGTAAAGCAACTTATCTGAAATATTCTAGAAATCGAATATTTGTTCTTTGAAAGTACATCACTTGATTTTAGAACTGAAATCCAATTTGTGAATCATGCACCGAAGATTTTCTTTCTCTATTTGTACCTAGCATCCGAAGGCAGTTTTGGACACTGAGAAGCTAAGCCTATCGAAGCAGTGTTCTGGTCCTTCCTCTCGATGTGACCACACCTCGTGATTCCTTTAGCCTGGAATTACAGAGAGTTGGCGACTCTCCTCACTCTACGGAGCAGGTTTGAAAGGGCGGGGACTCGAACCACCAACCTTCGGATTGGCAGTCAAGCGTGCTACCACTGAGCTATCCCGGCTCTTAGATTTGACCGACCGAAGATTTGACCACAGTGTAGTTTCCCGTGGATCCTTAACAAGATGACACAGTCATCAGTCCACTAAATACCACTGATAATTTTGAAAGTAGACAAGTCCTGAGCAAACGCTATTCAGATTTAAAACAGGAGAAATGGCCTTTCAGACAAAATAAAATAGACATATTTGGCTACGGTTTGTTTACACACAATTCAAGTCGAGTGATCAATCTCTTGAAAAAGCATCTTTTGATTTGTTTAACATATTTCGTGCCATGAAAATTGCAATGCATGCAAAAAGTAGTATAATACTAAAACTTCCCACGACTTGAACTGGATGCAAACAAACCTTCGCCGCACAGGTCTATTGATTTCTGCAAGATCAAAACTCAAAAACCTCTGAAAATTCAATCTCATATAAATCCATGCTAAGTGTAAAGTCTTACAGCTAACGATGTCGTATTTGTAAGAAGCTTCTCGTATGCTTTCTGTGCCTTTTCATACGCTTCTTTCCTGTCTGCTGATAATTCACCTTTCAACTGCAACATAAAAAAAGGAAGATTATTGGTACGTTTTTGTCAGCTTCAACGTTAGACAGACTTATGACCATGCGTCCCTTGTTTCCCTGCGTTCTTTGATTTGTTGATGTATTTCCGGTCAATAGGGACTCATTACATTGCCATGAAAAAGTGGGCACACTTTAGGCCCTCGCAGAGTGGATCAGTACGCATCAATCACATTAATTTATTTCGTTCGTACAGACGAAGATTATTGCTTGAAATTTATGCAATCAGTAGGTCAGGGAAACATCAATCTTTGTATTAACATGTATCAGTTGTTTGCACGTGTGGCTATAATTCGGAGTTGAGTCCATAACTTACTTTGGAATTAAACTGTGGCAGTTTTTACCGCAGGAAATAAAACACGCAAACACCCTTCCCATTTTTAAAAAACAAATTAGATGTTGGAATGGAAATAAATGCAACTGTAGACTCTGCAAAACATACATCCCGCAAGTTGGGTTTCTAACAGGATAGACAATTAGTATGTATCTTTCCTGTAATATATATTGCCCATTTTAATATTCTTTTTTTTTCTAGATTGTAAATTGTAAATATGTATTAAAGTAGGCCTTAATTAGCTGTAAATTAGCTATTCTATTTCTTGCCTACTGTAAATAAATTATTGATGATGATGATGATGATGATGATGATATAATTATTCAAATGTATACGAAGATATTGATAATAGATAAAATATAAGCCTTGAATATTGACAGTTTTTTCTCCAATGTTCAAGCTCTTTAAACTAAAATTTGAAGTGATTTTATGGCAGGACGTTAGTGTACGAAAACTACCGCAAGTTTAGGTCATTCTGAACTTGTTACGGAGATCAAAACGCGGAAAAAACTTACAATTGTACTTTAGCAGTTGGTAAGTTTTTTTTACATTAATTTTATAAACCCCGGCATTATCCTTCAGCTTTAATGTTACTACTTAGCATCGCAAACAGCATTTTGTCAAATCTCTAGAGTGTAGAATTTCAGCTATAATTAAGTTAAAGTCAGAACAATATGTTTGCGATTTTGCCTCACCCCGATCGTCTGTCGATTCTGTCTTTCTCTATTCTGCAAAGACTTGTGATCTCTCATGAGATGCTTCGCCATTGAATCGTAATAATCCCGAAACGAATCTCTGAATAGCGTCTTGAAATTTTGAGGGATGACCTGCAAAGGATTGGGAGAAAATAAAATCACTTACCTTGTTAAAATTTTAAAGGGAATCTTAGTACATAAAAGTCTCGTTTCGAAACAACCATTGCCGAGAAGTGAGTAAGTCTTGCTCAATCCTTCGTAATGACTGCATTTCGTGTAGCAAAACGAACGAGACTTGGAGCAAGTCTAGCCTTCTGGGGTTAGGAAATCGAAATGTCCTTACTGAGGGCTATCAAAGAGCCAGGAAGTTTTCGGCATGCCAGGTGCTATCTTTTACAAGCAGTTAAAAGGAATCTAAGCATATGTAAACCTTGGATAAAAATAGCCGTGCAAAGACAATGGACCGTGACACGTGCCGAGCCATATTTGGGTAAATGATCTACGTCAACAGGAAATACTGATATCAGATAGGCTAGAATTTTACAGCAATTGGCTTGAGCACCTTTAAGGGTGCGTTTGATTGGTAATTCCAAACATACCAAATTCTGAAAACAGTAGACTTCGCAGAGATGGAAATATATTTCCCAATTAAACACAAAAATCTAGAAACGGTAGGTTTCGGTTTCGGATTCCCCACCCGGGTTTGCTAATGAAAACAAGAATCTCCCCATAGTCTGTCAAACCTTCTGCTTTTTGAAGCAGAAGGTTCAGAAGGCCTTCCAAACCTACCAAACCTACCGTTTCTAGAATTTGGGGCCAATCAAACACAAATTCTGAGTCTACCAAGTCTACCGTTTTCAGAATTGGTACCAATCAAACACACCCTAAGTTTCACAATATTTTAAATAATAAGGAAATAGGACCTACGTCTGAAGAACTCGATTTTCAAGAACATGTAACATTAGAACATTATGAATCGTATTATGGTGGTACAAAGCTTAATAATTGTTTCAAGGCCAAATCATGTAACCCTCCTGAAAGCACAATAAACCTTCTTATAGACGTGTTGGAATAAACCAAAGTGTAAATCATACACTCACATCGCATTCAGCAAATTCCATGTTAAACTTTTCCTTCCAGAGCCTTGAAGAGGAAAAGAGCATCATGAAAATATGAAATGAAACTTTATAGGAAGGCAAGACTGATGATATGAGTCAAAGTTTTGCTCCATTGAATTGAATTGTTATTTATTGTTACAGTCATATTCCGCTAAAACTAGTTGAAGCGGAATGGGTATTGTATGTGGGGTATGGTTAGGGGGGAATGGAGCGAAAACAAGGACTCATGTAATAAGTCTAGGCAAGACTAGGGAAAATCAAGGTTTGGAGAGAAAAAAATAGTTTGCCTTCAATCTTTGAGGCTTTTTCCCAATCCTAGACACCTTTTCAATTTTCTCTCGGGAAAATTTTCCTCTCGTATTCTTTGTTAATATCTCTAATCTTCCCAAGATTACAAAGTAAGCCCCAGTGGCGGACACTAGGAGGGGCGAGGGGGTGCGGTCGCCCCCCAATGTTGGGAAGAACAATGACCTTTTGTTTGAAAAAAATAGAAATAAACAATGCTTTTTAACCGAAACAATAGGTTCGCCCCCCAATATTTGGCAAAGTGTCCGCCACCGGTAAGCCCAAACCTTTCGACGATTTTGGCCTAAAAGCAATAACATGTATTCATACAACGTTTTCAGCGGTTTTTACAAGTTTCTTAAAAACACCTTGTTAGAAACTCCCTCCTAATTTTAGAATGAAAGGCCCAAGTTAGAATGGGTAGTCTGGGATCCACAGGGCGTCCCAAAAATTGTACCCCATTTGTGTGGCTGTTGCGGAAGAGCTGTAACTTCTATTGCCCCGTTGTGGATACAGTTGCATAGGATAGGCTTCAACTTAGAGTTTGAGACATTGCTTTAGCCAATCGGAAAAGTGGTTACTGGTTTATGGCGCAAGAAAGTCATAAACGTGATTTCTTCAAAAACGGCACTTTCTTTGTTCGCCAAAAATGCCAAAATCAAGTAAATACTACACCCTTAACCTATTGCAAAACATATAAAAAATTCAAAGAAAACTCTAAAACCTTTTCTTGCAATATTTACATGATTTTGACATCTTTGGAGAACAAAGTCAGTGCTGTTTTTGAAGAAATCATGCTTCTTACTTTCTTGCGCCATAAATCAGCCACCACTTGTGCGATTGCTTAAAACAAGGTCTCAAACTCTAAGTTGAAGCATATCCTATGCAACCAAACTAAAAACGAGATAATAGAAGTTACAGGTCCTCCACAGCAGCCGCACAAATAGGGTGCAATTTTTTTGGGACACCCTGTATTTTCAAATCTTGGAGTATTTTCCAAGTTCATTCACTTATCACTGAATGACTACAACGGTACAGATTATAAAACGGGTAGCATTTTCGATTCGCCAGGTACTAGACGAAATCTTACCTTTGTTTTCTTGGCATGATACCAATCACATCTTCACCACAGTGTCGTACGAATGTCAGAACTACTGGAGCATAAACATGGCCTACCTACAGTACGAACGAAAGGACAAATGTCATCTTTCAATAAGATATAACTACAAGAGAAATCGCGAAAATTAAGTTGAAGCCTGAGTGAGACACTAGGCAGACACTAGGGGGCGAGGGCGTGCGGCAGCCCCCAACAATAGAGAAAACAATAGCCTTTTGTTTGAAAATATAATATTCTAAAATTGAGACAATAGTTTCATTTTCAATTTTAATTATTCACCCACGGTAGCCCCGTCAGTCTATAGAGATTGCTTTACAGCGGGCCGTGCAAAAAGACTAGAAAGTGAAAACCTAATTTACAAATTCTGTTATCTAACTTAACTAGCAAAAATATCTATAAAAATGTTCATAACAAAATTAAACGAAACTGATTCAAAAGAAAAGCGAGATCAAACCATCTACAACGACTCTTTTAGCCTTTTTTTAAGGTAGGTTTTTTGAGGTAGGAAGAGAGGGTGCATGTTTCACATCCAAGCTTAATTTGTTCCATAGTTTGGGATAACGAAATGAAATAGACTTCTGTCCATTTAATCACCCCCAATATTTGGCAAAGTGTCCGCCACTGGACGATAAATTAAAAATTCGATACACTGGTTTGCAGTACGATTTTTCAAACAGTGGATACATTTTTTCATTCACACGGTTGTTGGTCACCATTCTTAAACGTTGACAGTACCAGATGGTAATATGAGCTAAGCTTTAAACCTGAATTACAGCATACCTTATCAGAGTTAAGGATGGTTGAAATGACATTATTGAGGAGTTGGGTTCCTTCATCAGCATTCGTGAAAACACCATCCAAAATGAATTCTGCCAGTAGTCTCAGAGAGCAGCGCAATTTTGGTACATTTGCAACCTGTTGGAAGATAAAGCTGTGACATAAGGGGACAATAAAATAACACGGACTTAGACATAGCTGTAGTGGCTTAGGCCTCAAATCTTTCAATCTTTAAAAAGGTGGGTGTAAAATTCTATTTCATTTTTCTGTGAATTGAATGGCTTGAAAGGAACTTAGGGTACTTTCCTATAAATCTGCCGTGGAAATTTGTTGATATCTTGATGATTTTCAAAATGGCGGCGTTTATTCTGTTGTTGAAAGAATTCACGGAAAATTTTGAAAAAATCAAAATCATCGTAAATCCTAAATTAATAGAGGAAAAATGATAAAATCTTCAAGAAAACCGTAGTTTATGAAGTCTACAATATTATGGCAAGCAGAAATCTGTCGCTCTTCTGGTTTAGGATTTAGAAATTTGATGACGTCACAGCCTCAAATATAATAAATGCTGCCATTCTGAAAATAATCAAGATGTCAAAAAATTTCCACGGCAGATTTACAGGAAAGTACCCTAAGTTCCTTTCAAGCCATTTAATTCAAAGAAAAATGGAGAAAAAAATTTACACTGACCTTTTAAAGATTTGAGCCATAGGCTAGCTGTAGTGATATCTTATTTAGAACTACTGGAAATTAATTTTTTTCTTTGAAACCAAATATATTTAAAAAGGTGCTGGCTATAACTTCAGCGGGTTTTTCCGAGTGTAAATAAGCTACCATTAAAGGTAGCAAGTAAAGCCATTTCACAGGATAATTTCTTAAAAAACCCAATTTAAAGGCTTTTAACAACCCTAGAAAAGGGTTATGCTACCCTCCAAGAAAACCTGAAAGGGCCTTTTCTTGTATATTCTTTTGGGGGACATAACCTTATAAACAAGGCTTTTGAAAATAACTTCTTGTTGATCAAAATGAACCCTATGACATCTTTTCAAGCCACCCAAAAAACTCTAGGGGTGCTGAAACAGCATTATCCAAAATATTGAAGATTGAAAATCCATCTGGTTAAAAACCTGGAAACGTCCTTACTTCCTTGAGTGTACAAATTATCATTGGAATTCTAAGGCCAATCCTGCCTTCTTCAAGAAATGACAAACAAGTATGCAGTCTTTAAAAGACCCTGTAAATGGACGATAGGCCGGTGGTGGTGCTAGGAAAGAGCTATGTCAAATGATTATCAAATACGCATGCATGGCTCTGATGAAGGCTTCACGCTGAGACATGAAAGAATAAAGATGGCTGCTGTTTGTTGTGATAGGCCGAAGATCTGACAGTTCTCCAAGCTTATGCTGAATGATTATCAAATACGCATGCATGGCTCTGATGAAGGCTTCACGCTGAGACACGAAAGAATATAGATGGCTGCTGTATGTTGTGATAGGCCGAAGATCTGACAGTTCTCCAAGCTTATGCCGAATGATTATGTAATAATAACGCGTATATATACCTTGTCCTCATCTTTACAATTGATATTTTCGAATGCTTTTGCGATCAGCTTCTTTAACAATGGAGTAAATTCATTATATCTTTGGTGGAATAAACAGCAAATATGAGCAGCACAACTGACGTCAGAAACCTGGAAAAATAACGTGCAATTTATATAAAAAATGTGAACAAAATTAATATCAACTAAAAGCAAATTTGCTGAGAATGTTTGAATGAATTTCACAGAAACGCTTTATACGTTGACAAAAGCCTAACAAAAGTCCCAACTTTCCTGACAAGATATTAGCCATCAGCCTTTGAAACGTGACCACTGCATCAGATAATCCAAACGGCAAGCTGACTGGTCATCCAAAACTTCAACTTACTTTCGGGCTAATTCAATGCTTCAAGGACACATTTCCACACCGTTTCTTCAAACCTCCAGAGTAACAAAAGGCAAATACCATTACATACTGATGAGTTTCTAAACATAGGTTGCAATTGAAACTTCGAGTGTTCGAGTACTGAAAACTTCAGCTTATTTTTGGGCTCATCCAATGCCTCAAGGATACATTTCCGCACGCTTCTTCAAAATTCATAAAACCCAATTTATAAAATTCCCGGAGTAAGACACAGAAATACCATTTAAATACTGACAAGTTTCTTCAGACAGAAGTTGTACTGCGAACTTTACTTGTGATTCAAACTTCGACGTGCAGACACAAAAACAAGACAGCAAAATATCGTTTCTGCTCCTAAAAATGCCCTGCAGTCATACCCAGACGAATAGGTTTTACGGCAGCTCTTTGTGGTTTTTAGAAAAACCAAGAAAACCATAGGCCTATGGGGATAAAATGAATTTATATCCAAACATGACGGTGGCAGATTGGCCTCTTTAGTGGTCTCAACGCAATGCGATCAGTACAATCAAGGCTGAGGAGAGGGGGGGTCAGAGGGGGTCAAAAACCCGGGGCCCATGGTCATTGGGGCCCATCAATAATAACTCAATGTTTCAAAGTGTGTCTCAAATGCGAGTCTCTAGACCAGAGCCCGTGGTCAAACGGGGCCGTCAATAATTTCTCTATTTGTCACAATATATCTCAAATCAAGGAGAAAAAGAGACAGTGATATCTCCATTATGTCTTCTGGTAAGCAGTACCAGTCAAATATACTAACTAAACATCTAAATTTAAGGTTCCTATTAATCGTTTTCATCAAAACGTTTTAATTCTAAATAATTGGAATAAAGGAAATCTAAGTGTGTTCATGGTAATAGAAAACATGTTGATCTGTTAATATCAATGTAGGTTTCGGGTGTCTGACGATGAAATTCAATAAATTTTGTATTTTTCAGTTTTTTAGATCAAAGAAAATTTAAGTAAATACAGACTTTCAGCTTATGATATTATGATTCTCGTGCATAACGACTGGCTATTTCGATGATATGATAATTGTATTTAGAGGCGTAAAATAGCTACCAGAGCGATTCTAGCTACCTTAATTTTAAAATTTTTCCGGGGAGCATGCCCCCGGACCCCCCTAGATGAGTGCGCCTTTGGCGTACCTTCGATACTTTCTTTTCCAAGGGGCCCATGTTTCAGTCTGACCCGGGGCCCATAAATCCTCTCCGCGGCCCTGAGTACAATGCTATGACCATACATCAAATGGAAATTTCAAGTTACCTTCATTTTAGCATCGACTATTGAATTCACCTAGAAAAAATATTAAAAGAAATTTTCATAAGAAGCACTAACTCAAAACAGTAAACAGACAATTTAAACTATTTCGAACATATAATAATAAAATAAAACGAAAATTTATACGGGATAAACACTTCAACCATTACAACATTCAAATTTACTTCGAGAGTGTCAAACGATCGAGGATAAAGGTTTTTAAAGTGAACACCAATTTGTGAACAAAGTGAACACAGTGTATGAAGACCATTTAAAATCCTGTAAAATAGAAGGTTAAAGGACATATCCGGGGTTGTTTAAAATGCTATCGTAAAACAAGCATATCTCTGTTTAAGTAAAATTTCAGTGTTTTTTGTTTAAGTTTTGCACGCTCTTAACTGCAGTTTTCAGCCAAAAACTTCAACTTCGTCGCCATTTTGTACTGTTGCACGACAAGGAGGCTATCCATGATCTAGAGGCAAGACTGTGACGTCAAGACACACTGTTTTACTACTGTACTCAAGGCATATGAAGTGTTTATCTTATCAAGGCATTTGTTTAATTAATTGAACCAGAATGACACACGGTTGCTCTAACTTTACATCAAAGTAGAATGCGTTATTGTAAAACTTACAGCTTCCTGGATATACTTTGTCAAGTTCAACCCATTGAATTCATTTTCCAATGAGTCACGTTGCTGTTCAGTGATATTTTTCTAGGAAAGATAAGTAAGATTTCTTTATTTTTCACTTAATCTCTCCAAGAATGATAAAAATTGTGAGGCAGAAAGAAATATTATCAACATCATTAGTTGCTCAACTTTATTGAAAGCTTCTTGAACCGCTGTTCTTGACAAAATACCTCATAAATTTGGAACAAACAGAAGATTGCAATCACACATCACTCTTTTGATATATCAACATCTGGACGGAGAAGTTTCGGACAAAAAACTTCGGGCAAAAAGTTTCGGACACTTTCTGAAAAATAGGAAACAAGTTCCTTTTTACAGCTTATTGATCAAATCCTTCGCTTCAAATGGGTTATATTTGCATAAAATTAACCTTTTTTTAACCAAAGATCGACAAAGAATGCTTCAAGTGGAAGTATCGTGAGCAAAAAATTTAGCCACAATAATTTTCGAATGCTTTCAAAGTTAATTCGGACAAAAAAGGTTGAGAAACTTTTGGATTTTAATTTAGCTAAATGTATATTACGTAAGGTGTCTAAGGATTTGATGAAATTTTTATGAAAAACCAAATCTGTTCCCAACAAAACAAGAAAAGATTGGAGAAGAAGTGGCACATACCAGTTTCTTGACGAATGATGTGTTCTTCTTCATGGATGAATCTAATTTTCTGAAGAAAGTTTCCTCTGGTCGATGATCTGAAGAAGGATAAATTAAACTAAAGTAAAGTGAAAAGAAACTACAGATTGATAAATAACATTAAAGATACAAAAACTAATGTGGCTTTTAAAGGGAGTACAAAGACCAGCATGCTTTGCGCACAGTCAGCGACTTGCTCTGCACAGCTTCAAGAATAACTGACTGTACGAAATTCACAAAAACAAAAAACAAACGATGGCAAAGGCTGCTTGTCGTTGTACTCTCTTTCAGTCAAGATAGCTCATAGACACTAGAATAAAAACCCCTCAAGTTCATNAACATTAAAGATACAAAAACTAATGTGGCTTTTAAAGGGAGTACAAAGACCAGCATGCTTTGCGCACAGTCAGCGACTTGCTCTGCACAGCTTCAAGAATAACTGACTGTACGAAATTCACAAAAACAAAAAACAAACGATGGCAAAGGCTGCTGGTCTTTGTACTCTCTTTAAGTAAAGATAGCTCATAGACAATAGAATAAAAACCCCTCAAGTTCATTTGGCCTCCGTTGGTCTCAGCTGTAAGATCTTAAAGTGAATCTAAGCATATAAGAGTTGCTCAAGCCACTTGCGATCAAAGTCTAGCTTATCAGATATCAGTATTTCATGTTGATGTAGGTCAGTTACCCAAATATGGTTCGGCAGGTGTAATGGTCTATCGTATTTGCATAGCTATTTTTACCAAAGGCTTCTATATGCTTAGATTCCCTTTAAGTTATCTGTTAACCTTTGGTGAAACGGCCTTGAAAATTGGTTTTAACATTTCAGAGCTATGAGCTTTTCTAATAAAATGGCCTATGTTTTTCAATAAATATGTAACCTTTGGACAATTAACTAAGATTTTAACTGAGAAGTTTCTTGGATAACCTAAAAATTTAAATAATATGAATATGCATAATCACCAACCTAGAGCAGCTAAATTCTTTTCTCTCATTGTTTTCCTTTCTTTCAGCCTTTCAAGGGCTGAAGCCTGTGCTTCTATCGCTTGACTCTAAAATAACACAAGAAAAGAAAGATTACTGAATGCTGTCCAGCCACGAAGCTCAAATCAAGAAACAAATAAAGATCCCAAGCCTTTTACATTTTATGAAAGTAAGCATAGGGCTCAAATCTTTCAAATCTTTAAAAAGGTGGGTGTAAAATTCTATTAAAAATTTTTCTTTGAATTGAATGGCTTGAAAGGAACTGAGGGTAATTTGCTGTAAATTTGTGGTGGACATTTTTTGATATCTTGATTATTTTCAAAATGGCGGGCTTTTTATTTTTGTTGCAAGAACTCATGGAAAATTTTGAAAAAATTAAAATCATCATAAATCCTAAATCCATACAAAAAAAGATACAATCTTCAAGAAAATCATAGTTTACGAAGGTCTACAATATGGCGTCAAGCAGAAATCTGTCGCTCTTCTAGTTTAGGATTTAGAAATTTGATGACCTCACAGCCTCAAATATAATATAAATGCTGCCATTTTGAAAGTAATGATGGCATCAAAAAAATTCCCATGACAGATTTACAGCAAAGTACCCTAAGTTCCTTTCAAGCCATTTAATTCAAAGAAAAATGTAATAGAATTTACTCCCACCTTTTAAAGATTTGAGCCCTATGCTATGTATGAAAGTAACTGCTGAAAATATTCACTTCAAAATATCAAACTGGAGATTTTTCAAAGTATTTAAAGATCATTGATTCCTTCGTCATGCGGACACTAAGGGCAGCGAAGGTGTGCGGTTGCCCAAACGTTGGGTAAACAATGGATTTCAACTGAAAAATAGCTTCACCCCCAAATATTAAGCAAAGTATTCACCACTGTTCCTTCGTAACTATTTTCCTTGATAAGTATTATTCTTATAGTAGATGAGTCAATATTTTTCTCTCCTGACTAAAGAATCCTCTTTTAAGTCAAAAATTTTGAAAATGAACCAATTGTTTCTTACCTTTTCTATCTCGAGTAACATTTGGTTGTCTTCGCTGACTGTTGAAACCTTCTCCTCTTGAGTCTGACTTTCAATTTGCTGAGAAACCTCAAATGCAAAGAAGAAAAAAGCTTCAAAAAATAGTTATCAGTTTTTTCAGCTAACAAGCAGAATTTGATTCATTCCAATCCATTTACAGTAGTACTCTATAGGTACTAAATTTTTTAAAGATTAACATGTTTTCAGCGCATATGGTAATAGACACTAACCTTTTCCTCTGTAACAGCTTTTGTATCTTTTGCCTTTACACTTTCAGTTTCTTTCTCAGCCTTTGAATTCTTGCTATTTCTGTCAGCACTGTGCAAAGATAAAATTGTGATTATTTAATCGATGTCACAAATTGGTGAAGAGCAGGATTTAGTCAAACCAGGCAGATCTAAAGCAGTGGAAGTATAAAAAAAACTTAAAAAAAACTATGAGACAAAAGTGGAACATTTTTTACAGTGACTTGAAAATAAGCAGTTCAGACAAAAGTTCACAGTGCATGCAAACAATTCCAAGACATGAAAAGAACATTTTGCTATTTCCAAGGCAAGAAAATAGTTTAGCACCACTAGGGGATTGCTTTCTGAGTTGCATATTCTCAGGATGATATGGTCATTGTGTTGTAGTCCTGCAGCTAATCAAAATTGATCCCCCTGCAAAAGCGTCCTAGCTGTGTACATTTCAATAACAAGGTAACAAATTCAACAACAAACCTTCCTTGTTGATTTCTGTTGGTCCCAGAAGCGCTTCTCCTCGCGCTGTATCTATGAGATTTTTCTTGCCTTTTGTTGCCATCTCTTCCATCATCAGGATTCTTTTGGTCTTTTGGTTTCATGTTGAGTGGACTCTTCTAAAAAAATGTCTACCCTTTTTATGGAATATACGGAATAGCAGAAAAATGGATTGAAAATTGTGTAGGATGGCTGAAACAAGTCACCGTGAGCCACAATAGAGCTTTTTACCAAGATGCATTGTGTTCTAATTCTCATAGAATCGTTAAAGATTCTCAATTAGAATGCAATGCATCGTAGGATGAGGCAAGCGACGACAATCATAGTAATTTTATTCATTTCATCATTTCATCGACATTCCAAAAAAGACAAATCCAGAAGACGTAAACGGTTGAGATCATTAGATACTGTATTAATTAGTTAATTTGACATAAACATGTTTTGAACGTTTCGAACCAAATTTGGCTCATCTTCAGCGAATAATTAAAGGTACACGGCAAATTTATACCCTAAGACAAACAAGTAATTAGAGGTAAACAAGCGTGAGTTACATTTCCTACGTGAGGGGAAACCCGGGGCCTAAGTCCCAAGTGAATAAAATATCAATGCAATGCATCTTGGTAAAAATTCCCATATCACTGCCTTTAGTGTTGTGTCTCGTTCAATTCCTACCCCAACCATACCCCCCCCCCCCCGGGCAGCCCGGGGGTCAGCAAACATTGCTTGCACAAATTTTTCTGTCGAATATCCGGGGGCCAGGCACTGATAATGTGCCATATTCCCAGTAACTGTATAATGCAAAGCTCCTGGTGTTGTCTAATGCCCAGGGGGCAGGGGAAAAATTTGCTGTCAAATGCCTGGGGGCGGGGAATATTTTTTGAGCAAATACCCAGGGGTGTCCTGGGGGGATGGTCAGGGAAGGAATTGAATGAGAAATTATCATCTATTATGTTAGGAGTAGCCAAATTTTTTCAATCAAAGCTTTTCAGTATTTATTGTCCCCTATTGTCCACATCCAAACTCGTCTAGACACAAATAACAAAGAATCCTATGTTAGGTATTCAAGGCTCTGTGGAGGCTAAGGAAGAAATATTGGCTAGTTTGCACTTTAGCAGACATACTTTTAATAAAAAATCCCCGCGTTAAGAGTTTTGTATCAATTTTGGATGAAAAATGCTGGACTAATTGTATGTCCTGCATAGAATGCAAGTCAAGGATCTGCCGTTGTTACAGTTACCGTGGAATTTTCTAGCATTCAAAAAGATTATATTAAAATAATAATATTAAAAAAATATGATCATCAGCTTTGAGCTTTCATCTATATTTTTTTGCAACAACAATGCAAAAATAAAATGAAACTGATTTTGCAAGTTGTTTTAGTTATTAGTAGTACCTGAAATTCAACAGATAAATAGCAAACAAGACAGAAAACAGTTGGCATACAGTCTAGAGAATTTGTAACTAAACAGTATGCATTGCCTGTATGTTAGGTTTCGAGCTCCCAATAATTGTTTGTTAGGCCGGCTTGTAGTTTCAGTTTAGTTTAGGCCTAACACGAAGTCCTCCCCGGGGCACGTTAATTTCGCAAGTTTGAAATACAATTTTGCCTGTTTAGTTGCAGAGTCTTACTTTGGAATAATAATACTTACTAAATCATGAGTCAAAATTCATTCATCTTCTACCTTTTCTATGAAATTCTCGAAACTATGAGGTCTATCTTTCGAGAACAACAGCCGCCAAGAAAACCAAGTGAAAATGTTGTTGGTGATGATAAGGAAATTGAAGTGAATTAGGTCTCCTTCGCAGAAGTTGAATTTCCTTTCCTGCGTGAGGTGAAATGAAAGGAAACCTTTTGGCGAGTCCCGGACTTGCTTGCCAGTCGGATAGCAATTTATTTATTTACTTTTATCTTTTACATCTTTGAAACCAAATAAAATAAATAACAGTTCAAAACTTCTTCAAGCCATACAGAGTCTACAGTAATTTGCTTATGCAGACAATCAAAATGCAAGGCATTATCGTGAATAGTACTGCTCGGAAAAATTGCTGTTTGTTATAGAAAACATG
This sequence comes from Aurelia aurita, assembly GCA_004194415.1. Classification (NCBI taxonomy): domain Eukaryota; kingdom Metazoa; phylum Cnidaria; class Scyphozoa; order Semaeostomeae; family Ulmaridae; genus Aurelia; species Aurelia aurita. Next base: position 289,346 of record REGM01000313.1, read on the forward strand.
GACGAGACAAAATTTTCCCTTCTTTATTTCATGCTATACAAATTAAAGTTTTTCAAGTGAAACTTGGATTAGCCCGTAATAATAAAAATTCTTACCTTTTCACGAAAATTTTAATTTGGTGAAAAATTATTATGCAGTGTTTCTACGAACTCTCTGAATTTTACGGGAAAAACCTAACATTATCGTAAATATTAGTCAGGTACAAGCAATAATGTAGAAGTGTGAAATTTTTGTTTTTGTCATGACAAACTTTGAAATTAGCTTTGAAAATTTTCTTATTTTTCTTCTCAAACATAGTACTAGACTTCAGAAAAAAAATTTGACCAATATTCTCAAAAAGCTTATCCCAAATAAACGAGTTTCTTATGAAAAAAAGGAAATGTTCTAAAATGCCTACACGTATTTTTTATAAGAAACTTGGATCGGCCATAGTGCTAAAGTTTCTTAATTCAACATGAAAATTTCTACATTTTAGTACTAAAAGTTTCTTAATTTGTTTCTTATTTTTTTTAATGCATGAATTATCAGTTACTTTCTAACACTGCTGCAAATATGTTTCTTGGCATATGAAACATTAGGTGGGAAGAAAAAATGTTCTATATTATTACGTTCAAAACATAAAAATGCTCAACCTCGTCCCCAGGGCCTAAGGCCCTTGAAAATTTGAAAATGCTAGCTAATGGTTCAACGATACATATTTACCATAAAATCTTTGAATTTAGCTTTTAAAAGTGTCTTACAATTTCTCAGACATAGTACTAGAGTTTCTTAAAATTTTGGCCATCTTAGTACTAGTTTCTTTACCCTGGGTGCCAGAGCCTCGTAGTAAACCGGAACGAAAGGTAGGGAAAAGGAAAGAGGGAGAAGAGTTTTACTCTTCCTTTTCTCCCTCCCTCTTGTTTTTCTTATATTTCTCTGGTACCCAGGGTATAGTTTCTGTGAAAGTGCCAGAGCCAAAATGGCTGCCGACGGCATGGCTGATCGCATAATCAACTGTGATGCGTTCTTTTATGCAGAAGGAGCAAGGGGAGATGACTACTTGAAAAAAGAAAAATTTCGCTGCACGGTTAATAAGCATTCGATTGAAAGTGTAAAGAACCTTCGGGAGCACATCAGGTGAGTTTGTCTTGAATAGGCGAGTTTGCCAGCAACATCGAAGAGATTGTTGATTACCAAGACAACTGGACATCGATTTCAAGTATCTGTGTCAACGACCAAAATATCTATGTGGCCCACAGCGAAGGAATTAGCATTGTTAATCTTGCTACTCACTCCCATAAAATGGTCTATTATGCTAAGAACTGTAATTGCGTCTTGACACCTTACAAGAAAGGGGCACTATTTAGTGATCAGAATCAATCGAGCATTTTAAAGATTGATCATGATGATGAAATTAATCTTTTCGCTGGCAGCAAAGTAGAGGGTTGCCAAGATGGGCCAGCTGAGAAGTGTCAATTCAAACAGCCCATTGNGCATGACATAAAAGTTCCAAGGCATTTAGTCAACAACATTCTTTCAGACATTGATCCAGAGGGTGTTGCCAAAAGGAGTCTCCAGAAAAGGAGGAAGCGAGAGAAGACACATTTCACTTCTAAAGGATCATTGTGGGTTGTTTCAGTTGATGGTCATGACAAACTGTGCGGTTACCAGAACTGGACATTTCCTTTGGGGGTATATGGTTTCATTGACACCTTCTCCAGAAAAATCCTTTCCTTATCTGTTGTAGTCTCAAATTCAGAGCCATTAGTCATAGGTCAGTTATACACATATTTGTTGCACAAAATGAAAATGGCTCCAAGGTTTTTAAGAATGGATAAGGGGACAGAAACTGGCAAAATGGCCACCATCCACACATACTTAATGTCCCAAAATGACATCTTTGAGGATCCATTGGATTCAATAGCATATGGCCCATCAACATCCAATAAGATAGAGAGATGGTGGAGAGACCTCCATGAGCGATTGGAAAAGTTTTTCAAAACTCAGTTGAAAGAATTACTACAGGAACAAGAGTATGACCCACATAATTATTCACACAGAAAGATCATGGCTTATGTGTATGTGCCAATAATGCAAAGAGAGTGTAACATTTTTGTTGACATGTGGAACAATCATAGAATAAGAGGACAGAAAGATTTAGAGCTGCCAACTGGGATCCCAAACCATATGTTTTCATTTCCAGAGAGATATGGGGCTGAGAGCATGGGCATTCCTATATCACATGAGCAATTAGTGGAGGTAGCAGAGCTGTCTGGTATAGAGACTGCACAAAGTGAATTCATTGAAGATGAATTAAAGCAGGCATTAAAGGCAAAGATACCAAATCCAGAGGAAATTGAAAGCAAAGACGCCAAAAACTCTTATCTATTCTTGAAACATAATTTATTTACTTGATAGAGACATCAGACATGCAGAAACAGGACCTTGAATCTTTATTTTTCTTGCAGGAACGGATATACTGAAAATTGTGAACAAAATTTCCCTTGTTTCAAAGCATTAGTCTAGCCATAATCTTCCATGTCTCCAGTCCATTGCAAAGTGCGGCTTGAAAATATTCTATATTTGCTTAAATATCAATTTTAGCTAAAAAAGGGACAAAATCAGCCATTGCGATGATTTAGTATACAGTAAAAACCCACATATACAGTAAGAACCTAGTGGATTAAAAACCTAGAGGCTGAAATTGTCCAATTAAAGTACCATTTTATAAGAACCAATCCATTGTATTCATTGTTTAAGAACCCAGGCTGACATGAAAAATTGTAGGTAATATACACTATTGTCATACATTTAGCAGATTAAAAGCAAGAAACATATTGACCCAGTATCAGAAACAAGTGTCACTTTTATGTTTGCAACTCTGATCATCAAGCATCATTAACAAGTTACATGTAACAGAAACAAACAGCGTAGCAGTTCCTTTTCAGCCATGAACCATGATTTACTGAATTTACC
>REGM01000313.1:293386-313532 GCA_004194415.1 Aurelia aurita
AAAGAAAGTGGTATCAGCTTGTTTAAAGTACGATGGATACGGTATTTGTGCCAGCAACATCGAAGAGATTGTTGATTACCAAGACAACTGGACATCGATTTCAAGTATCTGTGTCAACGACCAAAATATCTATGTGGCCCACAGCGAAGGAATTAGCATTGTTAATCTTGCTACTCACTCCCATAAAATGGTCTATTATGCTAAGAACTGTAATTGCGTCTTGACACCTTACAAGAAAGGGGCGCACTATTTAGTGATCAGAGTCAATCGAGCATTTTAAAGATTGATCATGATGATGAAATTAATCTTTTCGCTGGCAGCAATGTCGAATTTGATACTGTGGTGTATGCTTGCGATGCCCAGTCAAATTCTGTGAAGCTGATCACACCTCTTAATGAGACAGCAAAATTGCTTGACGCTATCGGCAAGCTTTATGATGCTTTTTCCGTCCACAAGAAAGGACAGTCATACTCACACATGACACTATCAGAAGCATCCAGCAAAGTGCAACAGTGCAAGCAAGTTCTTATGGACTTTGAAAGAGCAGTTCGTTCTACAGAACATTTGCCTAATACCCTAAATGGGCCACAGGGAATGGTTTCTGCAGCTACGATCAAGTCCGTCGATATTCTAGCTTGGGGTTTGCAGAGGTTAGACTCTATAATGTCGTCTCTTGGAATTGTAGGCACGAATCTACTCAGCTGCATGACGTTAGATGTGGAACATCTACATTCAACAAGCCACATTAAACATCCACTACTATCAAAAAAAGAATACTGTAGGGATTTCGGCAATACCATCAAAGAAAGTATCAAGCGCTTGTCATCATCGACCTTTTACTATTACACAAGCGAGAAGGCCTCGTGGTACCCAAAGCCAGAGCATGATATTCATTCGTCAGCCCTACCTTTGGTTTCCCCACTAGCTCAGATAACCATGGATGAAAAGTCGATTGGTGAAATGCGAAATTACGCTTGCACGTATGGCGCTGCTGTGCGGCAGAGAACAACTCGTCAAGAAACGACAATGGCAAAACATGGCACTATGCCAGAAATGCTCTATCAAAGAAAGCTAGTCATCACGGAAAAAACTAACTTTGCAAGTCATAAAGATGCAGTGGTTGACGCACAGCAAACTGACAGCACTGAAAATTAAGTGGAAGAAACTGAACTCGAGTACGATTCAAGTACTGACGAAGACGATGGTGATGTAACAAGTTCTGAGTTCGACGCAAGGTCAACGTTTCTGGTCGGAGTTTCCACTCGATGTGGAAGAGCTGTGAGAATTAATAGCAAATACATATCATAAATGTAAGTGACCAGTGGAATCATTAACACATTTACAACGGATTTTCGTATTTCGTCGAAAAAATTAGCGGATTTTCGTATTTATTCATCAAAAGTAGGCGTATTTGCGTATTTGAATACCCCCTTTCACCCCCCACGTTTCTTATAAACCAGTTTCTTATACAAAAAACCTGTACAGTTTATTTGTTGAAAGAAAAACACTGCAAACAAACCCGACTTTCTAGCTCTTTGTTCCCTGTGTCCTGTGTTGTATAAGTGGGCGGAGGACGACCACATAAAGATTCTTTTTGTTGTTGCTTCATTAGTCAGCAGCAAGAGGCAAGATGGCTACAGCGGAGCTAGATGACAAAGAAACCAGCTCGCTTCTCCAAGAATATGTTCCTAAAGATGCAAACAGCAAAATATTTGTAGTGCTTGGAGCCTCGGTAAGACATTGCTTTAGGTCTTATCTTCGAATAGAGGGAGACTTTACTGCAGTAGACCAGTTACCAACAGCTGCTGCAGCTTGGTTGGCTGACCTCAAGAATTTAGGCCCCTGATAATAAACTTTGTACACACACAGCCATTTTAAACCCACATACCACCCATATACCGCCAAACAGACTTTGAGCCATCAGACCATTGGCTTTTGCTCCATGCAAAGTGTTTCTCCCTCAATTCCCCACACCACAGTTCGTTTTACCTTCACTAGAACACTTACCGTACAATAATAGGCCTAAAATGATATTCCTTAATCCAAAAAGTAGTACCTATAATTTTGCTTAAAAAATCAGCTTTAGCTGTGCAAAAGTATAAACACATTGGAGAAAAACAAAGGTTTATTGAAAATAAATAGTATAAAGCTAAGAAATTTGGTCCTGCGCACCAAAAATCTTGTTTGAATTAAAAGTGCTGTATTGTACCAAAACTATATATAACAAATAAGCTCCCTCTATCGAAAATACTTTTCAAGAAGAGGCTTTAATGGGTTGTATCTATTTTTGCAGGGTGATCTTGCAAAGAAGAAAATCTATCCAACATTATGGTAAGGATCACAACTCTCCATAGAACTTGCAATTATTGCATTAAGAGGCAACAAGTTTGTATTTAATAAGAGGCAAGATGTTTTTAAATGTTACACAAGCACTTATTTTTTACTATAAGTGAACAAAATATTTTTGATGTCAATATTTAATGAGATCAAGGACACCCAAAGTTTCTTTGAGTCTTCAAAATATGGAACTGAAACTAAAATGAAACTGGGTCCACCCCATAAAACATCATCCCATTTGCTCGTTAGGGTTACATTCTTGGTGGCGACTGTAGATAACCCATACTGGAATCGAGGGGGTTTCCGCTATATTTATATGGCGGACAGGACCTTGAATTTGGCGTACGCAAGGCCTAAAATCTCAAAATTCTATAGGGGAACAATAAGCTATGGATTACCTTGTGGCGTACGGAAAATATTCCTGGCGGTGGCATATGGCGGGCGGCTCTACCTCGATTCCACTATGGTACAGTAGATAACCCAGCCCATTGGAAATATATTTTGTTGTTCTTCATGATTTAGGATGCTCTACAAGAACAGTCTTGTTCCAAAACAAACCATTTTTGTTGGCTATGCAAGATCAAAGATGACAGTTGCTGACATCCGTAAGAAAGCTGAGCCATATCTAAAGGTAGAAGTCTTTCTTTTATCAATTTTCAGTGCTTGTTGCTTCTTTTTCTTTTTTATTCTTTGTGAAAAATGTGTTGAAAAAGAGAAGGGATCATAGAAAACAGTGCCTTAATCCAAATTTATTACTCTGAACAGTTTGTTTAACTTAGTTATTATAAAGTTTTCTCTTTGAACGTATTGTAAAAAATTCACAGTATGAAAACCTTTGTATTTCAGGATGGCAATAGTTTAACAGATATTCTCAAGTCATTCAGGGCTATGAAATGCAGATGTTATAAAATTGTACTTCTCCTCAGAAAATGCACTTTTTCAAGTTTCTGAAAAGTTGTCAAATCAGTTGGGGACACATGAGGAAACACAGGTGGGCAAATAAATGCTAAGGAGAAAGCAATCTGATCAATACAGTTCAATTGAAAAAGTAGCATAAAATTCCTATAAAATGTAGCAAAGCGACTGCCAACAACGTTCCAAATAGAGGTGTGTGCAGCTTCTAAATGGACACATAAGGTGTCCAAATTATTCATATAAATGTTTACAAATTTTTATGATAGGTCAAAGATGATGAAAAAGACAAGTTAGATGCATTCTTCAAAGTAAATCATTATGTCCAAGGATCATATACAGAAGCGAGTGCATTCCAAAACCTAAATACAGAACTGAAGAAACTTGAGAATGGTTTGAAAGCAAATAGAATATTCTATCTGGCCTTGCCACCATCAGTCTTCATGCCAGTCACTGAGAATTTGAAGAATTCTTGCATGAGCCCCAGGTAAGTTTTGTATCATTCCTTTCTGTATATGAGAAATAGCAAGGATTATCCCCCTAGGGAATGCTCTTTATCCTGCAAGGTGCTGTGACATTGTATGCATATTCTAATAAAGTTATGTAGAGCAAAAACTATGGAAATTCTATTCTCAAGTAGAGACCAGTGGCGGATTTAGGGGGGCAAGTGGGGGCAACTGCCCCCCCCCTTCATGATGAAAACTCAGCTTGGCGCCCCCTCTTGGTGAGAAATGCGCCCCTCATCATGACCCTACTGCACTCTTTTTTAACTGTTTCAATTAGAATATGGGGTGAAACATACAAATCAAGGCATTATTTAGAAGAAAAACCAAAGAATCTTTCTTAACCTGGAGTCCAAAAATTTTCGCGCGCCTTCAGCGCGCTTTCGTTCAATTTTTTTTGGCGCCCTCTCTGCAGGTTGCCCCCCTTCAACTTCGGTCTGGATCCGCCCCTGGTAGAGACAACCCTTATCAAACTATTTGCTATTGATGTCTAGGTCTTACCCAGCTCTCTAGCACATAAATTACCTACAGCAAAAAATTGATGTTCCACAGGGCTCAATCTTCAGGCCCTTGCTTCTTCTTCTTTATTTCAATGTTAGTGGTATGCAGGGATGGACTGATTGAACATTCAAATTCTTAGTCATGTGAAATAATTTAGAAACCTGTCAAATTCAGCTTTCGTTTGGGATAGCAGGGCTTCTTTCTGACAGGGATTGAAAAGAAGGGAATAACGAGTTGTTCGAACTAACCAGTCCCTGTTTCTACACGAATCCTTATAGCAAAACGAAGAGAAATTAGAATTTTTTTGAGATAAATGAGTTGTCCAAGGTAACTGTGTTCGATGCTAGGCATAGTCCAGTTCCCAATGACACCATAGAAGGTCTCAATAATTCTTCTACCTAAGCATACATGAAAGATGATAAGTTTTTTATTTTTTGCAGTGGCTACAACAGAGTTGTGGTGGAGAAACCTTTTGGACGAGATTCTGATTCATCAGATAAGCTTTCTAAACATCTAGCATCATTATTTGAAGAAGAACAGATTTATCGTATTGATCATTATCTTGGAAAAGAAATGGTCCAAAATCTCATGGTGCTGAGGTGATTTTGCAATTTATTACATTATTCGTAATGTATTTAATTTCATTATTTGATCAATTTTAGTTATAAACCTACTGTTCCTTTAGTGATTAATGCTATGACAGCTTGAAACCCTGTATTTACATTGTCAACTCCTGGGGGGCCACTTGGTACCTGATGTGTTATCCTGCTTGTACAAAAAAACACGGGAAAGGGTGCCTTTCTTCAAAGTAGGCACGGGCCTGCGCGGGCCCGTGTTTAGGGGCGCCAATTCGACCATAATTTCAAATAAGGGTGTCCTTTTTGGCATTTGATCAATCAAAAACTCTTCTGTGACGATATTTCTAATCAAGCATTTCAAAATAGAATTTGTGGCGAATCAATCAACTTAGCAGACTGGCAACAGATTGATTACAAAGGGTATGAGTTTGGAAGCAGTTTCCTCCTCGCTAACAAATGAGGTTGCTTTCCTCCGTCGAAACGAAAACTCTCGATTCGATGTCAGCGATTAGGGTACCTAAACTTGAGAAATTCAATGTGACACGGGGAAGGGTATGTTCTCAAGGAGAGTTTCCGCGATTAGGGTATGTATTTTGTTAAAACAGGTAAGCGTTTAGGGTACATATGTTGCACCTTTGTACGAGCATGATACTATAGGAAAGTATAGGAGTGGCCCCCCCCCCCCGGGTGTCAACTGCTGCAAGTCCTTAATCAGCGTCGAGGAGATTGTTACAGATCCCTTGGTTTGAAATCAATGTAACGGATGATAGTACATTGCAACGTGGACTTGCTACAAGTCTCTCTCTTGTCAGCACAAGGCGTGGAATACACAATGTGAGCAAGAAAGCATTGTTCTCCCTCGTTCTGCTCTGCGTTCATATCTCACATCTTGTACTGACAACTTGCAGAAAGTCCAATTGCAACCTAAGTTTTGAAATGGTGAGAATCAGCACTTTTGAAAATAGCTGGGAAATACATTTCAATTTGAGGGGGATGTTGACAAAATCACGTGTTGTTTCATATATTGACTTATTTTCAGGTTTGGAAATCGTATCTTTGGTCCATTATGGAACAGAGACAATGTGGAATGTGTTATGGTACAGTTCAAAGAAGATATTGGAACATATGGTAGAGGTGGCTATTATGACGAATTTGGTGTCATCAGGTATGCTAATAATGTTTTCACTCTTCGCACATAAGAAATTGTAAAGTGTCGTAAGTCATTCAAATTAAAACTGGATTCTACGAAAAGATCATTCATGAAACGATTACTGGGTCGTTCGATCACTCATCTGCCTTGGCTGTTATGTGCCAATTGGCGAAGTTTAATTTGAGGTTGGATATATTTAGTTGAATGTCTAATGAGTAATTTTGCGCCTCCCGTTAAATCCGTCAGTCATACACATCCAAGAAATTTTCTGAAATACTTGTCTATTTCTAAACTCATCGAAAAGTAAATATCCTAGCCTTTTCCAGGGTGGTTGTGAATATGCGTAATTAACAGGCTATAATCTTTTTGTAGGGATGTACTGCAGAATCATATCATGCAAATTATGACGCTGGTTGCCATGGAGAAGCCACCCAGTACAAATGCGGACGACATCCGAGATGAGAAGGTGCTTTTCATTATTTACTTATTTACAGTGTCCGTGTTCATAGTATCATAATGAAGGAGGCTGTGCTGGAGCGCTAGACAGTTCTAGTCTACACTTTACGATAAAACATTCATTCAAAGGGGAACTAGAACTGTTTACCTAAAAGCATCTCTGCATGCTGCCATCGAATGTTGATACTTTTCATTTTAATTTTCAATTATTTATACATGGACACCCCATCAACGAAAGCACCGACTGACCGACTACGATACTTTACTGACCGACTACGATACTTTACTGACCGACTACGATACTTTACTGACCGACTACGATACTTTTTTTCTATGTAATCGGCTAAAATAACCAAACTCAAAAAGTACATCTACTATGCCTATCATGGCGGGAATAGACACTAGGTCATCGGAGTTCCCACCATGAAAGGCACTTGCAATTCAAAATATCACTATTCAAATACTAAGATACTTTACTGACCGCCTACGATACTTTACTGACTGACTCCGATACTTTACTTGTGAAGTTTTTCCAAAATTGAGGCATGAGTAGGCAGGAATAGCGAAGCCATTTGATTTGGCTTTATAGCGCTTATTTCAGATAATGTAAACAACCTTGTAGACTTTCGCCTGCCTGGTCGTTGAAAAGAAACATCCGTGGCGATTTAGCTTTGCATCCCGGAAAAATTCTTGTTTACTGTTAAGTCAGTCTTTGAAAACCTTTTCAACAAGAAGATTTAGCCAATATTTTTGTTCTCAATGTGATTTTTTATTCCCCTACAACTCACTTTCTTTATTTTGACTTCTTCAGCTAAAAGTGTTGAAATGCATGAAGCCTTTCAAAGTTGAAAATATGGTTTTTGGTCAATATGAAGGAAACCCAGAGGCGAAAGGAGATGCTGTGCATGGATATCTTGATGACCCTACAGTCCCCAAGGGATCTATCACACCCACATTTGTCTGTGCTGTTGGTTATGTCAGTAATGAACGATGGGACGGTGAGTTTCCTTTTCAAATTTAGGTCTGTTTGAAAATTCTTGGACAAATTATCGCAGTAATTAAGGACGTTGTTCGTCGCAAAACTAGCATCAAATAGGGACAAACAACACGCGGATTGTATACCTCACCGCATTCCCACACTGCCATCCCGTTGTCATCCATCTTTTTTTTCTTAAGCAAATCGTATCAAGCATTAACAAAGACTTTACTGGATTATCGAACATGCTGGGCATACGTTCTAGTATTTGATCAAACTTTGCATTTTGGTTCGTTCCCCATACTTACATTAAAGCCCGCATTTAAAAACTACTACTTTTAATGACCAGGGATAACATTTATAGGTTCATAAATGAAATGTCCTTTTTGTGTGTATATTTTGATGTTTGTCTGCATTGCACGCATCTTTATGTAGTTTCATTTTACATTATCTGCAGTCTACGATGACACATCAGTGAATTGAATTTTTCCACTTTTCAGGCGTTCCTTTCATCTTGAAATGTGGCAAAGGTAAGCTTATTTTAAAGGTTCTTCTACTTCAAGGGCTCTCAACTCCAAGCGTAAGAGTGTTAATCGAGTATTGGTATTAGACATGTGGCGCAATTACTAAAAATGTTAGAGTGAAATTTTTAATTTTTTGTAAGATTTTCTCAAATGATTTTTCTCTTCACTTAGCTGCAATTCAATATCTACGCTTTATTTTAGCATTAAATGAAAGGAAAGGAGAGATCAGAATTCAATTCAAAGAAGTACCAGGAGATATTTTCAATGGTCAGTGTCATAGGAATGAATTGGTTATCAGAGTACAGCCAGATGAGGTAAGCTGCTCATGTCTCGACTTCATTGCGAGATTTTGTGATACTCCAAGGGCTGAAAATTATTTTACTGAAAGGGCAATTTTTATAGATGGAAACTAGAAAAGTCTCTCAAAACAAGTATCCGTTGGCAAGAAAGCCTGATTACTTTTAGAAAGTCTTTCGGGGGTCCGTTTTGATGAAACTGCATAGAGAAAGCAATGCTTCTGTTATGATATCAATATGATTTACCACCTATGAAGAAAAGACAAGTTCATTCCAACCGATAGATAGCGATACCTCCAGGTATCTCTCTCCGATTAGTGTAGAATATTCCTCGAAGTTATTGAAACCTTATATGCATAATATTTATCATTTATGTCTCTTTTCAATAAAGCTTTCTAGACAGAATTTTAACAAAAACTTTGATACTAGACGACCGCCGCGCCGTTCGATCTCTTAAAAACGCCTTGGATAACTTGGCATTAGGAAATACTAGGTGGGAGTTTAAGAACTGGAGCAAGACAGAAGACGCTGCATTAACGCTCATGAAATTAACAATTTTTAAACTCCTAACTCACGTTGTAGGCCGTATACTGCAAAATGATGACGAAGAAGCCTGGTATGTTTATTGACCCGATGGAAACTGAATTGGATTTAACTTATCATCAGAGATTCCAGGTATCGCTACGTTTTCTACTTTATAGCTTATCATTTCGTGTAGTTCATTGCATAACGCCGTAGTCTAGGATTCTGTTTATTGGCTACCGAATTTACTTGTACATTAGATATCACGTGTTGATAGCAGTTCAATTATTCATTATATGATAACATTAATAACAAATTCCTTCACTTCTTGATCGGATGACGCCTTTGATACTCTGTAACATAGACCATTAGTGAAATGGGTTTAAGTACATGACTGCAGGGGGGGGGGGGCGTGACGCATTAATTTAATTCTTGTCCTGTTGTATATGAAATGGTAACGTAATTTATCGAGCTTTAAGAAAGATGAGTGTTCATGGGGAATTAAAGACACCAATACTTAGAAAATCTGAACATTTCAGAGCATAATGACATACTTTGACAATGGCTGTCGTTTTGAAACATTTGTTCTTAAATGTCTTTTACAATCATATCTCAAAGTGGCTTTCTTCTTTTCAAATTTTAGAATGTGCACATGCCCGATGCATACGATCGTCTTATCATGGATGTATTTTCAGGCAGTCAGCTCAATTTTGTTAGAAGGTACGTTACAACTGAGCAGAAATCAAACTTCACTGCGATTCTAAAATCTGACCACTCAAGTCTTAAATCGGGAAGAATGAATGTTAACACATTGACAATTGCCAAACAAATTCTAGAATTCCAAGCATTAAACCGAACTATTTTCATCACAAAAACTAAAACATTTCAAAGTCTTAATTCCAATGTTTCGGAGTTTGTGATTATGTCAGGATAAGACTTTTTCCCATCTAGTTGAGAGATAGCTTTAGTTATTCTATAAAGGACTTTTAACAAATTAGCCATCAAGTTTGACTGATTAAACATCCCATTCCCTGGTATAATAAAACTTTCCTTTTCTGTTTATTTCCAGTGACGAGCTTAGAGAAGCTTGGAGAATATTCACACCAGTGTTGCACAAAATGGAAGGCGAGAAGATGAAGCCATTATCATACAAGTTTGGAACGTAAGTTTATCTACTGAATAAAAAATGACAATCTTAAATATTATGAATCGTCATCATATTTTGTGGCAGTGTCATATTTTGGTGGTGGCAGCGTCATATTTAGGCAGTGTCATATATAGTGGCTGTGTCATATTTTGAAGAAAGTCCCGAAGCATTATGACAGATTAATGCTTTTAAAAATAGAGTATGTAAAACGATTGGTAAACTGCAGACTATTTTTGAGAAGCATTGTAGGAAGATCTTTAAAAAAATGACCAAAATGACGTTGGGACTTCAAAAATTTACTTTACAGTCAACTGATTAAAGGAATTTTGTATTTAAAAGTGAAAGAATAAGAACATCAAGATCATTTTCACATTATTCGGGTTTCCACTCGATTGAAAAAGCTAAATTTTGTCATGTTTGTCGAAGGGCAGTGAAAATTGTAAACTTGCCTGTCGATACTTCCGCCCAAGAGCAAATGTTCTGCGGACAGACTCCGGCCTAAATACCACATATTTTTTTCTTTCTAGGCGTGGCCCTGCGGAAGCAGATGAACTGGTGAAAGAGCATGGCTATGTTTACTCAGGAACATACAAGTGGGAACCACGTAAATAAACTTGAATTTTTGAATACTGGGAACAGCTTATAAGCGGCACTACATTTATTTTGCACCCAAGCAATTATTATTATTATTATTGTCATTGTTAATAATGTAGTAATTTATTCGTAGTTTATGCAGGGGTAATACACTTACCTGATGACTACAATTAAACTACCGAAATATGAGGCAACAGTAGGATTTTATTATACATACAAGAAAAGAAAAGTCAAAGCCAGGAAATTATTTTTATCATTTAGAAAATACGAGATAATAAACGAAAGTCTTTCTCCTAGCTTAGGAGAGAGCTACAAGTATTCTAAATTCCAGTGCCTTCAAAAAATTTAGAGGGACAACCCTATGTTCGGATCTGTTGATGTTTCTGGTAAACTTTCGTCTGAGCATCTTGTAGGGTCATCCGCAAGCGGACAGCTCAATACTCGTTTTGCGCTACAATGTTGTAGAGTTGTATTGCATTGTAGACCTTGGAAAAGTTTAGCACAAGCAATAAGCAAATAGCGCTGAAAAGTTTTGTAGACTTGTATTGCATTGTAGACCTTGGAAAAGTTTAGCACAAGCAATAAGCAAATAGCGCTGAAAAGTTTTGTAGACTTGTATTGCATTGTAGACCTTGGAAAAGTTTAGCACAAGCAATAAGCAAATAGCGCTGAAAAGTTTTGTAGACTTGTATTGCACTGTAGACCTTGGAAAACTTTAGCTCAAGTAATAAGCAAATAGCGCTGAAAAGTTTTAATTCTTTTGTAGACAATGTCGATGTGAATTTTCNGCACAAGCAATAAGCAAATAGCGCTGAAAAGTTTTGTAGACTTGTATTGCATTGTAGACCTTGGAAAAGTTTAGCACAAGCAATAAGCAAATAGCGCTGAAAAGTTTTGTAGACTTGTATTGCATTGTAGACCTTGGAAAAGTTTAGCACAAGCAATAAGCAAATAGCGCTGAAAAGTTTTGTAGACTTGTATTGCACTGTAGACCTTGGAAAACTTTAGCTCAAGTAATAAGCAAATAGCGCTGAAAAGTTTTAATTCTTTTGTAGACAATGTCGATGTGAATTTTCAAAACAGGCATCGAACGCAGAAAGACTCTAGTTTAATCGCAACGTCTAGGCTGTAAGTGGAGAATAAATTATTGGTAGTAACTCAGATAATTTAAAATTTGTAAAATACTGCAAAGTTTTAATATTTCAATGACAATGACCACTTTTGTCTGGGGAGGGGTTAGAGGGTAAAATTTTGCAAATAATTCATATCCCTCCTACCCTTTAATTAACAAGTCTGAAAGAGCCCCTCCCCCGTGCAATTTTAATTTTTTTTCTTTTGGAGAATTTGCCCTATCAATATTGTATCACAAGTTGCACAAATACTACTTTTTGTTGAATAAAATTCTTGTACACATTTTATAGCGAGTAATGATTGTCACATGAATTAAAAACCAATGAAATGATTATAAAGATAGATATTTATTTTGTCTTTTATTCATCAAATCTGCCGGACAGACGAAGGGCAAGTTTTGAACAGGTGGTAGTCAACGAGATTTTACTCCCCTCAATTTCATATCGCAACAAAAGTTTAAATGTTACACGTGTTTAAAAATATAATTTTTGCAGTGATTAATGTACATAACTTTCTAATATTTACATAAATTGCAAAACTCACAGTTTCTTCAAACACCAGATCTTTTATTTCTTTTTCTTGCCTTTCCCTTTTCCTCCTTTTTTGTTTTTCGCATTAGCAGCACCTTCTTCTTCTTCCTTCGCTGCTTTTGCGCGTTTCTTTCCCAGAGGCGTTTTCACATACCATACCTGAAAGTACGTGAAGGTGAAGGTGAAGTTGTGGTTTTTAGATCGCAGAAGTAGAGAAGACCTAATCGAGTCCGCGACCTCTTGTCACAACGCTCAAGTGGTGGGGCTCGTACTGGGATCGAATCCTGTCCGCCTTACTGTTCTGGCTGCAAAGTCGGAGGATTACACCGCTGCGCCACAACACCAACACCAGTACGAAAAGATAAGATTCTTTATAGCAAGAGAACACGAGTCAAATTCTGGTTCATTCATCCAGAGGGGAGGACTTAATTTCAAGCTAAAAGGCCGTCGAAAGGTGCAGAACGTATAAATGAATTTACTGATCCCAGAAGACGTAAGGAAAAGGTTCCTCTAGAGCTGGGCTTAATGCAATACTGCTAAGGCTTAGATTAGGAAACCGAAGGGAATATGTAGTACATAAGGTTGACACGAGGCTAGGAATATCACAGTTCGATGGTGATTTTGTATTTCGGACCCGCCCCCTCCCACCCATATCAACCCATATCTTGAAAGTAAAAGTATGAAGAAACTTTAGAATGGTACTCGACACTGCGTTCGTCATGTTTTCACTAGACTGAGCCTACTATGCCTTGAGTTTATATCTTGTATTAGACTGTTAGTTTTTGTAACGTAATTAGAATATAGTGTTGATCAGTAAACAAAGTTATTTTCGTTTGAGTGTAACGAATTAGGAAATAATACTGCGTGAAAAATTTCCAACATTTGCTTCTAAAATTATCATAAATTTTACATGAAAAGTTAGCGAAAACTTTAAAATGATATTGCCCAAAAACATTACTCTTGAAAAATGATCTGTTTGCAGATCATCAGTTTGTTTTCAGAGCAACTTTGAAATGATTTCTCTTTCAACGGGCATGAAGCTAAAAGTGGCGCTCAGCGGTCAATTCTAGTTAAGAAGGAGTAAGATGATACCTTGAATGCTTCTTCCTCTTCTTTGTAAATTGGATCAATTTTGGCAAGCAGTGGAATAAATTCAGTTGCAGTCAATGGCTTCTTTGACAGCTAGAAATGAAACAAAACATCAATGGCGTGTTTAGGAAACTACATTACTTTACTATCCAGTTTTGCAAAAAACAACAGCAAAGCTCTGATCATTTTAGCTTCGATTGAGATGACATTGATGTTTCAAAAAAAAAAAAACAACAACAACAACAAGGCGATTCTGTTGTGGTTTGCATTGTGGTAATGGGCTTTCCAGCGATTAGAACTTATGCAGCAGGTGATGGTTTCACACAAAAAAGATTTCTTCTTGGAAAAGAGGATCTTACAAGCAGTTGCGTGTCCAACATCTTTAATAACTGAAGTGAGAATTGAAATCAAACATAAAGGCCGATTTCCAGTCAGTGATATTTTCCGAGCAGGCATAATTCTACACAATAAAAGGTTACTCAAGCGCATCTCTTTATTCAAATTCACAGTGACATTTTCTCTCGTAAACAATAGAATTCTCGTCCGCTGGGAAAATTCCACTGACTGGAAATCGGCCTTGACCATATTTTATGCCTTAACGTAGCACTCTTCAACAAAACTAAAAAGATCCTATCTTAAATAATTTCTGAAGGCATACCTGTTGGATTCTCCTTTCTGTGAGTACAGATTTGACAGCAGTAATCAAATGACCAGGGGTGTATCCATCTGATATTTTTGACAAAGAGCTAACGTCGAGTGCATCTGAAATTCTTCCGCCATGTTTCTTGATCAGGCTAGGCCATAACACTTCGTGAAAAGGAAAAGAGAGCATTATAAACAAGAAAAAGCCTCGATTTATCATAACCAAAACCATGAAGCTAAATGGTAATGTATGCGAGAACATCTGATAGGATAGTGTTGGTATCAAATCAGCAACTCAGAAGCTTGATAAGTATCTACTACGTATTCATTTCAAATCTTCGAGTGTAGTTCTGAGTTGAGCTCAGGGGATCCGCTTGTAGCTTCAGTTTGAATTTCATCCGCAAGTATTTTAGTCTATTCAATAGAATAATCACTCACTATTTTCCGTAACATTTACAAGGTACAAGTTTGGATCCCTCTAAAAAGGGGAACCCATCTCTAAGAAAGGAACCAGGTAATTTGTCGTATGCAATGAGCTGGATATCATGTGCTCTCAGGTGTTCTATAAATCTGACCTTTTGAGGCTGTGTCCTTTATTCCTCAAACGTAAGCTAGGCACCTGAGGGTTGTTTTGATAATGCATAAATTTTCTGTAGTCTTTATTTTTACGTACGATTAGCGAACAGCAAGATCATTAAAAAAATGTAATCCAACGCCCTTATCCTAACATAAAAGTTACTGTAAAAGTAAAGTTATTGTTTTTATATAGCGCCTTTACTATAATTCAATATTCAAAGGCGCTTTACAATTGTTACCCCCTCAGCTCAGGCATTTTTTTTCTCCCTTGGGGACTATTTTTTACACAGCGTGAAGCCTTACAGTTGGCGCTTCTGATGTTTTTATTAATTGCCTTCATCACTGAGGTACCAATTTTACACCTTGGTGAGGTGTTGTACCTACGATACCGGGTGTTTCCAGGAGGTCACCCATCCTGGTAATGACCTGGCCCAACCATGCTTAACTTCGGTGATCTAATGGGAACCGGTGTATCCATGGTGGCAAGTCGTAGAATCTTAAAGAACATCATCTTAAAGAACGAAGAATGGAAATAAAAATCTGGGTAATCATACCGAATCTTGATGCATAATCTGGACGTGGGATTAAAACGATTTTCTGGTATGCATTACACAGCGGTTTCACTTCACCAGCTACAAGTTTAGTTAAGAACTGAATTTACTACAATTTGCGATTTAAGTGTTTCTGAGCATGAACTTACTCTTACAATTTACGTAAGCAGGCGCTTAGAGAATTTCTATCACGGCTTGGGAAATACCTCACCAAGGTGCATGACACATAAATCACTTTTTCAGTTGAATTGTTCTCGTTATTTTTAAGTTTTTTTTTTTTTTTATATTACTACCTAGCATCCGAAGGTAGTTTTAGGACACTGAGAAGCTAAGCTTATCGAGCAATGTCCTGGTCCTTCCTCTCGATGTGACCACACCTCGCGATTCCTTTAGCTTGGAATTACAGAGAGTTGGCGACTCTCCTCACTCTACGTAGCAGGTTCGGCAGGGCGGGGACTCGAACCACCAACCCTCAGGTTGGTAGTCAAGCGCGCTACCATTGCGCCATCCCGCTTATAAAATATTTTTAAGTTAGCCTTTGAAACTTTAGCCTGCGTGCAGACTCGACTGGTTTACAAAAACTGAAACAGTCGAGTCTTATTATTATTATTATTATCAATTTCTTTACCGTTGGATTACAATGCAAGGATAGCTAAAAGTAATTAGCTAATTAATTCCAACATTAAAACTTTAAAATACAAATATTACATAAGTAAAATAGTGAATAAAATATTTACAAGTCATCAAAAGTATACAGTATAAAAGCAGATATCTAAAAATATTTATTATAAAAAGCCCAGGTTCGGAATAAAAATGCGGCATAATTTGCATGGACAAGTTTCTCCGTACCAATGTTTTATCTTTGTTTTAAACTGACAAAGGGATTCTGAATTGCGAATTGTTGGTGGTAATGTTTGCCACAGCTGCGGACCTTTGAATCGGACGCTTTCTGTCCCGTTGTTAACAGATCTCACTCTTGGTTGAACAAATTCATTATTGTTACGCAAATTGTAGTGACTTGTATTTTCACAGAAGATTTCCTGCATAAATGAAGGGTTCTGGTCATTTTTGGTTTTGTACATCTCAGTCATAAGTATTTGCAAGTTCTTTGCATGAATAGTAACTGCACTGTCCTTCTGTAATAGCTCACTAAAAGTAGATTCAGTATCCTTGTATGTAATTCTCAAAGCCCTTTCTTGTATTTTGTTGATTTTTTTGTTAAGCTGCCTGCTGTGAAACATCCAGATTAAAGGACAGTATTGAAACTGACTCGTAATAAATGCCCTCATGAGGGTTCTTAGTTTGCTCTGATCCATATATGGGGATATGCGGGCAAGTGCATACAGTTTATTGCTAGCTTTTTTGCAGAGTTTCGAAACGTGATGGTCGAAGGAAAGTTTGCTATCAATATGAATTCCGAGTAATTTCTCTTCCGAGCTATTAACGATGTCAGCATTTCCAATCCTAACAGTAACTGGATCATCACATCTCTGCCCAATGACCAAGAGATGACATTTATCTGCATTTAATTTCATGTAGTTGTCGGCAAACCAGTCTAAGGCTACATGACAGTCATTTTCAAGCTTATGAGTTATGTTATCTAGCTTCTTATCGCAAGCATAGATTGTAGTATCATCTGCATAGTTACATATATCCGAGTTTTGAATAAACAGTAAGAGATCATTGATATATATGTTAAACAACAGAGGGCCTAAGACTGACCCCTGAGGAACACCGCGTGTTAGGTCTTTCCAAGAACTGAAGGAACCATTTACCTTGACTCTCTGTTTTCTGTTTGTGAGGTAATTGTTAATGAATGTTAATGCTTCGTGAGAGAAGCCATATGCATGCAGTTTTGCAATCAAGAGGTCATGTCTAATGCAATCAAATGCTTTGGAGAGGTCCATCAACACTGCCCCTGCCTTACCACCTTCATCAAGACTAATTTTGAATTTCTCTATAAGTCTTACGAGAGCATGTTGGGCACTGTAACCTTTTCGAAAACCACAGAGAAGTGACGATAAAAAGGGTGTAATATAAGCAACTATCTGTTTATCCATTATTCTTTCAAACAGCTTTGAGACCGTTGGTAGAACGCTAATTGGCCTAAAGTTAGTCCTGGTATTAGTTGGTCCATTCTTGGGAAGAGATGTGATATCCGCGCACTTTAGCTCATCAGGAAAAGTCGAATTTTCAATGCAATCATTAAAGATTTGCGCCAAAGGTTCCGTACATAAATCAGAGTTAGATTTAAGAATTTTAGGGGGGATGTTTTTGTGCGTTGTAGCTTTCTTGGGATTTAAATTCCAAACCTCTTTGTCAACAGCATTAGGGTTAACCTTCTGAAAAAATAATGAAACAACGCAGGCTGCACGCAGGCTATTGAAACTTCGTCTCCATAGCTTCAGCTAAGATTCAACTTTTTTAAATCACGTTTTATTTTTCGGTTGCTATCAGTTGTTTCATTATGTGCATTGTTTGAAATATTTCACCAGAAGTGTCTGCCAGAAATATTTCAACCAGTTGCATCCAAAATAATCAGTAACACGTTTGCTTAGATTTGATCGAGCAGATGACGTAAGATTGATGTCTGTACAATTTGAAACGAAAAGGTTGCTTCAATTCCCAGGAGACTAAGCCCCCTTTCCTAGCTCAAAATTCAAATTCATCTGAATTTTCATACTTCGCACTTTGAGATCTTCGATTGATGGTTGTTTTACAATACTTTGATAAGAAATACAGCTAAAAATGTTTTTTGTCCATTTGGTTTTCGGGAGCACTTTATTTGTGATTGAAAAGGATACCAAAGGGTGTTCGAGATGTTCCAACAACAAGGACTCTATCTTCTGGTTTCAATCCTTTCAAAATCTTTGGCAGATCTTTCTTCAATCTTTTTGGCTCTGTCTACAAAAAGATATCAGATGTTATTGGCGATAAACATGCAGGATGATGGAGACTTGACAGTAAAAAGAGAATTCAAAATAAAATGGTAAAGATCTCAATAAACATTTTAAATTACACAGTACTATAAGTAGAGTACTAAATCGTAACCTTTGTTTGTTTTTGTTTGTCAACTTATTTTACATCGATAATTTACATCTAGCTTACTATATACAAATGTACAAAGTAAACTAATCTAAATCGATAAATAGATAATAAATAAATAAATAAATATGTTTTTTACAGTGTTTTAATAATCTAAATAAATAAAAACTAATTTTCGGACACATATTGACAAGCATTACATTTACAGTTTAGGCCATCCCACTTTTTATCTTGGTTTTAAAGCTATTTAGATTTCGGCGGACTTCATTCGTTTGGCAATCTATTCCACATTTGAGGTCCCAATAATCGAAGGCTATTGGAACCAAAGGTGACTTGATTTGGTCTATAATGATGTAAGTCATTAGAGTTTCCTAATTAACCGCATTTTAGAACTCCTTTAAAATATGATATCATTTTGAAGATGTCTTAATCAGTCTTCATATGTCAGAGAAGTACCGTTTGGAGTGCCCCAAGGTTCGCTGCTTGGGCCTCGCCTATTTTCAATATTTGTTAATGACTTTTGCATTTCAGTGACTAGTGGAGAACTCCACATATACGCTGATGATACTATAGCCTTTTGTTGAGGAAATTCAGTTGATGAAGTCCATCAAAAGCTAAATGAGATGCTGAAGGAAATCAACAAACGATGCACACTATAAATGGACAGTTCATCTCGAGAAGACAACGGCCATGGCTATAAATAGGCATAGCTTTATGGGCCCACTTAATCAACTGCTGCTTGGAAGTCACAGATACGCTAAAATTTTGGAAAATGACTTTCAAAGCTCTTCTTGAGTTCCGAACGAGTTCAGTTCAGTTCAGTTCCCTTAATTTTAAAATTCCACTACATACAAAATCTCAACGAAAAATATATTTCTCAAAATTAAGCTACAAAAAACTTCACAATATTAAAGAAATATAATTTAAAAGTACAATACAAAAAAATGGGAGGATTTGCATGTAGGGAATTTCTTACAGGAGGACCTCTCTCAATAGATGAACTAATCGAGGAGAGAGCACCCACTTAGTTAAAAACTTAGTTTATATCAGGGCCGATACCAGCCATGAATTCATAGGGGGGCAAAGAACCACAATTTTCCGACGACAAAAGCAACAACAAGAACAGCAACAACGCCCGTTGTAGGGACATACGTTAAAATCATGAGTGAAATGACTGATGTACTCCTTCAATAACGAAAATTTGGAATTATTTTGCAATCCAACATTGAACCCTTCAAATATAGTGAATATGAAGCAACAAGATTCTGCAGATTCAAAATTCATGTCGTCATTTATCCTCGAACGTTAATAAATTCGTGTCCAATGCATCATTTCTCCGACAAAATCTTTTATAGGTGGACCTGTAAATCACGAAAAAATCCGACAGGTAGAGTGAAATTTCCGACAAACAGCCTGCTGGGGGGCGCTCCGCCCCCGGCCACCCCCACTGGCTTCGGATCTGGTTTATGTTGGAAAAATGTGCGTAGAATCGATTTGAAGAAAGTCATCACTTGAAAACGCTAAGATCTTATGACTGATAGCTGATGGAATAATTGACAAGTCATAGTCCCCTAAGAGTAGATCCTATGGTTCTCCACATCCCGTTAGGTAAAAAACCAAATTCCTCAATGTCTTTAATTTTTGAAAAACTTAGCTTGAACATCGAATCTTACCTTGTCTGTTTTTGGAACTTTCTTGAGAAAGGTCTTTTCGCAGTCTCCAATATAAACAACTGATGGTGGCAATTGACGAGCAACCTATAGGGAAATTGAGAAGGTCACTCAATCAGATAATTACAATATAGTGATATATTCTCACCGGTTTTCACTCTCTTCCTTTCAAATGGCTAAGATATGGAGAGTGCGAAGGAGGTTCGCTATTTGAAAGGTAGAGAGCTGGAAACCGTCGCTGCGGGAGGAGTGGTGGGCAGCTCTTGCTGTATCTCGCGAGTTGCTGAAGAAGAATGGCTAGGTCGCGCTTATTGTTTTTATATGCTATAAATTCCCTTTGGGAATATAGATTAGTTAGAAATATCCCAAGGGAGTAGCTCCTTTTCAATTTCAGAGATTTACATCCGGCGAGAATA
>REGM01000314.1:0-14797 GCA_004194415.1 Aurelia aurita
AATTTCACTCTGAAGTTTCATTCTCTTAGGATTTAGAATCGCTAAATCTACTTTCGTGGGCCCGGAGCCCCAGTGAATATCAATTTTCACCAACTGTGCAAAAGAGAAAGAAAGGCAATCAGTCATGCAATTTTCATTAGTTTACTTAAATAACAAGGCATTTATTCGAGATTTTGATACTCTAATTGCAAAATTTTCTAGAGAAGTCTCTCGATATCGCATTCTTTTTTCTCAGTTAAAAGGTGAAATTTTCACAAGAGGGGCTTTTTCCAACGATGTAAAGGGCGGTGTCTCAAAAAATTTTGCTCGCTCCGCTCGCACTGAGATTTAGCCCCTCCCTAAACTGTACGATATTTCGTCAAATGGGGCTGCCAAGGAATTGTCATCATTTGGTTTCAACACATTGTCTGAAGAAAGAATTCTCTTTCAAAAGTCTGGATATGTGTACAACAGACAATTGTCATAGCTTTCTGGGGGGCGCCAAAAATTGGCTGTGCCCCCCAGCCAATTTGGAGCCACCACGCCACTGACTATATTGCAGGGTCAATGGCGTAGTCAGGGTGCTGTCTTCGGGGGGAGGTAAAATTCGAGCGAAGTGAGCAAAATCAGGCACAGGTTACAGCGTATGGTTGTAGAATTCACATAAATAATTGTTATATACAACCTTCTGATGGGCCTAGTATTTTATTTTGGTGGAGCGAGTGAGAAACACCAAGAGCATCATAACAGGGAGAAAAACGACAAGAAAGAGAACGAAGGTTGTATATAACAATTATTTATGTGAATTCTACAACCATACGCTGTAACCTGTGGTAGAGGAGTGGCCCCCCGGGAAAATTATTTGGGACCATGCCCTTTAGAATGCCGGAAACGCCCTCCTTTTAGAATATGCAATCCAGGATTAATGAATAGAAGAGCAATATTCAATCAGCTTACTAATAACAGTTTGCATTTCATCATTTGCTTGCTCAAACTTTCATAAGAAACAAGACTTTTGCCTCGAAAAATGAAGCAGGCTCCATCGAAATTTTCATTGTTTCTTTTAAAAAGCCAGTTGTTACTGCTTCCTCTTCTTTGAGCTCATTTGAAGTCTCGTTAAAATTTTGTAGTAAAGAACCTCTCATGTCATTGCTAACAGGAGATTATTCATGTTACGACGGCAGATGAAATAGAATATTTTCCTGGGAAGGCCGTTGACTAAGGGTGCTGGTCATTTCGGCCAACCTCCATTTCGGCCAATGGTCATTTCGGCCAACCTCGCTGGTCGATTCGGCCAACCTGTCTGATTGATTCGGCCAACCTGTCTGGTCGATTCGGCCAACCTGTCTGGTCATTTCGGCCGAGGTCTGTTATCATTTATTTTCAAACAAGTGTTATGAAATAAATCGTATTACCGTCTAATGAGTTCAATCACTACCGTTTAGACTTTTAGATCTTCTCAGAGGACCGGTGTTTACATTCATAAGGGCCTAATAATTAATATACAAACAAAGCGGAGTCGAAAATAAGAGTCGCGTGGTGTGCGTCCTAAAGTTGTTGAGTTACCGAAAAATTATCCTCTGTCTCGAAAAATTAAACTCAAAATGTTTTTGGACGGAAAAGTTTGCGAAAGACAACTTCGGACAAATAAGATGCAATTTGCCCTTTCTCCATCTTCACAAGCTTTAATGATTTTTTAAAAGATGGTAAAACTCGGAGTCCAGAAAAAGTCACGGCTCCACGGCTGCGAGTCGGAGGAAGGCTTTGCTTGTTAATGATATATTTGAGGAAGGTTTAGTAATTTTTATCTGGTTTATACATTTTAGGGTTACAAGCAACGCGAGGATTTCGAAAAATCTGGTTGTTTTGACTTGATCTTGATAAAATGAGGAAGGTTTAACTAAAAAAATTAGCATCCAGAGGAAGGTTTTACCTTTTCCTGGACTCTGGTAAAACTAGCTGTGAACCTAATTAAGAAGGTGCTGCCATACATGAGTTTTGATAAGAACTCTTTATAAACGTTTTCTATTTTGTCTTAAGGTGTGTCCGATACTTTTTGATTTTGGTCCTCTCTTGAAAACATTTCCAATCTGCTGAATTGTTGCTCCACAGTTGAGTTTCTTGCTCCTCACACTGCATCTCCATGCGGCTTTTCCACTTTGCCACTTGTGTCTCAGATTGTAGGTGTATCCATGCCTGTCAACAAGTCTTGGTCTTCCTCGATTAGATGCACCTTCGATGACCTCAGCATTCACCACTCGATTTGTCCAACCTTCATCGTCTCCACTTGTCTCTTCTACTTCTACTTTTGCTGGCAATGAGTCATCTTCAAGTGGTTCTTCCTGCACAGGATTGGGCTCTTGAACTTCGATTTCGACATGGAAGTCATCTAGCATGGAAGTCCATATTCATACAGACGACATGTCACGTGACTTGATCAATTCGCGCTCGAAAATCAGACTTGGGGTAAATGAAGCCATTACAAAGTCACGTGACATTTCTGGACTGGGATTCCGATTTCCGCACTGGAATTTCGAGACTTTCTTGTTTATTTATCGCAATAAATAAATTCAAAAAGCTTGGAAGCTGCTCAAGTTATTCAAAAACTTTAGCAGATAGATAAGCGAATGTCTAAAAGGAAGGTTGACTTTGAGGAAGCGACGAGCAAGTTACAGCCGACAGAGTTTGTGCTGCTAACTACGAAATTATCGACGCAAAGGCAGGTTTTTCACAGCTTCCTTGGCCTAAATGTTTGTTTTGCTTTTAAAAACAGCATGTTCGTGTGTTTATTTCATAGCTTTAGGTCTGACTGACAATTGCTACCTATCCTTTCCCTACTCACTATCGTGAGGTAGAAAAGGGGAGCAATTTTATGCAACTTTTTGCAAATTTACTATAGAAACCTATAGAAATTTTCTGAAGATTTACCCCAAAACAAGATGGCGTTGTGTTTTATACGCTGCTGTGACGTCATGCCGTCTGTATCAATCTTCGTTGCTGAAGAGGGTGAGGCTGCTGTTCTTGCATTTGCAGCACTCCCACTCAATCTCCAGGCCTTTCTTCTCGATCTCCCTGTAGCGCTTCTTGGTTATCCCACTCTCGCACTTGCGATACTGCCATGCCTTGCATCTGTCACACTCGAGAGCTTCCTCGGTGTCGCCAACGTCTTTGTTGCAGAACACACAAATGTATATTCGTGTTCGTGTTCGATAGATATGGATATGGATATGGAAATGGTATGGAAATCGATATGGAAACCATCCATACCTCTACACTAATAGACCACATTGCAGTTAGCAATACCAACAACATCGTTGAATCTGGTGTCATGAAAACTGCCATGAGCGACCATTATTTAGCATATGCTATCAGGAAATTTCAAGGTGGTTCAAAGCGACAGCACAAAGTTATCAAAACTAGGCAAATGAAGCATTTTGATGAGAACTCTTTCTTGCAGGACTTGGCCCTTATTGACTGGAAAACTCATTTAAGATCCTCAGCTGACATAAATACAATTGTTGAAACAATTACTTCCTTAATATCAGGGGTAATACAAAAGTACGCTCCTCTTGTTGAACGACGAGTGTCTGAAAAGTATACCCCCTGGATCTCTGAGGATCTCAAAAGTCTTTTTAAAACAAGAGACAGAATTAAAATTGCTGCAGTAAAACATAAATCTGAAATTTTGATGTCAGCTTATAGACAGCTGAGAAATAAAGCGACTAAGATGAACAGAGAGGCCAAGACGGCCTACTTCTCAGGAAAATTACAGGCTTCTGAAGGTAATCTGAAAGAAACCTGGGCCACTATAAACAAACTCGTTAACAAACGGTCTAAAACTACAAATATTACAGCTCTTGAAGTTGACGGGCAGACTATTGACGATCCTGTTGGTATGGCTAACTCAATGAACGATTTCTTTAGTAATATCGGCGATAAGTTAAGTAAAGATATTCCCGATACAGAGAATGATCTTCTAAATGGCGATTATGATATCAACCCAACTAAAGCCACATTTATGTTTACACCCATAGAACCTGAACAAGTTATCAAAGCAATGCGCAAGTTTAAGACCTCGCAGGGGCATGGCCTGGATCAAATTTCTAGTTTCTTTTTGAAAGCTGGAATGCCTGTCTTGGCTGAGCCGCTTGCAGAGCTTTTCAACTTGTCCCTTTCTACCGGGGTGTTCCCTGATAAGTGGAAAATCGCTAGGATAGCGCCCATCCATAAAGCAGATGCAACTGCTAACCGGTCAAATTATCGTCCTATCTCAGTTCTACCAGTTTTGTCTCGGCTGTTTGAAAAACTTGTCTATGATCAGTTGTATGATTACTTAATTTCAAATGAAATGCTGTTTTCTCAGCAATCAAGTTTCAGAAAGCTGCACTCGGTCCTGACATGTTTATTAAAATGCACAAATGACTGGTACCTAAACATCGACAGTGGACAATATACGTCGGTAACATTTATCGACTTAAAAAAAGCCTTTGACACCGTAAACCATGATATTTTACTGAAAAAGATGGAACTCTATGGGGCGAGAAATAAAGAACTAAGCTGGTTTCAGTCCTACCTGTCGAACAGGATGCAATGCTGTAAGGTAAATGGAAAGCTCTCCAAGTTTGAAAAAGTTACATGTGGTGTTCCACAGGGGTCCTGCTTAGGGCCTCTTCTTTTCATCTTATACATAAATGACCTCCCTTTGTCATTGAAACACTCGCAAGTTAACATGTACGCTGATGATACTAGCATATCATTCTCAGCCAAGTCCATCCCTTTAATCAATGAACGTGTTAACGAAGACCTCGACAGTCTTAAAACGTGGCTTGCTGCGAACAAGCTGTCACTAAATGTTGCCAAAACCCAAAGCTTAATGATTGGTAGCGGGCAAAAATTGAAAAATATTCAGCAAACTACGGCAGTGAAGCCATCTCTTGGAATAGGTAGGGAGACAATTTCAATGATTAAGGACACTAAATACCTTGGGGTACATGTTGATCAACATTTAAGCTGGGGCGTACAGATAACTAATATGACTAAAAAGATCTCAAAGGCGTTAGGAATGTTGCGCTATTCCAAACAATACCTCCCAATAAAGTCAGTGCAGACAATGTATAAAAGTCTGGTAGAGCCATACTTTCGATAT
Organism: Aurelia aurita; assembly: GCA_004194415.1. NCBI lineage: Eukaryota > Metazoa > Cnidaria > Scyphozoa > Semaeostomeae > Ulmaridae > Aurelia > Aurelia aurita. Next base: position 5,126 of record REGM01000314.1, read on the forward strand.
TGTTGCCCGGTTTGGGGGGTATGCGGAATCACGGCAAAAGACAAGCTACAAAAGCTACAAAATCGTGCGGCCAGAATCGTAACCAATAGCCCCTACAACGCTTCTGCTCTTCCAATTATAAAGCAACTGGGCTGGCCGACAGTGAATGATTTGATTGTATCGGAAACATTGAAAATGGTATACAAATGTACAAATGATGAAGCTCCCTCGTATCTTGCATGCCTGTTCGACAGGTTGTCAGAAACCAGTACTCGGGAACTTCGGAACACCGAAACCGATCTATGTGTCCCGTTTCTACGAACAACATGTGGCCAAAAATGCTTTTCTTTTAGAGGGGCGAAATTGTGGAATGGCCTGGACGCAAAATCAAAATTATCCAAAACCTTCAAACAATTTAAATCCTGTCTTGAAGACTCTAGAACATGAAGGAACCCATGTAGATCCTTGCTACTATTTTGAACTACTTTTACTTTGTATTTAACTAATTTTATTGTGTGTTTTTGAATTGTAAGTTAGGTTTTTATCTTTTTCTTTCCACAGGGCAGTTTGGAAAACAATGTATATATTTGATAACTTTACCCTGTTTAAATAAATAAAAATGAAATGAAAAAAATGAAATGAAACGATTTGTGATAGTAGAACACTCTATGAGAACTCTCTAAAAAAGCTTCTTACTTAAACACTACAAACCAGAACCTGAACGTAAGCAACTCAGCTCGAATTTTTTCATGGCGCCAAAAATTCTGTTTCTTCCAATCAGCACCTTTTATTTTCCCACACACGTGACTTTTAGAAAAAATGTTGAATATAAAAAGTTTCTCTGAAATCGATCCGAAATACGAATACGAAATACGAAATACGAAATACGAAATACGAAATACGAAATACGAAATACGAAATACGAAATACGAAATACGAAATACGAAATACGAAATACGAAATACGAAATACGAAATACGAAATACGAAATACGAAATACGAATACGAAATACGAATATTCATTCAGTTTCTTCCCTTCAAAATAAAAAGTTTCTCTGAAATCGAAACGAAATACGAAGAATCTTTATATTCATTCCGTTTCTTCCCTTCAAAATAAAAAGTTTATCCAGAATAAATTACCATCTTGTATCGGAAAACCAAACCCTGATACATATTTTTCGCTATTTATTTGTTTAACTTCCAAATATACTTGGCCGAAATGTCTAATTATATTGGCCGAATTGACCATATCGACTTGGCAGAATCGACTAAAAACTTGGCCAAAGTGACCATATTGGGCGAAATAGAGGTTGGCCGAAATGGAGGTTGGCCAAAATGACTAGAAAACGGTACATTTCTTTGGCATCAAATTCTTTGGGAGATTCTTGGAGATTGCAACGAGTTTGTTACCGTCTCATTTTCACCATTTTGAAAATGTGCCGGCATCGTGTGAACTTAGTCTGAGTTATCTACATTTCTTAAAAGAAAGACACTGTCGATAAAAGTTCAAGAAGGCTTCAGTTGTTTTCATAAATGTTATTGTAAAGCTGAATACGTGGGAGCTTGCAGAAGTTTTGTTCTGCAAGACAAGTGGCAAAACGTTGCCAAACCCAAAATGTACATATAGAAGTTGGAGCGAAGCGAGCAGAACATTTTAGAGAAGCAATTAATTTAGCTTAAATTCTTTCCCAAATAGACGCATACTTATCAAGTTAAAGGGGTGCCTAAGTTGCGTTTATCATTTCTAATAAAGCTGCACACCTGGATATTTGTATAAAATTGATAAGAGAAGCCAGGCGGCAGTCAGATATTACACCATGAAAGTCTATATAGAGGTGCAGAAGAAAATTGTTTATTGAGAAGCAATTGATTTAGCTGACATTATTTCCCAATATTGACAGAAGTAAGATAATGGAACGAAATTTTGGCCATAACTTGAACTCAATAAAAAGAAAAATTAATTTGTTTGCTAATTCAAGATATGAAGTCATTGATGACGTCATTGTTATAACGAATTTAGGTAATAATTATAAGTTTACAAAATTCATAATTAGAGTACAAAAACATGTTCTTATGGAAATGTTGTCTTTCTTCTGCAAAATGATGCAAAAATCAGTATGTTATCTCTTTTGAAACAAAATTCAGAGACAGATGAGTACAGGTACTAATTTTTGCTGTTGTTTGGCCCAAGAACGAGAAAAACCGATGAAGCCATCGAATATACAACAATTAGAGTAAATTAAATTACATATTCGGATTCTCCACATAACATTACATAAGAAGAGCCAATTCCCAAGCTTTTATCTCAAGTCAGTTCTGCTTTATTAAGGGGGGGCTGACCCTCCCCAGTCTTTTAGTAGCTGAAAAAGTCCAGTCTGGATAGGGTTAAAAGGGTTGCCTAAGTCAGGTTTATCAATTCCAATAAGTTGCATACCTGGAAATTTGTACAAACTTGATAAGAGAAGCCAGGCGGTAGTCAGATGTTACACGATGAAAATGCGAGCGTAGCGTAGCAAACAGAAATTTGTAGCATCCTATTTTGGCTTAAATCGTCCCAGGATGTCAGATATCAGTTCAAAAACTTTCTAAAGTCTATCTAAAATTATACGTGAAGTGAGATTTGCAATAACCCAAAATTGCTTATGCAAACTCTTGAATGGTTTTAGTCGTGGGCATTTTCAATTAGCATCTAATTTGAGACAGACATTTGGTTCTGTTCTTGACATTTACAAACAACCTTATTACAGTTGTTTAAGAATAATACCGCTCCCCCCTTCAGTTTCTCAACGGATGTGGAATCACAACATCTATCTTTCGCAATCATTGGGGGGGGGGCCGCCCACCGTGCTCCCCCCTTAGCTACGCCACTGTGCAGGGTAGTTTTCTGAGTTAGGAAAATATCATTTTGTGTGACTCGCTGTGCTCGCTGTTCCATATCGATAACAGATTCAACTAATTCATGGAAGGAATGAAAGCAAGAAGGAGATATCTTATTGACATAATCATAAACAAATCTAAGCAATTGCAACTGAAATAAACCATGCAATTTTGAGGCTCTCCCTCTTTATTCTTTGTGCGTCTGTCGAGAAGATAGGACATGTTTATATGTTATTCTCATCTACTTTGAATAGGACCTTCAACATGCTGTGCTACTTTAAGTTATTTTCCGATACGCGGATACATTAATACTCTTGAGTGCGGAATTGCACAATTTCACAATTCTACTTTTTTGAAAAAATCCACCGAGGACAATCTTATTCCAGAACCACCGTTTATTAATGTCAAGCTTCTTGAAATGTGCAACATGTGAAATCATTTTTTCTGAATGTAATTTTTCCTGGACTTTCATTTTATGATAATTTTTCTGTGATTTTTAACTTATTTTTGATGTTCGTTACTTTCAAAAACACTTGTTTGGTTGTTTGTTCTCATTTTAGATCCCCCTTTTGTTAAGATTCAGGAAATTTTCCACCCACCCCGTTAATTCCAGACCCCTGTCCATTTTGAACTTAAGAGTACGCAGTTGAAAAAATATTTTTTCATTGTTAAAACTATGGAACAATTATTTCAGGGTCAGTGTAATGAACAAATACGATGTGAAGTTTAAGTTATGCTGATAGATAATACGCCGAAACGTTGATACGCAGTCAAGAAAATAATTTAGTTCTTTTATTGTTACAATAGACCATTTCACAATTTGCAGAAAGAGACTGAGGAGAGCGTGGCCAATTCTGCCGGCCTTGGCAACAAGTAGAAAGTCTTGCGAATCTCCTCATCACAGCGACAAGTGAACGGCTTGCGATTCAGTCACATCTCAGCCCAATCTTGAGTTATTTTCGATTTATTTACACATTCCAAGAGTTATACGATACTTGTTTAGTATGGTAAGTGCTTTCTCTGGATTATTTAGCCGTCTTGTCATCCTTTCATCCATTTGTGAGTGTATTTTGAGGCACTTTATTTCAGATGTTTACCCCGAGTTTGAGGGGGCTTGAGGCGGCTCAATTTAGTCCTATTGATCCTGAATCATCTTCCTTGGCCTTTGATTGGCTCGATTCACCCTGTTATTGCTTATTAAATTTGCCATAACCGTACACAATTTCATTACGAAGCTTTAGATGATTCCAAACAATGCTTTTCGTTTACTTGCATAACCATAAGTGCTTTCAACTATCTAGTAAAACAGCTAAATTTCATTGTAAGTCGGTTGGGCCTAAACTGAGCCGTTTCAAAGTCAAGGGTAAATACCTGAAGTAAAGTGGCTCAAAATACGCTCACAAATGGGCGAAAGGATGACCAGACGGCTAAATAATCCAGAGAAAGACCTACCATACTAAACAAGTATCGTATAGGTCCTGAAAGGTGTAAATAAATCGAAAATAACTCAAGTTTGCACAGAGTTGCGACCAAGTCGCAAGCCGTGCACTTGCAACTGTCGAGGAGAGGATTCCCCACATTTCCTCCTTGTTGCGAAGGCTGGCAGAATTGGCCGCGCTCTCCTCAGCCGCTTTCTCCAAATTGCGAAATGGTCTATTATGGAAACATTATTTTGGGGTCGGTAAGCTCACAGTACACGCTTTGCGCATATTAACATGACAAGAATCATTTCAAGAATCATTCGGATAGGATTTCTTGAGTCAGATGGAAAGACAGTATATTTTTTTAAATAAAAATTCTCAAGAAACTAAATTTTTTTTAAAGAATTCTCAAGAATTCTTGAGAATTCTTTGGCAGAAACAACATGTGCGCAATGCCTGTACTGTATATTTTGTTGATATGTTGATACGCTGATAGGCGGTCAAGAAGAATAACAACCGATGCTGACTGCGTATATAGGTATCAAGAAAACATTGATGCTTTGTGAGTGACTCCGTATCAACGTATTATCAGCATAAAATTTATTCCTTAAAAGAGAAGGGGGTATTCTAGAATCTAGCCAAGCTGCTTAAGAGTTTCTTCACCTTTCATAACATTCCTGGCAGAAGCACCGGGAAGGGGGGACAAGGGGGGCGGTGGCCCCCCAATGTTATCCAGAACCAATTTTGTAATTCTTCTAATTCCGGTAAAAAATTGTTGGGAGGGGGGGGGGTAAGACTAATGATATTGGCAAATATCTATAAATACAAGTTTGTAGATAGGTCTTATGACGTGACAGTGACGTCATAAAGTTGAAAATTGACGAAAATCAGGTTCTCAAGTTAAATTTGAGTTTAAAGAAGATTCTGCAGGAACTTGTATGCGGTTTTTTGTCTAGTTTGTAAAAATCCTTGCTGAACAATGTTATTTTATTGTAAATAGCGATTTTAGAATGATATTTTGCAAAATGATGATAATCCATCACAAATGCATCATTGGAGTGTTTTTAATGGAAAAAGGTGGAAAATATTTAACAAATTTGCTATTTAAAAAATGGCTGCCAAAATGACGTCAAATTAAAAAAAGCTGACGCCATCAACTTCCAAAAATTGCGGTATCAAATTAGAGCCCTTTGTTTGCTGATTCGTTTGAGATATGATACTTCATAATTTAAGCAAATTTTGCCATTGAAATCATCGAAAACAACGATTTTGCTGTTACCTGCTTCCAAATATGGGCATTTCACGTGATTTGTGAGTTCTATTGTTCAAAATTTTTTCATCAAAATGTAGCTAATAAATAATTAGTAAAAGTCCGGGAGACTGGGGGACATAGCTGATGTCGTTTAACCCTATTAATACCGGGCTTTTTGGACCCTTGTAGTAACGGGGGGGGCACAAAATGCCCCCCTCCATAACTTCGTGAATAATGTCGATATTAGGGCAAAACTTGGTACAATGGTGCACAGTAACAAGATCTACACAATAGGGCACTTTTTTTATTCTTCATTAAATCCATGACGTGACTATGACGTCATAATGGCGGAAAATTGCGATATTTTCTAACTACTGTCAAAATTAGCAATATCTAAGGTTTTATTTAATAATTCCTTACATAATGGCTCTAGAATGTATCACAAATCATTAAGGAGGAAAAATCGGCAAATTAATATCTATTTAAGCTCATTATTTATTTCATTTATTCGTTATTTAGTTACACCAGTTTTTCATTCTTTCATTAAAAGCCCTAATTACTGATGAAAATACTCTAAAATGCCTTAAAGTCATTTGAAACGATCCAGAAAACCATATTTGACAAAATAAAAGTATTTATTACATTTTTTATTACTTATATGACGTCATAAACTTTCATGACGTCATTAATTTTAAAATTTTTGACATCATCTAAAATGAATAAGATTATGCATCATCTGAAAGCTCTCATGAAGAGCTATCGAATGGTGGTATTCTTGTTGATCTCTGATCATCTTGGCAAAAACTAGACTCACTTCTTTTATTTACCACCCAAACACGTGTCAAAAAGACGTTAGTCACGTGATCAGTGTCTACCATTTTGGAAAAAAAATTCAATTTGTAATTAGCCTATTAAATTTTAGGAAAAGTAAAAAAAAACCTCGGCTCTTTATCTTTCGAAGTGACGACACTACATCAGATAATATTTGCCGCGGGCACTTTGGGCCCCCCCTCGGTAGTAATAGGGTTAAAAATGCGGCAAATAAAACCTTGAGGGGGGTGGATTCCTCCCCCACCCCATATGGATTAGGGTTAACCATTGCCTCTGCTATAGTACTGGTCATGTAACATGGCGAACCACGTGAACGGTGTCAATAAGCTTTTCAAGTCTTACCTTTGATTGTGTTTAGCCTGGTATAAAATTTGGGATGACTCTGTACTTTAATTTACTGTCGCTTTCATGGTGATTAAAGGGCTAAATATGAAACACATGAATGTATCAGCTTAGGGATCGTCTCACCCAGTCTGGTTCCCTGATTTCATTTTCGACTAGGGGGACTGGGCTCCACGGAAGCGAACGCGAACACGGTCAAGTTGACGCAGGGAACGAGGCTGCATCTCACCCAAAAGAAGCGGCGGAGGAGTTAGCGGAGTTTCTACGCTCGATCTTTTTCCGGAGATTTAGGAATCTCTACCATTTTGCGTAGAAAACTCTGGCATAAGTGCCGGCGATATTTTCGCCACTTTAGATTATCGGTGGAAGAAATGGACTGCGATCGAAAAAAGTCGGCTTTTACTGAGACGGTCACTTAAAATACGAATACATTGCTCTGATGAAAACTTAACCCTAATCTACATGGGGGGGGGGCCAAAAAAGGCCCCCTCCAAGCAAACTTCCTCTTATTGTTCTTAAACTACACGTGATAAAAGACTAGAACCTTTTGAATTTAAATAAAATTTACTATTGTATCAAATAAACAATAAGTCATTGTTATATAATTGGTCACGTCACTATGGCATGCCCATATTTGGAGAAAGGTCTCAAAGATTTCTACCAAAACGTGCATAACATTTGCCATACACATCTGATTTCAATGGAACTGGTACCAATCAATTTGCCTTGAAATCTACTTTCATTTGATATATAAATGTTTGTGTTTTGCTAACATCAGCAAAATTTAAGATGTATGACGTCCTACTTACATATGACGTCATATTTATGATAAAAATATGAAATAATTAGTATATTATGATTGAAATTGATTAATTAACAATTCAAGATCAATTTCCTATAGTTTATATGACTAAAACTTGGTCGAAAATGCCAATATGGCATCAGCAAATTTGCTTGGGTGTCATGTATGACTTTGATTGACAGTTTTTATAACAATAGAATTCAAACAATATAATTGTTAGCAGTTTTTATCAAGAAAGATCAATATCCATCATATAGATAGCTTTAAAGTTGTTAATTAACAATTTGTCTCTGAAAAATTTAAGTTTTTAGGAGAAGAACCAAAATCAGCAAATTTCCATTGTTTTTGCGTTGCCAAGCAACAAGCCATGTCGCTAATTAGCATATAATGCTATTTTTAGAATCTCAATTGCTTGGTAATTATGCGTACTAATTTGCGTTGCCGTAGACATCTCGGTTGCTGAGAAAATTAGGGGGGGCCTTTTTTGCCCCCCCCCATGAAAAAGTAGTAATTGATTTACCCATGTAGAATAGGGTTAAAAAACATAAAATAATAAAGAACTGAAATTGATTCCTGCACGTGGCGATAGGCTCGAAGTCTGACACTGATAGCCTTAGATTTCTAAATGTGACAAAATCTCACAGACCGCCGACAATTCTATTACGCCTGAGTGGCATATTAGATTGGGTTGCAGGAATTCTCGGGATCTGGAGGTTGGTCGTTCGGTTCCCGGCAGGACCTCACTTTTCTAATGATGCTATTTTACTGGTGATATTGTTATAACAAATTAATTTATTTTTATTAATTATAGCCAAATAATTATAGCAATTATAGCCAAAATAGAGGGCGTGGTTCGGACAAAATTCTGGACCCAGAACCCGTCCTGGTTTGCCCCCCCCCCCAATAAAAAATCCTGGCGGTGCCACTGTACTTAACCATAGTCTTTGGTCTCTTGTTCTTCTTTTGTGATTTAACAATATGACATTGTAAACATAGCACAATCGTCTAAATATGCAAGAGATACTTTGACATTTTCGCACGATAATTCCAAGGACAATACATTCAAACAAATAAATAATCAAATTTGAATTCTCTGTCACTTCAAAATCCCGAAAAGCAATTAAAAAACTACCGTACATGAAACCACCTGCAAAAGAAACGATCTAATCTAAACACCACACAAGTGGAACACAAGTAGAAAACAAGTGAACACAAGAGAACACAAGTGAACACAAGAGAACACAAGTGGAACACAAGTGGAACACAAGTGAACACAAATGAACACAAATGAACACAAATGAACACAAATGGAACACAAGTGGACACAAGAGAATACAAGAGAACACAAGTAGAACACAAGTGGAGACAAAGGGAACACAAGTAGAACACAAGAGAACACAACTGTTGTTGGGCACAACGGTCTATTTCCTCAAATTTCAAAACGTATACGTTATACCAAAATAGCCAGCTTTCTCCCAAAAAATTTTGAGACGATAATTTTCTCAGCAGAACAGACGAGAGTGAATGCTCTACTTCTCTGTATTCTTAAGTATTCTTTTGCTGTCAGGTTGGAAGTTCTAACAAATACAGGACTAAACTCGTTGCCAGGGAAGTGAACGATTGATAACATTGCGTAGCTTCTTTTACCGGGGGAATGCAATCATTTCTTATTCTTCAACGCATTGTCTACACAAAATTTGGTCTTTCAACTATAAACAAAATATATTTGGATGTCTAACTTTGGTATTGATTTGCAAAGAATGGGTTTCAAATCTTTTCAATCATTCCAAAAGAAAGAAAGTAATGTCAGTAAGAATGCTGCCCCCGTCCAGATTAACCCGATATGGGTAATTGCAAGCTTGATGATAGTGCCCTATCGAAGTTGAGTCAATTGTTGACAAGTACAGCGCTGAAACAAACAGTTTGCCTTGCTATTTAGTTTGCTAGTAGATGGAGAACAGAAAGAGGAGAGAATTTTCACCAAAGAAGGTTGAAGTTTTAGAGCAAAATAAGAGATACCGCTCTGAAACACTTTTTCTTATACCTTTGAAACACTTTTTCTTTCTGCGACTCTATGTTCTGACACTGAAGTTTTGTCCTTTCTTCGGCATATTTCGAGCAAACAGACAAACAGTGGTCTATAACTCGAGTTGACGAAGCTGATATTT
>REGM01000314.1:15309-25984 GCA_004194415.1 Aurelia aurita
CAGTGGCGTGGTGGCTCCAAATTGGCTGGGGGGGCACAACCAATTTTTGGCGCCCCCCAGAAAACTGTGACAATTGTCTGTTGTACAACATATCCAGACTTTTGAAAGCTAATTCTTTCTTCAGACGATGCGTTGAAACCAAATGATGACAATTCCTTGGCAGCCCCATTTGAACAAATATCAGACAGTTTGCGGAGGGGCAAAATCCCAGTGCGAGCGGAGCGAGCAAAAATTTTTGAAACCACGCCCTTTAAACCGTTGGAAAAAGCCCCTCTTGTGAAAATTTCACCTTTTAACTGAGAAAAATCAACGCGATATCGAGAGGCTTCTCTGGAAAATTTTTGCAAGTAGAGTATCAAAATCTCGAAGAAATGCCTTGTTATATAAGTAAACTAATGAAAATTGCATGATTGAATACCTTTCTTTCTCTTTTGCACAGTTGGCGAAAATTGATATTCACTGGGGCTCCGGGCCCGCGAAAGTAGATTTAGCGATTCTAAATCCCAAGAGACTGAAACTTCAGAGTGAAATTTTAGGCTTCAAGAACGCGATTGATACACTAATTTCATTGAAGTGAGGCAAGGAATGTACAAATGATATCAAAGTCCTAAACCCCCTTCCTGAAGACTGAAGCCCACAACAGCACCTTCCATTCTATTTTCCCACATGTGACGGGCATGTTTGATTTCAGTATACAAAGAAAATCAGTTGTGGAAGATATTCCAAAACATTTTTCCTTGAGTTTAAGCTTGGTTCACACTAGAGTAAAAACGCGCTAGAATTGGGATAGCGAGAGCAATCTCTATGCACACTTTAAACGCTTTTTTAGTGAGTTATTGCTTCCAAATGTAATTACTTTACATTTTTAGAGAGTTATTCCATCCAAACATCTTCAAAGCCCATATAAAATCTCAAATTGAGACAAAATAAGTTCCGACGCTTTTCCTCGTATTTCCAATACATTCTAAACGCTATTTCACTTTAGTTTGAACCAAGCTTACGTTCAGGCTTTTGGCGCCCTCTTAAAACGTTCGGCGCCCCCATCTTTTCACGTCGCTGGGGGGGCACGTGCCCCCCTGCCCCCCCGGCCACCACGCCACTGCTCTCAGGTAAAGAATTTTTAAGTTTTACTATTGTTGTTCCAACGACTTCAGCATGATTTAAACAAACAAAGAGCTAGACAAGCCAATATCATTATTTGAGTGACATATTTCACAAGATCTCTGTGAAACTGGAACAACAAAAGTGAGTACATCACACAGACCGCAACTCCCCCTCGTTATGGTATGTGACACAGGCTACCTCGCACCCTTCTTTGTACATGATTAATTATTCTGTTTCTAGTGACAAAAATATATAAAGCTTGCAATATTTTCATTGCAGTTCTCAGCACTACGATTCAATACACAACGGGAGGAGAAAAGGTTTGGGCGACTGCCCAGATATAAATCCAAGAATTATTGATCAATTTCATTAAACCATACTAGATGGGTAGAAAAAAAACCCAGTTTGAAAGCCAACTGATCCTTGGATTTTAACCCTAATTTAATCGGGGGGGGGGTGTTTTCCACTCCCCTGTCGGTTTTTTGCAGATCATTTATTAACGGCACGAGCTATGACTCTCTAACTTTCTAACAATTACTAATTATCTATTAGCTACATTTTGACAATAAAATTTTTGAACAATGGGAGTCAAGTGACAGATGACAATATCATATTTGGAAGATGGTATTGACAAAATCAATGCTTTTGATATTTTTACAACCAGAATTAGTTTCAAATGTAGATTATTATACCTTAAAAGAATCAGCAAACAGAGAGCTTCCATTTGTTATCAAGAACAATGGAATTTGCTCACATCAGCATTTTTAAATGATGACATCAAATTTGCCGCCATTTTGGGTCAATTTTGCAAAATTTGAAGCTTTTTCCTGCGGAAGTTGTAGAAAATGCATAGAATTGCGTTTTGCTATACATTTAAAGTAGTTTTAGCAAGTTTTTTGTTTCAATTCTTGGTCGTAAAACCAACTTCGTGATTGTGACGTCATCAATATTTGTCATTTTCTTCAAAAATAACTGTCTAAAACACCTTTAGGTATTATTTTTGAGTTAGGAATGAATAATACGGCAAATAAGACTAAAAATAGCGAATTATATGATATTTTTACGTTTTTAGAACGAATTAGCTGGAGAAACTTATATTTTGACATTTTTCAACATTATGACGTCATAGTGACGTCATCTAATGAGATGGCCAAACCCAAAGCTGCCAATCAGTAAAGAATGGTTAGTACTACGCCCTTGCTAGGTTTGAATGATTTCCCATTAGTCTGAGGCGATTTATAGAGGGGGGGGGAGTGGCTATATTAGTTCAAAAAAAGCCCGGTTAAATTAGGGTTAAGACAATAATATTGGCAAATATATCATCGAATAGTGGACGTGTTTAAATAAATTTTAAGATTTACCTCACTGATCGGCCACTGCGTTCTGAAATTATGCGGGATTTCTCCGAGAAAGCCCCTGCAAGAAGCTGTTATAAATGGAGTAAAATTGCAATTGAATTTCCCTGATATTTCTGCCTTAGAGAAATGACTTTAACACGCTTTAGCACGTGTTAAACCTGGTTTTCACTGATGGGTTTTTAATTGAATTTTAGGCAAAATGGACTCCGATGATAAGCAGTTAAAAACAAAAGGTAACTTTATTTTGCTTTTTTTTTACTTACAACGGGTCACGAACTAGAAACACCTTACATTCTATAACTTTAAGTAGCAATTAGGCCCCTATTGTCTCTTCTGCCTGTTTCAATGCCCCAATTGTGGTCGCTAGTCGCTACAGTGAAGCTTTGCCATACTGTCCGGTACTGTACTGTCCTGTACTGTCCAGTACTGTCCTGTTTCCAGTGCCGCAGGAATAGCAAGATCTAGAGGATTCTTAACACACTTGATTCTGATTTTTTTGAGGATCCTTAATTTAATTTTCAGAAATTCATAATGTTTGAATTGCTGGACCGATTTGGATCAACTAAAGACTTTCATGCTCACAAAAACGGGAATTTTCTTTTTGCACATAGTTCAGCTTCCTAGCTACCTACAAAAAACCCATTGTGAACTCTCTATTCAAATTTCAGTGCCTACGGTCTCATAAAGATATGCAAGAATCTTGCTTTCTAAGGCAATAGATAAATCTTTCTAATTTTTGCATTTTGGTTGCATTGAAAGATTCTAATGACTGAGTAAGTATTTACTTCAGGTAATAGTAAATTTCATTTTAAGAGATGTTCTTCCTAGAAACGTTTGATCAGCAACATGTCGATCTGCCACAACAACATTCTACTTCGTTTGAGAACTCTCAACCACCAGCTTATGATGGCCCAGCAGCAGCATATCTTCCACCGTATCCAATTTCTGGAACACAGGTAACTAGCTTTATATGTTTACAGACGTTGACAGAAAATAACTATTATTATTCAAAGAAGTTGATCAAATCGATTGACGATAAAAAAATCATAGTCCTTGTATGAGAGAAAATGAAAACATCGGATTAAAAACATTGAACGAATACAAGGAATCACGTCGTCAGTCTACTTTGGAACAATGTTTCCTTCGAACCATGTTGCATTCGAATTCAAGGTCGATTCCTGGTCGATTCGAATTCGAGCTAGCTAAGTGGAAAAGGCAGACGGACATTTTTATGTCGTTAGGTGGTCGTCAAGGAGCTTTTTACCAGCATACTTTGCAGCAAAACACAGCAGAGTCTTTGGAACCGCCATCTTTAGCGTTATTGTCTATTGAAATAAATGGTGTTTGAAAAGGCATTAAAGGCAATCTAAGCTTATAAAAGTGGTTTAAGCCACTTTTGGTCAAATTCTAGCCTTTAAGATATCAGGATTTCTTGTTGACGTAGATCAGTTACCCAAATATAGTCCGGCACATGTCTATTTTCTTTTCACGGCTATTTTTATCAAAGGCAAAATTATATATGCTTAGATTTACTTTAATCAATAGCCTTGAAGACTGTAATTATAGCTTGACACACGGAAACTTCAGCGCCAAACATTTTTGCTGGCAAGAAACGTATGATGATGATGGCAAGGATTACATGAATTTCTAACCAGCTATATTTTGAAATGAGTCAGTCAGAGTAGACGTCTACTGTCAGACTCTGGCTTTCGGTACTCTACAAGAGGGGCAGGGGTTATTTGAAGAGTTCGCGCGAGTAAAGAAATGCTTCCGTCTACTCTACGCAGCAATGGGTTTCTATGCTTTCATGCATGTGGATTGATACAGTACGAGTTGCTCTTGTTTTGCGAGTTGCGAGTTGTGAGTTGGTACTTTCAGCGAGTTGCGAGTTGCAAGTGAAAAGTGCGAGTTGGTATAATTAAAATGCGAGTTGCGAGTTCGGCAAAAAAACACTTCGAATTTCCATCTTTTGCAGCTGAGACATCGTATTTTCAAGTTTCTACTCAAATTTTTAAAGATTGTTACACGGTTTTGTTTGCCATATCATATGTGACAACTTGCTTTCACATTAAAACCACTGAACTGAAGAGTAAACCAAAGCCCAGAAGGGAGATAAATCTCCTTTGCAAAGCAAGCTGCTTCCAGGTAAATTATAGTAATTGAAATACATGAGTTAGATACAAACAAAAATATCACAAATCTCACTTGAATTTACTACAGGACCGGTGCTTGGCTGTTCTTGGAAATTCCTCTGAAATAATGCCAAAGCAGTACGTTTTGCCATATCCTGTTGGAGCACAGACAAATACTTCTTCCCTAATAATGCTCACGTTATGCTAAAGTGGTTGCTTAAATCCCTCAGCTTGATTTGCTCGATCGAGCTGCGACAACTAGAAACGCCGCCATTGCTTCTTGCTTGCACATTGTCAAATAAAAAAGCCAAACCACAGCCTTCGTTTTCAAATAAAAAGTATTTTGAGTAAAACTATGAAAAAATTCAATTGGCTACAAAACAATGAATCATTTTTCTTCACAAAATGCTCCAATCAGATTACGATCCCATTTTCCGACGCAAGATACCGATTTCAGACACTGTGGTGACTAGTCCCTCATTGAGCTGGCCATCAGCCACAACAACAACAACAGCGAAATTGAGGGACTAGTGTAGCTAGTCTAGTCCGAAGCAACACATAAAGTTCCAAATAACTAGCTAAAAATAACCGTGAATTAAGCAACATGCTGGATTTTCTACAAGGAGTGGTGGGTGGGTTGTTCTGTCGACCTTAATGCACTAGAGAGGGTACTCAGTTGCTCAGTATCCGCGGGACATTAATACAAATTTGGTCTAAATGACCATTAATGATCCTGTTTTTCGAACGCTCGCCATAAAGCTTGAAAAAGGCCAATGTCAAGTTTTCCTTGGCTTTCTATGCGCAGGGGGGATAATTTCGTCCCAAACGCACTTTTGTTTGTCTTAGTGCGATAACGTGCTGATCAATCACACTAATGAGCGTGACTTTCTGACTGACTGCCTGACCTCAAGCCCCTTCTTAGATTACAAAGTACTTTGTAATAAAAAATCAAAATGATCTATTCCAGATTTTAGGCGAAATCGACCACCCTTGCGAAAAAATCTTGGTGTACCTCATCGGGCATTGTTCGACCAAAACTATCTATTTACCTGTTAGAACATGAATCGGACAAATTGTGATACCAGCATGCAAATTGGCACACTGGGGTAATTTGACACGCTGAAAAAGATGCCGAACAGACACAAGCCGAAAAATGCCCCCAAGTGCTATTTTTAGACTGGGGTACTTGGCCCCAGTCCTCTGTTGGGGCTTTCTGCTATAAGTAATTACTGATTAGTGATATAAACCTGAAAGTGTGGATTTCTACACAATTTGATACGCTAAAAAATATTATGAAGAGACACAATTAAAAAATTACCCCTAAAGGCTATTTTTAGACTGGGGTACTTGGCCCCAGTCCTCCACTTGGGCTTTCTTCTATAGTTTTTGTTTGAATAATGATATAAAGATGAAAATGTGGAATTCTACACATTTTGACACGCTAAAAAACATTAAGAAGAGACACAATTTAAAATTACCCCTAAAGGCTATTTTTAGATTAGGGTACTTGGCCCCAGTCGATCATTTAGGGCTTTTTTCTATAGATTTTTTTGATAACGATATAATTATGAAAGTGTGGGTTTATACACATTTCGATGCGCAGCAAATATCACGAAGAGAGACAATTAAAAATTTACCCGTTGAGCTATCTTATAGTCTAGGGTATTTTATGGGGATGCTTGATATTAAGATTCTTGAAACTTAATCATCAGGACCCTTTAACCCTAATCCATATGGGCTTTTTTCAAGCTACCATATATGGGGGGGGGTGCTTTCCACCCCCCCTCTGAAAACAGCCTTAGACTCACCAGAATTTAGTATAACTTGGCACAGTTATAGAGCAAGTAATTTGCAACATGTAGCACAATTTGGGTGTGGTTGCCACGCCCTATGACGTCACAGTGACGTCATAAAGTTGAAAATTGGCCAAAATCAGGTTCTCAAGTTAAATTTGAGTTTAACGAAGATTTTGAAGGAACTGTATGCGGGTTTTGGTCTAGTTTGTCAAAATACTTGCTGAAAAATGTTATTTTATTGTAAATAGCGCCTTTTGAATGATATTTTGGTAGAAATTATTCAATCCTGATGACGTAATTTATGTTATAAATTTGTTCCATGTAAAAATAGACAAAAAGAAGCGGCAAAATGGTGATAATCCATCACAAATGCATCATTGGAGTGTTTTTAATGGAAAAAGGNCTTGCTTAATTGAAGCCAGGCACAGAATGAGAGTTCTTAGTGGGCCATTTTTGGTAAGCAGAACTGGCGATGCGGGATGAACCGAACGCTGAGTTAAGGCATCTAAATGCTCGCTCATGAGACCCCACAAAAGGTGTTGGTTGATCTAGACAGCAGGACGGTGGCCATGGAAGTCGGAATCCGCTAAGGAGTGTGTAACAACACACCTGCCGAATCAACTAGCCCTGAAAATGAACGATGCTGAAGCGAGCTGCCTATACTCGGCCGTCAGGAGAAGTGCACATCTCCTGACGAGTAGGAGGGCGTGGAGGTTGTGACGCAGCCTTTGGCGTGAGCCTGGGTGAAACGGCCTCTAGTGCAGATCTTGGTGGTAGTAGCAAATATTCAAATGAGAGCTTTGAAGACCGAAGTGGAGAAAGGTTCCGTGTGAACAGCAGTTGGACACGGGTTAGTCGATCCTAAGAGATAGGGAAACTCCGTTTCAAAGCAGCCATTTCGTGTGGCTCGTACTATCGAAAGGGAATCGGGTTAATATTCCCGAACCAGAACGTGGATATTCCCACTTGTGGGAGTAGCGGCAACGCAACCGAACTCGGAGACGTCGGCGAGAGCCCTGGGAAGAGTTATCTTTTCTTGTTAACGGGCTGACACCCTGGAATCAGATTGCCTGGAGATAGGGTTTAATGCTCGGTAAAGCACCACACTTCTTGTGGTGTCCGGTGCGCTCTCGACGGCCCTTGAAAATCCGAGGGAGTGATTGATTTTCACGTCTGCTCGTACTCATAACCGCAGCAGGTCTCCAAGGTGAGCAGC
This sequence comes from Aurelia aurita, assembly GCA_004194415.1. Lineage (NCBI taxonomy): Eukaryota > Metazoa > Cnidaria > Scyphozoa > Semaeostomeae > Ulmaridae > Aurelia > Aurelia aurita. Next base: position 22,916 of record REGM01000314.1, read on the forward strand.
CTCTGGTTGATAGAACAATGTAGGTAAGGGAAGTCGGCAAAATAGATCCGTAACTTCGGGCAAAGGATTGGCTCTAAGGGTTGGGTCTGTCGGGCTGGGTCTTGAAGCAGGTGGTCTGGTCCTTGACTGGCTGTTGCTCGCAAGAGCTACTGCTGGACTCTGAAGAGACTGCCGGTGAATGGGGGTGAATGGGCCCAGCTTTGCCACCGATGGCAGTTCGGCAGGCAATTAACAACCAATTTAGAACTGGTGCGGACAAGGGGAATCCGACTTTTCGTCGAATTTCAATCCGCTTGGCTAGGAGATAGAATTGCTCTTCTTTGTTTTCATCCACCCTTAAAAACTGACGCCAGTTTTTAGATATCGGTGTTAAGGCCTTCACTGATACACGTACACCAGAGCCACGCTTTTCTCTCGTCTGTGACTTCAAACTTTGCTTGAAATACCTGTCATAAATTGAAATATGAAATAATAAATTGAAATATGTCGAAAACGATATCAATTCTCTCGAAAGTGAAGTTTCTCAATTCTTTCACGACCTTGGCGGAAACGTTTGGGCGTAATCTCCTAAGGTTTTTGCGCCGCCAGGTGGCATCATTTGCACTAGAGCAGCTCCGTGGACAACTTTGGCTGTTACTTGAGGGCCGTTAGCCGCAGTTTCTGCTTGAACTTCCAAGCACTTGAGAAAGTTTTCTTTGCTGCATTTTCTCAACCACCCATACTCAGATAGAGAAAGAGGGTAGACGTGGTTCTCGTGGGCAAAGAAGTCATCCAAGGCCCCATCTCGCGACTGACAAGAAACGTACAGCGAAGCAAACAGCTTGCAGTCCTATTTCACCGACACAACTTGGAGCTTCGCCTTCGTTATTGTAAGGGTGTTTTTTCTCTAAACAATGGCAGCTTGTTTCTAGAGATGGGAGTGTAAATAGAAACTATTCCTGCCACAAGCCTATCGTTTACATATTCATCATACTGTCTCTTGCCCGTTCCATATGCTACTCTCATGGATTCTTTTCAGTGTGTCTCTTCATAATATTTTTCAGCGTATCAAATTTTGTAGAAATCCACACTTTCATCTTTATATCATTATTCAAACAAAAGTTATAGAAGAAAGCCCAAGTGGAGGACTGGGGCCAAGTACCCCAGTCTAAAAATATGCTTTAGGGGTAATTTTTTAATTGTGTCTCTTCATAATGCTTTTTAGCGTATCAAAATGTGTAGAAATCCATACTTTCATCTTTATATCATTATTCAAACAAAAGCTATAGAAGAAAGCCCAAGTGGTGGAGGAATGGTGCCAAGTACCCCCAGTCTAAAAATAGCCTTTAGGGGTAATTTTTTAATTGTTTCTCTTCATAATATTTTTCAGCGTATCAAATTTTGTAGAAATCCACACTTTCATCTTGATATCATTATTCAAACAAAAGTTATAGAAGAAAGCCCAAGTGGAGGACTGGGGCCAAGTACCCCAGTCTAAAAATATGCTTTAGGGGTAATTTTTTAATTGTGTCTCTTCATAATGCTTTTTAGCGTATCAAAATGTGTAGAAATCCATACTTTCATCTTTATATCATTATTCAAACAAAAGCTATAGAAGAAAGCTCAAGTGGAGGACTGGGGCCAAGTACCCCAGTCTAAAAATAGCCTTTAGGGGTAATTCTGTAATTGTGTCTCTTCATAATATTTTTCAGCGTATCAAATTGTGTAGAAATCCACACTTTCAGGTTTATATCACTAATCAGTAATTACTTATAGCAGAAAGCCCCAACAGAGGACTGGGGCCAAGTACCCCAGTCTAAAAATAGCACTTGGGGGCATTTTTTGGCTTGTGTCTGTTCGGCATCGTTTTCAGCGTGTCAAATTACCCCAGTGTACCAATTTGCATGCTGGTATCACAATTTGCACGATTCATGTCAAATTCTGTGCTAACAGCCCTGACTATAAGACTTAAGGTCCAGAACTGCAAAAAAAGTGACACTAATTTTTGATATAACGTACGATCTAATCTAAAACACCACACAAGTGGAACACAAGTAGAACACAAGTGAACACAAGAGAACACAAGTGAACACAAGAGAACACAAGTGGAACACAAGTGAACACAAATGAACACAAATTGAACACAAGAGAACACAAGAGAACACAAGTAGAACACAAGTGGAGACAAAGGAAACACAAGTGAACACAAGTCAGAAAGTCTAGTTTAGGCCTAAACTAGACGTTTATAGCTGCAAAGCACTGACTGGATATATTGCAGCTTTTGGCAAACACTTCTATCACAATTGATATGGGATGCCTCATAAGCAGTTTCCGTTTGGACAGTTCCAGAGAAAACAACAATTGTCTCGTTTTGAGTGATGTAAACAGCAAAGTCTCATCCAGCAAAATATCAGCTTCGTCAACTCGAGTTATAGACCACTGTTTGTCTGTTTGCTCGAAATATGCCGAAGAAAGGACACAACTTCAGTGTCAGAACATAGAGTCGCAGAAAGAAAAAGTGTTTCAAAGGTATAAGAAAAAGTGTTTCAGAGTGGTATCTATTATTTTGCTCTAAAACTTCAACCTTCTTTGGTGAAAATTCTCTCCTCTTTCTGTTCTCCATCTACTTAGCAAACTAAATAGCAAGGTGAACTGTTTGTTTCAGCGTTGTACTTGTCAAAAATTGACTCAACTTCGATAGGGCACTATCATCAAGCTTGCAATTACCCATATCGGGTTAATCTGGACGGGGGCAGCATTCTTACTGACATTACTTTCTTTCTTTTGGAATGATTGAAAAGATTTGAAACCCATTCTTTGCAAATCAATACCAAAGTTAGACATCCAAATATATTTTGTTTATAGTTGAAAGACCAAATTTTGTGTAGACAATGCGTTGAAGAATAAGAAATGATTGCATTCCCCCGGTAAAAGAAGCTACGCAATGTTATCAATCATTCACTTCCCTGGCAACGAGTTTAGTCCGGTATCTGTTAGAACTTCCAACCTGACAGCAAAAGAATACTTAAGAATACAGAGAAGTAGAGTATTCACTCCCGTCTGTTCTGCTGAGAAAATTATCGTCTCAAA
>REGM01000314.1:40245-55145 GCA_004194415.1 Aurelia aurita
ACAGGTCTTTTGCAGTGCCACATTTGTTATGATATTTCAAAATGTAATAGGGTAGGTCTTCTGCAATTCCACAAAATATTGAAATTAAACAGGTCTTTTGCAGTGCCACATTTGTTATGATATTTCAAAATGTAATAGGGTAGGTCTTCTGCAATTCCACATAATATAGAAATTAAACAGGTCTTTTGCAGTGCCACATTTGTTATTATACTTCAAAAATAACAGGTCTCCTGCAATGCTACTAGATATAAAATTCTGAAGGGTTCGTAGCATATCAAAACGTGAAAGCCGCGTGCAAGTTTTTATTAGGCCATCATGGGAATATAGATTGGTTAGAAATATCCCAAGGGAGTAGCTCCTTTTCAATTTCAGAGATTTACATCCGGCGAGAATATTGAAGAAGTTGGAAATGAGATGTAGAAATTATTGAAGAAGTTGGATAACGAAACATCTGATGAAATAAACAAAGAGAGATATTTTTCAGATATGGTATTATATCTGGGATGCTATACGGCCCAGCTGCAATTGGGCAGCTAGAGAGAAAATAAAGAGCAGGAAAGATAAAAGTAAGAAGAAGGATATGATTTGGAAATGTGCCATTTCCTTTGCCGGTCAAGCTTAGCCTGTCTTGTATACTCCATTAATATCTGTGCAATGATTCCTAACTATTTAACGCCCCATGTTAATTTGCATATAGCTACAATCCTCGACAAAACCTCTTGTCACAAATCACGTTTTTTAGAATTTTTCGACAAAAAATCGCGATAGTTACTATTTTAGCTGAAATATTTACAGAACCCCCTCCCCCCAAGTCAATGTTGTTTTTCTTTACTCTGGAAACTTGTTGCATGATATGTTCCAAGTTAGAGAAATAATCAACATTGACTTGGGGGGAAAGGGGGGTTTTATGCTCTGTACCTAATTTTTCCTGTTTTGTGACAAGGGTTTTGGCGAGGATTGTAGATATTTCAGCCTTGAATGAATCATCCAGTCTAAACATTGGCAGCCTGGTTTTCATCAAAGGGTTGACAATTTTATTAGTACATTGCAAAATTTTTTTACATTTCCATAAAATTTACAAGCAACATGCAAATATTACAGAACGATACCACAGGGAGAATGAAAATACATAAAAACCCTGCAGCCATTACAAACATAAAGACACAAATTACAACTAGATATTACATATTACAAATAGCAATTACAAATAGTATAAAAATAAAAAAATAAAAATATGCGAAAGGAAAAATTTACACGAGAGAGGAGCAGGAGGTTTTTAACAAAAACTTACTGAAGCAGTTTTGAGGCCTGAATATATTTTACGATGTTGCCTCAAGAATTTTTGTCTTTGAATCTAAAGGTAACTTTTCGTGGCCATACAAGATGATTTGCATCAATTCTTGATTTGATAAGCCATGACGTCACAATATCGCATTTACACTGTCGAGAAGATCACGTCTATTTGCATCACAAGCGTGGCAGAGCAGCAAAAAGTGTTCTGTATCGTCAATACCATCATTTATCAGGCATAAAGGATTTAAGGTATCCCTGAAGTAATGTTCGAATTTGTGAAATTCATCTCACTGAGTCTAACACGTAGCTGTGTTAAAATTGATAAACCTTTTGGGTCGTGAATGTCGGTGAATGTTGTAGACGCTTGTGGTCGTGAATTTTGTGGTTGTGAATGTTGCAGCTGTTGAATGTTGTAGACCTTGGAAGAAAAAAACGAGATGTGCTTCCCAATGGAAACATTTCAGGACATGTCCTGGAACAAAATATTCGAAACGCAAGTCCGGTCCTGGAATAAGGTGCAGCAAAATGGCTAATGTAGTAATTATTTTAGTTTCTTCATAAAATCGTCGACCTGTCCTGGAAAAATTAGATTTATCAATATACCTTTCCTGGTACCAAGGTATGAAATGTATATTCATGTCCCGGATTTCCTTATTGAAATTGAGACCTCCATTGGCAGGCACATCTTCGGGTGCTTGATCTATTAAGGTTACTGTACCCCTTCAGTGACTACTCTCGGCGTTTTCTCTCTTGAGTGTCGCACACACGAAATAAGACGTATAAACTATACACCATTCGATTCGTCATTAAATGGAGAGTATTTATGAGCCAAAAAGAATACAAATATCCAAGAGCTTTGCGCTATACAAAGGAAAAAGCGAAAATTGGACCTTCCCCCCCTCTATGACCCCCCTGTACCCCCAGATAATTTTCATGTGAACCTCAATGAAATTTTTGCATTCTCGACATATTAATCTAACAAACTTTGTCTCAGATTTCCTTTACATGTCTTAGCTTCAGAATAATTAATAAAACAATTTTGCCCTTCACCCCCTGGCCTCGTTTTGAGATTCATTCAAATATGTTTTATTAATTATTCTGAAGCTAAGACACGTAAAGGAAATCTGAGACATACTTGGTTAGATTAATATGTCGAAAATGCAAAAATTTCATTGAGGTTTACATGAAAATTATCTGGGGGTACAGGGGGGTCATAGAGGGGGGAAGGCCCAATTTTCGCTTTTTCCGTTGCATAGCGCAAAGCTCTTGGATATTTGTATTCTTTTTGGCTCATAAATACTCTCCATTTAATGACGAATCGAATGGTGTATAGTTTATACGTCTTATTTCGTGTGTGCGACACTCAAGAGAGAAAACGCCGAGAGTAGTCACTGAAGGGGTACAGTAACCTTAAGTAGACGCTCCGGGGTTGCAGACCAGTTTTAAAGGAAGACAGATGAGTGCTAATAGTTGTTTCTTATTTCTTAAAAACATTCACTGGACGTGATTGTTTAATCTCAGGGTCAAGTTTTCCCATTCCGACAAACAGTTCGGATAGAAGCTTAATTTGAATCTCTCCGCTCTCGCACGTATCTGCCCTATTGTAGCTCGTCTGTGGAGATTGCAGCTTGATTCCTGACATTGAGGTACAGGAATTTGTGTGTAGTCCGGAGTCAAATTATTGATAATCTTATAGAAGAGAAAAATACTCTACTCGATCGTCGGAGGTTGAGCGATTCCCAACAAAGCTCATCATATATGACGAGATGTGCCCTTCCAAGCGCCAGTTACTGTCAATGCAGTAAAGTATTGAACCGATCCAAGCTTTTCCATTGAATTAGTCAAAGTGACATTCTGACTAAATTCACACGTATTTTGCGGAATATGATATACAATGTCTCCACAGTCCAGGTGCGGTCGGACATAGAGCTTATGCTTTTCGTTAAGCGCATGTCGAGAAAAATATTTTGAAAAGAATCTTAACATCTCTATTCCTTGTCTACATTTGGAAATAACTTATTGGATATGACTAGCGAAGGACAAGTTTTGTTCTCAGGAATATAGCAAAAGAAAAATAATCATTGACCATGAAAATCGACATTGCCTGTTCGATTTGCTTTTTTTGATAATTTGTACAGAATCGTTTTTCCAGAATCAAGATTAATGACAATTGTATTCCAACAGGAGCAGATGAATCAAACAACAATGGCTTTATCTCAACCAGGAAGCTTGACTCCCATGGCACCTCCAACAAACTATCTGGGTCTTGCCATCTTCACTACAGTTTGTTGCTGTTTTCCTTTTGGTATTTTAGCAATCGTAAAGTCTGTGGAGGTGAGCACTAATTTAATTTTTCTTGTAGTTCTACTATTGAAAACTACAGATTAAAGCATTAACGTAAATCAGCGAAGTTAAAAGTGTGGTTACCAAGGGGAACTGGGCAATCTAAATATAGTCTACTGTGTTTGATGTTTGTAATCATGTATCTCCATTCATTTTAGTGAGGTCTCTCAGTATCAAATATCACACATCGTGTATATTATAACACGAGCATGAAATTTAGTACAATTGGACAATTTGACTTGCTGAAAACGATGAAGATTAGAAGCAAGCCGAAAAATGCTCCAAATCTATTTATAGACTGGTGTACTCGGTTCCATTCCAGTGTCCTTTTCCATTTTATTGCCTATTATTTTGTGAAATATATGTTGAAAACATTTAAAATTTAGTACAGCACACTTTGATATGTTGCTTATGACGAGAATGAGACACAGGAAGAAAAATTCCCCCAATGCTATTTATATACTGAGGTACTCAGTCCCAGTCCCTTTTAAGTGTTCTTCCTATTGTTTGGGAATGATATAATAAATAACAATGATGATATAATCGATGAGGGAATGAAAGACAAAGGAGCTTATTGAGCCATGTATTTACGCGTCTAACAGATTCATGATTTCAAAGGGAATGGTCAAAGTCAAGTTCCTTCGTGAAGCGATTATACTGTTTTTCTAAATGCAAGATACTAGCCTGTTTATAATATCTGGGGGCAGTCTGTTCCATATCTGTTCCAGCAATCTGCAATTCGTTACAAGGAAAAAATGTTTGTACGTTGAGGCTTAGTTCACACTAGAGTAAAGTCTCGCTATAAATTGGGATAACGCATTTCCTAAACTCAATTTAAACGCACTTCTTAATAAGTTATCGCTTCGAAACCGAATTAAAAATTTTTGATTCCATCCAAATGATATCGAGGGTGCCGACAAAATCTCGAAATTGAGGCAAAATAATTGCAGCGGAGCTGCGCGAAGCGCCAGCGAAGCGGCCATCTAAATTGGACACACTCTCGTATCATGGGTTATTTGGATATATATATATATCTTTTTAAACCTAGCCTAGACGGCTGATATGAGTCTAAGTTTTGCTGTATTGAGTTGAATTGCTATCTATTGTCATAGTCATAGTATTGTGGGGTATGGTTAGGGAATGGAGCGAAACAAGGACTCATGTAATAAGTCTAAATCTATTGGATGAAACCAATGAATCAAATCATGCCTGCCTGGGTCGCTTCGATTTTCGAAAAGGAAGCTGTCTTCACTTTGAGGTCGAGAAGAAGAAGGGGATTTCACACACTCTGGTACGTATCAAATCTCTTTATTGTTTCGACCATTCACATAATTGGTTCTGCAGCTGACCTGTTTCAGACACAGGAAGATGTTAATTTGGGCTTATTATTCCTAGGCCTAAACGAATGGCAGCTCCAATGTGGCAGCCTGAGACAGTTGATGAAATTCTTGACATTGGTGATTCACACTGTTTGCTTGCAGTACAAAAAGGATTGATTTCTGATGCTCCAAATTTTTCAATTGAGCAACTACCAACAACAATGTATTTTGCAAGATCAAATGAAGCTAACAATGACTTGCCCTTTGTGGCACTGCCCTTTGTGGCAACAAATGATGTATCAAAACCCGTTGTGGTATTGCTATTTCTTGTTGCAACATGCTCAAATACTTGTGACATGCCCGTTGAGGCAACTAATATCAACTTTTCCCTTGTGGAAAGATCAAACGAATCACCCCTTGTGGTGAATGCCAGTAAATCCCCATTGTGGCAACAAATACTTCTTGTGAATCCCCCGTTTGTGGCAACAAATATTACTTGCAAATCGCCCATTGTAGCAACAAATACTATTTCTACATGAATGCGCATTGAGGCAAATGATACAAAATTGCATAGCAAATCTGATCAACCAGGAAGCTTGATTGTTTTTTGAAAAATCTACCAAGGCTCTTTCTTTAGTGATACACAAGAGAATAGGGACTCCCCATTCCCGTCTTTGTTTGCAGCACTTGAAAATGCTTTTACAGAAAACAACAATGCAATTTTCATATTAGAAGACTATATGGTATCAATTATTCACAACCCTAACTCAGGGTTTTATTTATTTGATTCCGATGCAAGAAATCCTCTGGACATGCCTGATATTAGTGGCAAGATAGTGCTGTTGAACTTGAGAAATCTATTTTCCTTACAGAACTATTTGCAATTGCTAGCCACAGCGCCGAACACTGCTTTTTTGCAGTGGTTTCTGTGACATTTCATAATCTGAATTCTTCAGACTCGCAAGAAATTACCTTTCCAATTAGTCCAAGAAAAACAAAAACGTGAAAAACTGAGAAAATTTGTTGCTAGAAAACGCAAAAATGAAAGTGAGTCTGAACGTAAAGAGCAACTTGTCTTTTGTCCATTAATGTTTACAAGGTAGTGCCAACATTTGCTATGTTCTAGTGCATAGCCTGTCTAAGAAATATCTCATACAGAATATTTCACTCAAAACCTTATTCAGTGTTTTTGTTGTTGCAGGAGTAAAAGATAGCCTGTTGTAACTCCTGTAAAGACTGTATTGGATCAGCATTGCTTCTTTAACATGTGACATCCTTGTAAAGTAAAACACAGCATTGGATCAGCATTGTTATTTAACTTATGGCATTTTCCGCACCTTATGACCTTCATTGAAATAAAGCGTTGCAGGATGGACCATTTAACAGTTGTCAAGAACAAATATTGTGCATCAAACTATTTTTCATTCATACAAAACCTGGCTCTTTTACACTATTGAATGAAACATCGAACTGTTTGTTATGATGATACAGCCGTTTAAATATTGTTGCTGATGCTGCTCAATGAAATTGGAAGCAAACAGTGAACCACAGTAACTAGGAGCTAATTACAAAAGAAACAATCTGAGCCATTACTGCAAATATCACTATTTCTCCTGCAAAATATATGTCAATGTTTATCTGTTGCCAAAGAAAAAGAACACATCATGTGAGGTACCACCCAAGGCACTTTGAGGAACTCTGAACATTAATTGCGCCTGAAAATTGCAATTTGATTCTGGAATTGAGACCAATATTATATTCAGTTGTAATATGTTGTAGTCATGCTAAACTGTCTTAAAATTTGCGAACAGTTGTCATTTTTTGTAATTGTTTTCAAACTCAGAGCAGCTTCTCCAGGATTTGCAGACATTTACGTAATGCTCTAAGCTGCACTCACTTAACTTTATTAACAGCTAGTTTAGACGCGTTTTTCTGTCACATTTTGAATGCATTTCTAACGCGCTTTTACTATAGTGTGAACCAAGCTTAAGTCTTCATATTAACATACTATACTAAGTGATCAAACAAATATTCTATCGCCAAACATAGGGCCTACCTGATTAGTGATCGCTCAGTTGTAGCGAATTTACTACTCAATGAGCATCAGTACTATTGCTATCTCTGTTGATAGAAATAAGTTCATGAAATGAGAATATACAGTATTGCTTGTGCTGCATTTGGCTAAAAACTGGCAAATGTTGAACCCGGCATTATATAGATCTACTATAGGTAGGTAAGGCGTGACTTTGACGCTCTTGAACTGCTCTAAATCTTGATAGGTTGATGGGTTTTTTCAATTTCTAGAGCAGCAAAAAAAGTTTTTCGATAGTTAAATTGCTTCCAAAACATTTTTGAACGCTGGTAGGTTTTTATGTTTCTATGTTTTAGGAACCACTTTTTTTTCTTTTTTACATTCATCTAAAATCACTGCTTAGCAAAATTGTCCTGAAAACCAACCACTGAGAGTGAAGTGTGTGGCATGTTAGGCACAACATAAATAGACAAATTCAAAAAGAACCTGTTTAGCAGCAGAATGCCTATAAAGAATAAGACCAATGATAGCGAGTGGGATTCGTTTGAGGAGTTCTACAGTCGTATAAACTACTGTTTTCGCAACCCGATGCGTGTGGGCGAACAAGGTCCAGCAACATGACTATTTTGCCACAGACTTCACTGCAAGAAACTGCATTATTAGGGTAAGGGTCAGAACAAAGATTGAGATTGCAATGAAACAATAACAAAACCAATATAATTTAAAGATTTGAAAAAGAATTGAAATGGTTTAACAGTTTTGCTCAGATGGGACGGGATATACGGAAACACCCTATCCTATTGTTGCTCGCCATTGATTGACTTCACACTTCAACCGGCATCGTCGTACAAACTTCTTCTCGCTGGTCCCAAGGGGCAATAAGTAATATGGTAACCACAATGCGTTAGTCCTGACGAAAATAATATGAAGTAATATACCAAACACAAACAACTATAAATAGACCTCAAATGAGTACACAATGACAAATAACTAGATAAAATGAAAACACAAAGTGAAACAAATGTTTCAAGCTTGCATGCATGTGAAACAAATACGCATTGTCTGCGATACTGACGATGAAAAGAACGAGTTTATATTTTGAAAAGCACTTACTGTAAAATGCTCAAAAAATAGCTTGAAAAACATTCCTTTGAAAGTAAGGCCCGTTTTATAAGTCGAGCCGCGCCGTGCCGAACCGAGTGAATTCAGACCAATTTTGTCTGGTTCGGCGCGGCGCGACTCTTATAAAACCAACTTGACACTTGGTTCGACTGAGTCGAACCATACGCCAAAGGCCTCTCGTCTGGGTCGACCCGGTGCGACTTATAAAACCAATTTCAGTCGCGCCGTGCCGCACTATACTCACACATGCATACTACAACATAAACTATCGCAATATTATCAACATTTTTTGGACAGAAGATGAAGATGCTTAGGCCTGTTTTATATGTCGTGCCGCGCCGTGCCGAACCAGTGGAATTTGAGTTCGACCCAAGTTCGACTTGGAGCGCCTCTGTTTTATAAGAAGAAAACTTGTGTCGCGTCGTGCCGTGCCAAACCATAATGACGCATGCGCACAATTGGAAGTTTTGAAAATTTTCTTTTCAATTTCAGATGTTTCTTTGGTCAAATGAGAAATTTGATGGAAGGATAAACATCTTCATCTTCTCTCCAAAAATTGTTGATAATATTGCGATAGTTTTTATAGTAGTATGCATGTGTGAGTATGGTCCGGCTCGGTGCGACTGAAATTGGTTTTATAAGTCGCACCGAGTCGACCCAGACGAGAGGCCTTTGGCGTATGGTTCGACTCAGTCGAACCAAGTGTCAAGTTGTCAAGTTAGTTTTATAAGAGTCGCGCCGCGCCGAACCAGACCAAATTGGTCTGAATTCACTCGGTTCGGCACGGCACGGCGCGACTTATAAAACGGGCCGTATCCTTCCATCAAATTTCTCATTTAACCAAAGAAACATCTGAAACTGAAAAGAAAATTTTCAAAACTTCTAATTGTTCGCATGCGTCATTATGGTTCGGCACGGCACGATGTGACACAATTTTTCTACTTATAAAACAGAGGCGCTCCAAAGCGAACTAAGGTCGAACTCAAATTCCACTGGTTCGGCACGGCGCGGCACGACATATAAAACAGGCCTAACATTTCTAAAAAGATTTACATCTCAGCAGGGGCTGTAAAAGCAATTGAATGGTATCAAGAGGTTATAAAAGTTAAAAGATTGTGATGGTTAAATTTCCAAAGCATGAATTCCATTGAATTTCAAGGGAAACTATGATGTTTTCAACAAAAGATGTTTCACGAGAGATTTCTATTTGAAAAAAGGCTGTTTTTTATTTTGGGAGAGACTATCTAGGAGATAAACAAGTATGGAGATAAATAATCACACTTTCTAGTAATTTTTCCACTCAATTTTTGCAAGCAAAAACCAACACTAGTTTTACCAAACTCAAGATATCTATCACGATGGGTGTATCACTCCCAGGAAGAAAATGTACTAAATTTTTACTTCGATTTTTATTTTCGACAAAAGGAATTAAAGGGATTTTCTGAAAATCAGGCATAAGATTAGCCCAAAAGACGTACAAGATTTTTTAGGGAGTGATACGCCCCATTTTCTTGCAGGAACCATTTTCTCTCGAGCTGCTAATTCGAAAGATAGCAGAACTGATTTTGGCCTGTTTTTTAATCATATAAATCAATTTGTTGTTTCTGCTGCTATTTAAATTCGTACCAAAAAATCAGGCAGCGTTGTAATTGCTTTTCTTTGTTTTTCACTACTTTAGGTCATTAAAGCTGTTCGACGTGGTGATGAAGTTACAGCCAGAAAAGCTTCCCAATGTTCTCAATTGTATTCCATGTTTGGTATAATCTTTGCCACTGTGTTTTTGGTTTGTTTTATTATTATAAGCACTAGCGGCTGGTAAAATGTTTTTCTTCCTGGGAACGGCAAAATATAGTTCACTAGGTAGAATATAGTTCACATGTTACTTGATGAAATTTAACATGTTCATAAACCAACAACTCGATGTTTAAATGCAACATAAAATGAATGCTAGGTGTAGGTAATTGAAAAAAATGGGCACGGTAATTGTAAAGCTCTATAGCAAATGTCTTGTCAAAGTAGGGTATGCAAGACTTGTCTTAGACTTTGGGATATTACTCTATCGCATTGAAAAATATTACTCTCGTCTGAAAAAATCTAACTATTTGTTATTAGGCTTTCAACAGTCTCGATGATTGGTTGACCTGGACGAAATCTATCACTTATAACGACCAATCTTTTTTCAAGTTCTAAATACAATCCTCTTTGTCAAGATTCTACGCAAATAAAGTTGCTTTAAGAAATCAATTTTGTTTCCTCGATAACAATAATGTCAGGTTATTTGCTTTGACGGCAATATACAAATTTAGCTTTTTTTCAAAAATTTTGCTGTGGCCTAAAAATCTTGCCAAAAATTTCCTGGGAACGGCGTTCCCCGGTTCCCACACTTTATCGGCTTCTGGCTATGGGCCGTCTTTCTCTTACTAACAAGAAAGCTTGAAGAAAAAAGTAAAACAGTGAAGAACTTCTTTGTTTTGGGGTATTTTAATTTCGATGATTTCGATTTGCTCATTCATGAAAGTTTATTAATTTTATGCAATCACTTTCATATAATTCTCAACATTTTTTCATTCCCCTAGCTTTGTTTTAATGTATTGCCCTCTGGGATTTTCCATTTATTTTATTTTCACGTAGGAGTAGTAATCATGCACTTTTAGATATTTGTTTTTATGTGAATAAATAAAGCCTTGTGCTTTGAAACTTCGTATTGGTTGTGTAGACGAGTCAAGGCATTGCTTCTTTAAACGTCAATAATTAGCCATGGCCTAGTATATTTTGAAATAATACCGCGTGGGCCAATAGAAATATCCCCTGAGTTAAAACAATTTCTGAAAAACTTTCTGAATGTAATATTTTGGTGACATTTATACTGCACTAAGTACAACATAAAATACATCTACTGAGTAAACAATCAGTTCATTACCTGCTGTATGCACAGATAAATGTGGTTTCGAAAAAAGATGGTCGCAGAATCCCACTGTAACAAAATCGCAAAATCATCAAAAGCACAACTGGACCGAAGAAATTGTCTAACACAAGAAATTCTTTCTCTTGAACCTTTCACTTCATTGCTTCCACCTCTACTCGCACCTGTTTTGTAAAATTAATAACTACATTGCAAGGTACTGCTAAATAGAACCAGTTTCTAACTGGTTCTAACGCAACTTTTATTATATAATGATCAAAACCTTTCTGATGACCTTAATAGAAATATACTTGAGGTGACTTTGCAGTTCATCCACAAAAATGGTCGGTTTAATTGAGTTCATTCAACCCCCAAGTACTTCTTCGCAAATTTCCCTTTTCATAAATTTCCTTTTGTTGTAGTAGTAGTAGTAGTAGTAGTAGTTAAGCGTATTTTATGTAATTCTTACTTATTTCATGTATTGGCCAGGGGTAGGCATAGTATTTTGCTCCCCATGATTTCGTGTCTGTAGTATTGTAGCGTAGTTTGTATGTATTATAATGAGTAAAATATCTTGTAAATTTTTAATGGCATATAAAAAAAAGATGAGGCAGGGGAATTTTACAAGATTCCTTGCGTTCTCTCAACCCTAATCCCGATACCGCCAATAAGGAATCCCTGATTCATTAATTCCTCTTTCATTGCGAGATGCATTTGGGAGCATGGTAAAAGTTTCCAGCTGTGTCATCTATAGTGCAGTCGTCTATTGTATTCACTGTAGAGTAGTTTTCTTTTAGCGTAAAGTTGGGTACAATGTAATGTTTGCAATGTAATTGAATTTGTTTATAAAAAAAAAGTTTTTCTATACTTAAAGTAAAGATATATTTATTTACTATCAAAAACAACAAAATATTAATTGCAATCCTGTTTGCGTCATAATTTATTCATCAGTCATTTGTTTCTCACAAATCCAAGAAGAAAATTTATAAACAAGGTACTTTTGAATTGGGACCCTATTTGAATGAATGATGAATCAGATGAAATGACTGTATAAGAGCAAAATGCATAGCAATTGATAATTATTTAACCAACACACCCTAGCCCCATTGTGACATTGTGATTTTAAACTTTAATTTTGCCTTGTCTAGTTTCTGGTGGAACATTATTATTATTATTATTATCAATTTATTTAACGTTGGATTACTGTAATACAATAGCTAAATTATATAGCTAATTAATTCCAACTTTAAAAACTTTAAAATACAAATATTACAAAAGAGAAAAATGGATAAAATATTTACATGTCATCAAAATTATAAAGTAAAAAGCAGATATTTAAAACTATTGATCATAAAAAGCCCAAATTCGATATAAAAATGCGGCATAATCTACATAGACAATTTTGTCCGTACCAATTTTTTATCTTTGTTTTAAACTGACAAATGGGTTCTGACTTCCGTATTGTTGGTGGTAACATTTGCCACAGCTGCGGACCTTTAAATCGGACGCTTTCTGTCCCGTTGCTGACAGATCTCACTCTTGGCTGCGTAAATTCGTTATTATTACGTAAATTGTAGTGAATTGTATTTTCACTAAAGATTTCCTGCATAAATGAAGGGTTTAACCCATTTTTAGTTTTATACATCTCCGTCATAAGTAATTGCAAGTTCTTTGTATGAATAGTAACGGCACAGTCCTTCTCTAATAGCTCACTATACGTAGATTCGGTATCCTTGTAAGTAATTCTCAGATCCCTTTCCTGTATTTTGTTAATCTTTTTGTTGAGCTGCCTGCTGTGAAACATCCAGATTAAAGGACAGTATTGAAACTGACTGGTAATAAAAGCCCTCATGAGGGTTCTTAGCTTGCTCTGATCCATATATGGGGATATGCGAGCAAGTGCGTATAGTTTATTGCTAGCCTTTTGGCACAATTTAGAAACATGATTATCGAAGGAAAGTTTGCTATCAATTTGAACTCCAAGTAGCTTCTCTTCAGAGCTATTTACAATATCAGCATTTCCAATCCTAACAGTAACAGGATCATCACGACTCTGCCCAAGAACCAAAAGATGGCATTTAGCTGCATTTAATTTCATGAAGTTGTCGGCAAACCATTCTAGAGCTGCACTACAATCATTTTCAAGCCTATGAGTTATATTGTTCAGGTTCTTATCGCAGGTATAGATTGTAGTATCATCTGCATAGTTACATATATCCGAGTTTTGAATAAAGAGTAAAAGATCATTAATGTAGATGTTAAATAATAGAGGCCCTAAGACTGACCCCTGGGGAACACCACGTGTGACGCTTTTCCAAGAACTGAATGACCCATTTACTTTGACTCTTTGTTGTCTATTTGTGAGGTAATCGTTAATTAGTTTTAAGGCTTCGCGAGAGAAACCGTAGGCATGCAATTTTGCAATCAAAAGATCATGTCTGATACAATCAAAAGCCTTGGAGAGATCCATCAATACAGCCCCTGCCTTACCACCTTCATCAAGGCTAATTTTGAATTTTTCTAAGAGTAGGGGTGGAATTCTCTAGTTTATGTGCTGTGTAATTCTGTCAACCTACTTTAAAGATCGGTGATCAACTTACATCGTCTCGCATGAGCGAGCGTATACGTAAATCTACTTTACTTTTGTTTGTGTTAGGCAAAACTTCTTCAAAGGAACATTTCGTATTTGGAAAAGGTCATCCTTCATCTTAGTGCTAAAAATACATATAATTTTGTTATTCTAAAGTTAAGAGACAAATTTACAGTAAATCAAAATAACAATTTTAACAATTGATTCATTGCATTGAATGAATAGTGTTCCAGTTCCCTAGATCATTAATGACAAGTTTGATAATTTCCTAAATCTCAAGAAAGCCTTTTCTTAATTTCACTTCACCTAGCTCATGTTTGGTGAATATTGAATATTGAGGGTTGTCATGATTGAGGGTTTACTGCCATATTCGGTTGTGCATTAATGGCAGCTTTGATTTAGATACCTAAGAAAAATTATGTTTGTGGATGCATTGCTCTGAAATCCAACAACATTGACTAACTACGACAAACAGTGCACTCCGACTGATTTGGCAAATAGCTGTAACGAAATAATATTGTTGTCTATTTGGCTAAAGCACGGAAAATTATCACAGCAGGATAATGTCATTGAGAAAGGAAACAAGAAAACTGACCCTTTTCAGCAGAATCTATCTACATATATATGGAGCTAAATCAATTACTCTTTCTTCTTTTGTCCTCCATTATATACTAAAGTCTGGTTTTCATATGTCGCATTTCGTCGCATTTCATCGGAATTCAGTATCTACGATCAGTTAGGACTATTTCCGATCTATGAAAACCAATCAAATTATATGATTAAAGGCCCCCATTAGCCATGTTTGAAGAATGAGATCATGCTTGCAGCTTGCTTTATGCATGGGCCTTAAGAAATGCGGTAGTTATTCCTACAACTGTTTTTCCTCACTGTTCCCTATGCTCGTTCCTCCCTGTGTCCCTATGCCCGTGAAGGTTGTTGTTGTTGTGCCTGGTTTTCCTTGTATCCCTGTATTCTGACTTGAGTGACTGTTTTTAATAACTGTGTCTCTTTGCCCGTTCCTCCCTGTGTCCCTAAGCCCGTGCAGGTCGTTGTTGTTGTGCCTGGCTTTCCTTGTATTCCTGTGTTCTGATTTGAAGCGTGCGAAAACTCAGCGATCTCTAATTAGCGTTCTTTTGGCGGAGTGTTCGTTTGCATTCTCTAGATGTTCCGTCCCATAAATTCGTCCCTTAAACTCACTTAGCCCCGCCTTGGCCCACTTGAATAGACCAAGGCTAAGGCCTAAATGTCCAATTTCCGACATTTGTTAAAGATTTCGTTCTTTCTTGTAGTTCTCTAAGC
>REGM01000314.1:63415-87021 GCA_004194415.1 Aurelia aurita
TTGGAGTCGTGTGAGTAAACAACACTATATAAGTCGGATTTAACGACATAAAACGGGTGCTAACGTTGTTAATCTGAACTTGGTACCTTTGGGGAACCACATGTGCAAAAAACAGGCTCTTTGTTTAGTTCAGATGCGCTTTATTCCACTAGTACTAGTGCTAGTAATAGTACTGGTAATATAATGCTTTGATATCCAAGGTAAGATTAATTATGAATGAGGAGTAATTTACTTTGACTATTCTTCCCGAGCCTCGATTCTGAAGCATGCCAGATAAAATCAAAACCCTCACATGTCGGATAAAATCAGACTCATCCGTAAGTCGGACAAATTTGATTTACGCGTGAGTCGGATTTGGCATCGGATTATTTCTCCGATCCGAAGAGAAACATTATCAAACATATTCATCGAAACATTATCAAACGAGGATGGATTTAGATAGGTTATTAGACACAAGGTAAAACTTAGTTGGGATTGGGATTCTATCACTTCGTAATAGATCAGGAAGGGAAAGATTCTATCATAGAGCAATGCGGAAACCTTCAACCTCTTCAGAGGAGCGCTGCGAGCGAGAGTAAAATACTAGTATTTTACTCTCTCGCTCCGCTCGCTCGCTCCTCCGGAGAGGTTAGTAGCGGTGGATAAAAAATTAATTCAAAAGAAAGGTGTCCGCATTGCTCCATGATTTTATCAACAGTACTAAAAAGACTAGAAAAAACAAATTTTAGAGACTTGCGTCTTGAATAAGTTGAACAAGACCGAAACCAAATTTGCGAAAACACTTTGCCAGTTGTGAATGTCAAATTTGATTGTCGTCGGAATGCTCTCGGTGAATAATTCAAAACATCTTTCTACCCTTTCACCCAATATGAATAACTACCAGGAGAGCTAAAAAAAGAACTTCACGAGCTAGATCACGCAATGCTTCTTGGAGGAAAATGGTATGAACACAAACAAGGTATCATGTAGCTGAAGGGCTTACCTATCTTTTGAAATATTGCTTGGTCAGTCTAATCTACCCTTACCCTCCAAACAACCAGTTTCAAAAATATGGTAACTCATTCATTTCTCGGAATTTCACCTCCCTATCCCAGTCCATGTTTTGGAAGATGTACAAAATGCCTCTCTAAAGAACAACTGTAGGATTCGAAATTTTCTTTCAGTCTGATTTTTCGGACGGTAATCATTGCTTAAAGTGACCAAGCAGCGTCTCAAAAGATAGCCAAGCCTTTAAACTAAACCGTGAAACAAAGCATTTGTCAATAACTTTTGTTTTCAGAGAGCTAGTTATGATATAGCCTGTGTCACAGACCATAACGAGGGGTAGTTATTGTCTGTGTGATGGATTCACTTTTGTTGTCCCAGTTTCACAGAGATCTTGTGAAATCTGTTATTACATGGTTATTCAAATAATGATATTGGCTTGTCTAGCTTTGTTTGTTTAATTTGTTCATACTAAAATCGTTGGGACAACAAAAGTGAGTCCATCACACAGACNTTTCGGACGGTAATCATTGCTTAAAGTGACCAAGCAGCGTCTCAAAAGATAGCCAAGCCTTTAAACTAAACCGTGAAACAAAGCATTTGTCAATAACTTTTGTTTTCAGAGAGCTAGTTATGATATAGCCTGTGTCACAGACCATAACGAGGGGTAGTTATTGTCTGTGTGATGGATTCACTTTTGTTGTCCCAGTTTCACAGAGATCTTGTGAAATCTGTTATTACATGGTTATTCAAATAATGATATTGGCTTGTCTAGCTTTGTTTGTTTAATTTGTTCATACTAAAATCGTTGGGACAACAAAAGTGAGTCCATCACACAGACCATAACTCCTTCTGGTTATGGCCTGTGACGCAGGCTAGTTAAGATCTAGCTCGTGATGTTTTTTTTGGGTCACCCGCTACAAATAAGAATAAAACTAACAAGGAATTTACATATTATTATCTCAATTTACATACATATTATCAAAGTAATTTGAAATCTAGCATTTTGATCCAAAATGTTATACTTCTGGAAAAATCACCAAAATTGAAAAAGGACAAAATTAGTTTTTCATAGTTTGTAACGTTTGCATTGTTGTAAGATTGCAAGGGATGGGAGTTAACACGGGCTGATTTTGTAACAACAGCTTCTTCGTTTGCTTTGATTTGCTACTTGTGAGAATTTCCTTTGGCTAATCGCTTTGACTATGCATGTCAATCAAAATAAACTATTGTTACAAAATCTGCCCTTTTTCCGGGAGTCGAGACATTATAGACAAGGAACCCTGATTTTGGGCTTCCAATCTTTATCTAACAACATCATTTTAATTTGAAACTTCATTTTGGAATTTGAATACAAACTTTTTTCATGACATGCTAGCTTAAATGATCAGAATAAATAAAAATATATCTGTTATTGATTAACAAACTGCAAAACTTCTAACTTAGATATACCAGCGGAAAACGCAACAACTCCATGATAAGTGTGATCAGTCAAACAATACCTCGAATAAAACATTTGACTATTATTGGCAGAATAAATTGTTGGTGACTTTTCAAACAGTTGAAATTCTTGGACAACCCAGTATCTATACTGTAGCAAATGCTAGACAGTAAATACCCGCATATAAGAACCTTCCTCGAATAACAACCTACAGCCTGAAATCTTCAATATTAACTCCTTTACGAAAGAACCTTTTCACCCTGGTGTTTGTACAGGTTCTTATTTTGAAGAACAAATGCATTGATATAGTTTTCAGCTGCGACAATCCAGAACATTAATTTGATTATCGAGTAAAATAAAACAATTGATATGCTCCTCAATAATACAAGAGACCTCAACAAGTCTGATTCCACCACGTTCTAATATTCCATCCTCTATGACAGTATTTTGATTTTAAACAGATACATTTTAAAGACTGCAAAGAAAGAAACATTGTTGTACAAAGCAGTTTTCTGAGAAGATTTAAGAACATAATTTAAGAACCTAAAGCCTGATTTCAAAAATGGTATCATTTACATCAGAATCAAAACAGATTGGTTTGAAAATGTAGGTTCTTATATGCGGGTTTTTACTGTAGTAAGTTATTTTCAAAATGCTCGAAGTCTTCCCAAGCTACTCTTAAAATATAATTAGTTTAAGACCCACAAGTTGACAATTCATCAAAAATTTCTTTGGTGCTGAGAAGCTTCTGGTCGCCCTCCTCTACTAGCGTCATAATGTCTTGCAGCACAGTCTCCAGAGACGTAACTCTGAAATAAAGGTTATGAATAAAAAGTACATTCAAAAACAAATATTTACACAGGAGGTGAAGGTGTGTTAATTCCCAGATATCACGACTCATTTTTGTTATAAATAGCATATGAATTTCCGGATAGGTGCGAAATTGATTTATCTTAATTTTCCTGTGCTTTGCTGCTTGTTTGGAGTCTCGTAGAATATTGCTTCCTCTTTATAGTGTCTAATCTGGCTAGTTAAACAAATAAATGAACAAATAGATTAATCTCAGATAAAGGTACTATATAATGTTCTTACTGCCAGCAAATAAACAAGCAAGGACAGGCAAGAAATAGTTGTATTTATAGAATATTTTGCAAGGGATAGCTAAGCAGCTGACTTTTGACAAGTATATCATATCTACTTGTTCTATTCAGTTATTCAGTTATTGTGTTTGAATATTTGCCAATACCACCAAGATCTACAATAAGGGCCATTTCACACAAGATCACGCCAAAGGCTGCGTCACATCCTCCATAGCTTTTGCTTGTAAAGATTTTACAAGATCCTCTAAAGAACAGTGCTATATAATAATGGGGTATCACCACACAAATGATGGAAAATGAAATACATTTCTAAGAAAAAGAAATGCAAAGAATGGGAAACTTACTCTGCTGCAATCGAGGACAGACACGGGATTGAACTCCGACTGGAAGATTCTGTCTTTAACGTATTTTCGTCGCTTTCAATTGATTCTAAAATTGATCGCTTTTCAGCTTCAATCTATCAGGACAAGAAAACGTTCTCATTCAACTCATTTCAAAAACATCGCCGGGAAGCTTGATGGTCCTGAAAACCTCTTCACAGAAGGAAGGTCTTGATTAAAGTTTTGAAGGCTGCTATCTTGGTTGCCGACAATTATGCATGCAACAACATATTCGTACGATGTATACTCTTTGGAAAAAAACTGGTTAAGCCATCCGGGAACTACTGAGGGATGTCAAGTTATGACATAGTTATATCACCAAGAGCGACAAACTCTACCACTTCTACTACTATTTAATCTGAAAAAATATTGAGGTGTAGAAGTTTTACTTGTTATGTTATTTTACATCTTTCGAACCGATCCGTAATAAAAAATTGACTGATTTCTTTGTAACAAAAACATAACGCAAATATTCTCAGAACACTAAAACAAAAACATACCAAAAAGTACCTTAGTGTCAGAAATAGTTGCAGGAAGAAGAAGTCGTAAAGTCACGAAATTGTTCCACGGAAAAAAAGAAACTTAAAGTCGCGGGAAATAAATGTTGCGATTGGGTAAATGTTTAAAGTTGTTGCAATTAAATGTTGGGAATTTGAGAAATTTCACAAGGTTAAGTTTCTGGGTTTGAATATGAAAAGCTTTTACTGTGTATGGAAAATGTTATCACGAATTGCCCTTCTCCGCCCTATCACCCAACATTGCAAAAATGAGCAAATTTTACTCAAAAAGTACGTTACCGGAATTGAAGTTTCAAATGGCAAATTTTTAAAAGTTGCAGGAATAAAAAGTTACGAATCTGGTTAAATCTAAAGGCTGTTTTCCACTAGGCGATTGTTTTCGCTGCGAAAAAGTTGAAACCATTCGAACTCACTTTTTCGCTGCTGCGAACAGCCACCGCGAATGAGCTCATATATGAAGGACGCATGCGCATGCACGCAAAAATTCGCTTCGCGCGAAAAAATTCGCCTAGTGGACAAACAGCCTTAATAGCCGCGGGGAAAAATGTCCGAATTTTGGACAAAAAACTCGTGACTTTTAATTCGCGCGAAATTTTCTTCCCGCAATAATTTCTGACAATTAGTACGATACACCATTCATAACAGTGTAATCTTTTATTTTATCATCAATGATACCAACCCCGGATTTGTCCCTTAAGTTTAGATCATTAAGATTCTTTCCATTATTCCTGTGTACAACAAAATAAAATAAAGTCCTAAAGAGAAAACATCGTGAATAGCAACAACCACTAACCTCATCAAATTCATGAATTGCTACTTGCTCTAGCAAATCCAGATCTAAATTTTCCAGGGCAGTCAATACATGCACGAGCTCTTGTAATTTCGCGCCAACAGTTCTATAAAGTGATATTAGAAATGATACTTTGATTTACAATTCAGTCATTCTTTGCAAAAAAACAGAAACATAGTTCAGACTCTTTACCAAAATTAACGATATCATCAATAAATAGGCAAAATGGAAACAAGAGAAAGAAATCACTCGGCTTTTTAAAAATGGTTTCCATCAAAGGATAAAAAACACACGAACACGGGGCTTCTAAAAACCACTGTTGAAATTGATTGTTTCTCAAAACAGAACTTTAAAAAACCGGATCCTCTTGAAGGAAACACAAATATGGAACGAAATAATTTTTCGAAAATGCTACAAAGGAGAAACTTTCACTAAACACATCTATCAGTAGACACATCTATCTTTTTTTTGTTATTTCCGTTTTATATAGTTTTTGCTTCATTGAAAAGAGGAAGTATTTTCGACAAGAAAGAACGGATCAAAAAGAAATATAATAAAATAAAATTGGCATTGTGCTTGCTCCAGGGTTGGAAAGGTTAAATCGACAAGACAATAATACCTGAACCAGTCTTGAAACATTGTATGAAAGTTGCTCCTCACGCTGGCGACTGACGAAAATGTGTCCTTTATAGTTGCAAGGCAGTCGCCGACTTGTTGCCTAAATTAAAAATAGAGTAAATTAGATATTTAAATGCAATTATACCAAGTAAAACTACAGGAAAAAATGGAACCTATTTAAAAATCATTTGAGCAATAGGGTTATCTGGGACAGCAACATGCAAGATGGGTTAAAACAGTTGCAAATAAACGGAGTTTCTACGGTCGATTAGTCAGTCATGCATATGCACAGAAAACCAACCGTGAAAGATGTCCAAAGCATTCACGGCGAATGCAATCGTTGTGCATGCGAAAAGTGTTTTAAAGTGCATATGAAGCGAACTTGTTAATCTCCTATTTTAATAAATTCGAGGTCGCTGATCACGAATATCTCGATGAAATCTTCGAGAAATTGCTGTGAGCGAAGTTATAAGCTCTCAAAAGTCCGATTCTGGCCCCAAAAAGTGGTTCGGAGGTATAGGCAGAGCGTTGCGCTTTCCTTTGTGATTCTCATAGGTTTGATGTCATAGGTTTGTCAGTCTTACAAAGATCATCGCAAGACAAATACTTCCCGTAGTAATACCTGTTGCACATCGCAATACGCAAGGAGTCTGCTAAGGTTTTCAGAGGCAATTTTTCGACATCCAGCACATCAATGCAGTGATACTTTGTGGAAGAAGAGCCCTCGACTCTCGATGGTTGGTTTTCGAGTCTTTTACCGTGAGTTGTTGGCCTTATTAGCGGAAGATTCATCGACTGAACTGGCTGGCCATCACGACATATTAGGCCTATGATGACCGCAATGTCGAAGTGACTTGCTTGAAGCATCTTAGCAAATGGTATGTTTATTTTAGTGCATACTTTCATGGCTAATATGTAGAATAGTGGATGATACTGTAATCCATCTTATGTAGAATCGGCTAGTAAATTCCATCACGTTACGCGAGTCAGGGGTCTTCATTTCTGTCAACTTCGACGCGATGGCTATGGGCCTAACAAGGTGTTAGTATTTCAATTCTTCTGAGAATGTTTCCTGATCCAAAGTGTAGTGAAGGATAACACTCTAACTCGGACAATTATCACATTTAGGTCCTTGATTTGGACCTTGCAATCATATAATTTTTCCCATGAGAAGGGATGTTAGTTTAGAAGTTTGATTATCCACAAGAGGCAGGTAACATTACACAAGAGAAACAAACAGTTTGCAAAATTTTGATATTCATAGGAGCTAGAACAGCAACAATTTAGTAGGTTTGTTTATTTGGAAGGAACAAAATAGTATTATTCTAATGAATAAATGTTCCCATCGAAAAAAATGTAAATAGATTATGAACGCCTCAGAAGCATTATAAAGCAACAGAAACCAACTATATGTAACTTAACTACAAACATTATTTTCATTTCTATTTCCTAGAAAATTCAAAGCTACCCCAGCTATTGGAATTGTAGTGGATGTTTGCATATCAAAATACGACACATACAGCGAAGGCTGGCTGGAAGGAATTTCCTAGTGGATGCGCAACACATATATAACTTTATAGACATCGATGCTTTTTTGTAATGGTATCATTAAATGCAAAATTTAATTGATCGTTAATTGGATCCCACTTGTTGTCATTCTATGTCTATACTAAATTTAGTAGAGCATCATTTATCACAATGTTTTCGAAGTTATTCCAGTCTTTTAGACCACATTTAACTGCAAAGTTGTCACGGTTGCAGAGCGTTTACGTTGCTCCAGAAAAAATTATCCTAGAGATCGAAGGGGGCAGCTGATCCGTTGCACTTTTTTAAGGTTCGAACGTTGTGCTGGTACAGTGTAAACGGGGTCCTACTTTTCATCACCAATTTTAAAATGTAGAAGTGGTTTCAACTATTTGAAAAAATTAAAGTCAAACGTTAAACAATACTTAATTTTCTGCTGGTATGAGGCTCGAAAAGTGTACAAGATTTTTAAGACCATAAAGTTTTTAGTGATTTTTTATGAAAGGATCTTTACCAAAAGCGTAGATGATTTTTATGGAATGGTATCAAGTTCTTAAGTACGTGATCTTCACATTTGCAACAGTCTTATGTTTTCTTTGTCTTGTTTGGTGGTAGTTTCTGTGCATTTCCCAAAACTTTCCCTCAGTCGACTGTAAGATGTTCTCCTATCCATACTCCTGATCATGTCCTAAAGAAAAATACATTAATTGTTAGTCTGATTTTTCGATTTTTAATAGGGTTTTACCCCTAAAAGTACCTAAACCCATTACCCCTCTATAATAGTCCATGTCACAACTGATACAAACAAGCTATTCCCATTGATTGAGAAAACTATGGTCGGTTGAATAAATGCCGTAGCATCGACCCATGGATGCCATATAAATAACCATGGCCATGGGTGCTTTGATGTGTGTTCAATCAGCAATAAAACTTCCACTTCATTCCCAATTGAGAGATCAAGAGAAATCCGAGGTCGAGGAAAAACAGTTTTCTAACGACTTATTTTCCCCTTCTTTTGCGGTTCAAGCAAGAGAATTTAAGCCGACTCTCTTATCGAAAGTAAACAACATGATTATAAGTATAAGAAGCTTGGCTGCAAAAAGGATTACCTGAGAGGAAAGACTGGAGTTCCTAACCAACAAATGCATCCACTCATTGCAATGCTCACCATCAAGTACAGTTGCTTTAATTTGCCTTTGATTCCAGAGTTCTCTGCTTCGCTTCGATGCTGTGTGTTTTAGGCGCCTGGCCACTGGTTTAAACAACCCAAAGCAGGTGTCCATCACTACAGACAACAAGTTTTGCAAGATAATTCCAATTCATGATCGCTGATGAATACTGCCTTCCATCTTCCGTCTCAAAAACGTAACCAAAAGCATGTTTAAGCCGACTTTAAATCGAGTTTCAGGGAGAAACTTGCAGTGCGTCCACTACAATCAACGAATTTACTTATCCCATGAGATAAACAAGCGGTTAGGTTCCCCTGCGATAAGTAAACTGCAGTACTGCATAGAATAAAGCCCAAGGGACTACAAGGTATATAAGCAAAGAACGAGGTTAAAGTTCACACGTCGATAGTGATTCTGTAAGTTAGACTTACAATATGTCGAGCTCCGATACTATTGACACGCCTGTTACTGAAAATGCTGAAAACACGAGTGAAGTCCGCAACGTGGCACGAGAGGACAGAAGCCGTAGGCCTTCTCATTCAAGTTCTAGCGAACAGAGCTCCTTGCAGACGATGAAGAGTTATTTTGATGGCAAATTTCGAAGCCTGAAGCGTGAGTTGAGTCGAGACGCAGAAGAGAACGAAAAGAAACGTGAGAAATTGGATAAAGCTGTGGAGTTTAAATACAAGAGCAATAAAACTCAGTTTGAATTCAACAGCAAGGTATGTGAAAAGCTTGACGAAACTCTTGAATTATTGGATGATGGAGCGAAAGCTAGACCAAAGAAAAAGTTGAAGTCACTCAGAGAAGAACTGAAGAAGCGAAATAAATTAATAAGAATTGCAGATCGATCCCCTGCAGGATGGACAACCGTTCAAGAATATTTATCAGACGAAATAGCCAGCGACTCGGATGACGAGAAGAAGCTGCGAGCAGCGGAGAAACGCGCGTTGGAAAAACAGAAAACAAAGAAAGCCACACCCGTCGGTACGAGTAACCAACAGCCCTTTCGAGGCGCTGCCTCTTCCATCCCCAGACCATCGGCCATTGGAGGAAGGCAGCCATTCGGCCAGAATAATACCAAATTTGCCAGAATGCCGAAGCCATCCGACCTCTGCCTATCCTGCGGACAGGCAGGCCACTGGCGAAGAAACTGCCCCAACAACACCCCCAATTTCTATGGGAAAACAGAACAACCGAGACAAAGATAAGTATTCTGCGTTTGATTCTAATTCTTCTAATAATGATTGCATCATTGTGAAAGGAAAGATGAAGGAAACTGTGTCTTTCTGGCGCACAATTGGAGCCAGTCAGAAAGTTATTGATATAATAGAGTATGGTTATAAAATTCCATTTATTGATACTCCCAAGAGGGTGCAATTTTGTAACAGTAAAACTGCCACGGAGAATGTGGATTTTGTTTGCAGCAGTATAAATAATTTGCTGAAGACGGGGTCAGCAGTCGAAACACGTGTTGCCCCGGAGGTAATAAGTCCGTTATCAGTTGCAACGAGTTCATCAGGAAAGAAGCGTCTAATATTAGATTTAAGATATGTAAACTCTCATGTTTATAAGGAATACATCCACTTTGAGGATTGGCGCTCATTTGAAAAATTCCTGGTTTTGGACGGATTTGTTTACAAATTTGATCTAAAAAGTGGCTATCATCACATAGATATTTTTCCCTCTCACCAAACGTTCTTGGGTTTTTATTGGGGTTTTAAATACTATGTCTTTACGGTACTCCCCTTCGGCCTGTCCTCGGCACCGTTTATTTTCACGAAAGTTCTCCGCCCTTTAGTATCGTACTGGCATTCAAAAGGAATAAAAATTTGTGTTTACCTGGACGATGGTGCAGGTATTGAGAAAACTTACGAAATTGCAAGACGGAATTCTGTTTTTGTAAAAGAAACATTGGTTAGAGCGGGAATGACCTGTAATGATGAAAAATCTGTATGGGAGCCAACCAAAGTCCTTTCATGGGTAGGGATAAAGATAAATCTTATTCAAAATATGCTGTCTATTCCCGAAGATAGGGTATTTTCAGCGCTTTATCATATAACTGTTTTATTGAAATCACCGTACACCACTGCAAGGAAATTATCTAAACTCACAGGTAAACTTTTGTCCATGAAATATGTTATTGGAAATATTATACGTCTGAAGACGAGATATTTGTACAAGTGTATTGATGGGAGGTCCTCTTGGGACGCACATTTCAACATTTTAAACCACAGTGAAGCGCTGGGCGAGATTTTCTTTTGGAAAAACAACCTCGAGAAATTGAACAAAAGATACATTCATTCTTATTTTTACCCCCAAGAGTATGTGTATTCTGATGCTAGCTCAACAGGTCTTGGTGCTGTTACATCCGGTAAAGTACAATGCCATAGAAATTTTTCCTTAGATGAACAAAGAAAGTCTTCAACTTGGCGTGAACTCACTGCCCTTTTTTACGCTTTGAAAACATTTCAAAACTTGTTGTACCGCAAGCAGGCTGTCTGTTGCGTTGATAATTTCGCAACGTCGAGAATTGTCGAAATCGGGAGCCCAAACAGTGAGTTACAAGACATTGCACTCGATATATTTGACTTCTGTCAGGAAAATTCTGTCGAGATTAGGGTGAAGTGGATTCCAAGGGAATTCAATTTTGAAGCAGACTTGCTCTCCAAACATGTGGATCTTGATGATTGGGAGATTTCTTCTGAATTGTTCTATTACTTGGATGAAATATGGGGGCCCTACTCCATAGATCGGTTTGCTGATGAGAATAATCATAAAGTTTCAAGATTTAACTCTGTATTTTATTCTCCAAGTACTGAAGCTGTTGATGCTTTTTCTCAAAATTGGGTAGATGAAAACAACCTTTTGGTTCCCCCTATTTCAAAAATACCCGACGTTATTTCTCGCATTAGTCAAGGCAAAGTTCAGGGAACTCTCGTGATCCCATATTGGAAATCGTCTGTGTTTTGGCCTTTACTAGTTACGAAAAATGGTCTCTTTTGCTACTTTATAAGCGGTCATGTAATTTTCCCAAATTCTAGCTCACTATTAAAAGCAGGTCGCTGCGGATTTTCTTATCTTCACCCAATTCGATACAATGGGCCTATGATTGCGCTAAAAATCGAATCTTGATTGATAAGTTTGGAGACTGAGCACGAGTTTTACAATTAATATTTAGATGTGTCTTTTGGTAAGAATTCTTGTTGTTGTTACTTTTCGTTGCGAGTGTCTCCGGGATCGCCAAGCCTATGCTGGGCATAGGGCTGTGGGATTTTACTGGCCAAGTCAGTACAGCTACTTATGCGAGCCATTGTTCCTATTCCAAAAGGTGTGGTAGGAACAGGAATNGCAGCAACCTTTGTTCTTTCGACGAGGCCTTTGAGAGTTGACAAACCTATAACGTCACAGAGGTCTGGTACGCAACGGTCTGACCGCGTTCGAGTTGTAACACTTTTTGAGAAAAAATTTGCACTTTGAAAGCTTCATATCGCCAAAATTATAAGGCGGATGAAAAAACCAAGTGCACCATTGGATTGAGAATGAAAAAATCTATCAAAAGGAAAATAAAAAATTTCGCTTCATATGCAATTTAAGGGTAGATATCGGGATATAGCCCAAGATAAGCATATATTTAAAATATCAACGGCCTAAATTGTATTATCCTATGCCAAAGCAGAACAGTGGCCTTTATAATGTTCGTATATTTGCGTGTAATTCAAGTTGGGAGAATTGAGTGTATCTTTTTAGCAGGATATTATAACATGGTCCGTCAGCAACACAATTTTATGGTAAAAATTGAAATTGTCCATATTTCGACTTTTTGGAACATTACTTGTCAAGGCCTCTCATTTTGTCGCAGTAACTTGTAATGCGATGAATATTATTACAAAAAAGATGAGAATAGAGGCAGAGACAATGCAGGACAGGAACACATTTCTTGCCTTGGACATTTTATTTGGTCAAGTAGTGCTTTTGATTATCAGTGATTTTGTTAAAGTGGTTTTCGCTACCATCGTATTTCAAAACCTCATTTCTCTGTAAATACTCCTTATGACAAGATAGAGGTAGTTTATGTTATATGAGTGATTTTTTTACAGTGGTTTTCGCTACCATTGTATTTCAAAGCGTCAATTCTCTGTAAATACTCCTTATAACACGATAGAGTTGGTTTATGTTGTACTTAATGCAATAAAAATCTCATAAAGATCTTGCATTCAGAAATTTTCAGACATTATTTTCTTTCGGGGTTACCTTTATTTAGCCCACTCGTTATATGGTGTGTAAAAAGATCTTTCATTTGCTACCAGAAGTTGCTTTATCTCATTCAGGAGTTGAGAATTAAGCATTTGAATTACACTACTTTGGCTCATTTGATGTTCAAATACAAATACAATTGTTGGGCGTAAACTGTTATACTCACTTCTTTGCGATATGAATAAGGTCCTCCAAATTTGAATTGCCTAAGGAAAATTAAATTACAAGTTAAGAAAATATAGTTCTTTCTAAAAAGCTCTTAGATTGATTACACCATAGTTACAACATAATTATCGCCATTGGTAGACTTGCCGGACGCTCAAAATACGACTCATAATCATATATTATAGAAAGCGGACTTTGACACAATCTTTTGATAGCAATGGCGGATGGCCTAAGTAAAACTTTGATGACAAAAAGGCTCGAAATTCATGTTTGTAGTGTTGGAATATGGGAACAAACTGTGAGTACAAAGACTAACGTTTCTTTCCGCCATAAAGTGGGAAATCTTTTACTATAACTCGTTAAGTGACTTGCAGTGATTGCCGCAACAGAAAACAAGAACAGGATTGGAAAATTAGTCCAGTTTTTGTGTATGTAAAATTATGAGTCTGGGCGATAAGGGGGTAATAGTGAAGGTAGTAGCAGCGATAACTAGGACGAAAATAATAAGTCTACAAAGCTAATTTCTACATGCAACAAATTCCGGAGTTTTTTTTTCTATTATTTTGTATCTAGTTTTAGAGAAAAATTTGAAAATTCGGACAAATTTCGGACAATCTTCCTGGTAGCTTTGTGCGTGGCTTCAAAAATAGCATATGGATTTAATAACGCTTCAAAGCAATCAGCAGAAAATAATGAACATCAACCGCGTTAGGGTCATTAGGGTCAGGAGGCGTTAGGATAATTTTTATCAAAATTCTTTGCCTTCTATGACAAATATTCCAATCACGTCAATCCAAATTTTGCAAGAAGCAAGGATAACGGTAAGAAGTTCCTCTTAACCATCTTCAGGGCAACCTTCTAAAAGCATCCTGTTTTATAAACTGTAATGTCTTACAGTTCTCAATAATCAACAGCGTTTCATGTTTCCTCGCTCTACAGTATAGCATAGTAGAGTATAGCAGCGACTGTATGGGCATCCCCTTTCAACCAAAATTATCTCAAATTGGCGTTATCTATCCTTCCAGATCGATTTGTATATAACGGCATGCTTAATTACCGATAATTGATTATAATCAGTATCAGTAACGCATCATCTGTATTTTGTAACCTTTCTCAACACGGCTCGCATGCCTTTATATATCCGATGCCCTTATATTCGCGTCTATACAATAGAGATTCTCAATGGAGATTCTAATTTTTGGACTTTATAGTAATCAGAAACATACATAAAACATCGTACAACATGTCATTGACTATGACATTGCAGACATGTCTGAAAAGCAATAGATATCTATTAGGCAGAACTTGAAAGGATAGTTGTCGAGATGGTATCTACGAAATACAAACCCATATGTTTGTCTTTTGCAATATTCAGATATATGTTGTTAACGTCATCTACCAATGTTTTGATTACGGCCAAGCTATAATAGATAAATTATCAAGAGGAGGCGTTATCAAAATCGCTAAAACGATGAATCAATAAAAAGAGTGATCAGTTACGAGCAACAATTTGGTAAATTTCAAAAAGTTAATAGAAACATTTTTATGGATTAATAGCAAAACTTTGGTATTGCAAAATGAATACATATTCAATTACTTTCAGATTATTTGAAAAGGTTATACCGGGTGTCCAAAATGTTGCATCGGCGTTTGCTGAAATGAACAATTAGAAATTTTGGGCTGATTGCAAATTAATACCAACCATTTTGTACAAGAAAGTCTAACTGAGATGTAGACATCTAGTTGAGATAAATCGGTCATTCCGTTCTAGAGTTATGCTCGGGGGTTGATTTTAAACATGTTCAACATGGACTGGAAATTTAAAATAAACTTTGCCTATTTTTCAGCTTAAAAGTCATGAAAGGGACATGATGATCCTTTTGGAAGGAAAATGATATATGAATATGTGTCTCCTACATGTAAAAGTATATTGGTTGCTTATTTAGGTAACTTAGAAGCAGATTGATGCCACTCTCGTCATTCTAAAGCTGGAAATTCAATGAAATAGGATGGTATTTTATAGTATTTTTTCCAGACCCCCCCCCCCCAACTTCTTCATTTAAGCTTAATCTAAGCGATTTTGTTTCCTTCAAAAAGTTTGATCCAATTAAAGCATACAAGGCCGAACATCTATCAAAAGCGACTACTTTGAGATAATCTCAAACACGTCACCCCAATAAGCTATGCGTCTGGTTTGAGTTTGATGTGTAAAGATTTTTGTAGGACTCTGACATGTCGACAATAAAAAAGTAGAACAATAGACAGTTGTGCTAGAAAAGCTACCAGCAATACAAAACTCCACATACCTGTCCTCAATTTCATCAATGCTTTGAGAGCCAAGAGGAACAGCCAGCTGATGTCCAGCAATCACTGCTCTTGTCTTTTCAAATAAGTCTTGCATTTGTTGCAATCTTTGCGACAGATTTATTTCACCATTCTAAAAAAATAATTTGACGAATAAGGTGACTTTATCAAACAGTTCTGCGATTAAAAATAGGAACAGAGCCTTTTTAAGGAACTAACTTGTTGTGGCGTAGTGGCGCAATCCTCTAAATTAGCAGCCAGAACAGTCAGACGGACGGGGTTCGAATCCACATCGAGCCCCGCCACTTGAGCGCCATGACAAAGGGTTGCGGACTGGATTAGGTCTTCTGTACTTCTGCGATCCCAGCGCTTGGCGCTAAAAACACAACTTCACCGTGAAGAAGCGGATATAAGGGCGCCTTTCTGGCATCCTGAGGAAAATTACAAATATACTAGATGATGCATTATTGATACACATCATTAATTCTCAGTAATTACCGCATTTTCCCTAATAAACGCAGCCGGCTTTTATTACATTTTGAATTTGGTGCGGTGTTTATCAGAGGGAGGCGTTTATTACACAATCCAAAAATTGTATGGAGATGTTTCCTCAAGGGAAATATTTAACAGAAAGACCAGTTGGCAATAAATCGATAGCAATGACTCTTCAAGAAGAAATTTAGAAAAGAAAGAGAAACTGCTACACTTTGACTCAAAATATGAATTTAAGAAAAAAGAAATTAAAACGATCCCTTATATTCTTCCATTGTTGTCACATAAAAATAAAAAATCAACCTGATAGTTTTAGTACATCCTCTTCCATGCACTTTCTGCAATTTTTCTAATAAATCGCCGCTCTGAGGTGTGTGGCGTTTATTAGAGGGAGGCGTTTATTCCCATCTTTGTGCCAAAAAGGGGAGGAATTTATTAGAGGGAGGCATTTATTTGAGGCTAGGCATTTACCAGTTTTGTTTGTTTGTTTGTTTGTCATCTTATTTTAATTCAATCTTATTCTTGCTTCTAATAGAAACTAATCTAAATCGAATACTTAAACTACTAATAATATATATAAACTGCATATTTATGTTGCTAGCTACAAACAGTACAGTTGCAAGTTGGCCCATCCCATTGTTTTATAAGTCTCTTAAACGTTTGCATGTTTTCAGCTAATTTGATCTATTTGGGCAAAGCATTCCAAATTTGTGGTCCTAGCGATAGGAGACTCTTTGAACCGAAAGTAACTTGGTTTGGTCTATGATGACTTAATTCATTTGGGTTCCTAGCTGACCTTGTTGTTTGTTTTAGTTTGAAAATATCCTGCATGAAAGGAGGATTTAGTTTTGAGACAGTTTTATAAATTTCAATGCAAAGAGTTCTGAGACGGCTGATTCTCATCGTGCATTTCTCAGCTTTAGAAAGTAAGTCGTCATAAGAGCTTGTAGAGTCATTGTAGGGAAATCTAAGAGCTCGTTCGTGGATCTTCTCANGGGCAAAGCATTCCAAATTTGTGGTCCTAGCGATAGGAGACTCTTTGAACCGAAAGTAACTTGGTTTGGTCTATGATGACTTAATTCATTTGGGTTCCTAGCTGACCTTGTTGTTTGTTTTAGTTTGAAAATATCCTGCATGAAAGGAGGATTTAGTTTTGAGACAGTTTTATAAATTTCAATGCAAAGAGTTCTGAGACGGCTGATTCTCATCGTGCATTTCTCAGCTTTAGAAAGTAAGTCGTCATAAGAGCTTGTAGAGTCATTGTAGGGAAATCTAAGAGCTCGTTCGTGGATCTTCTCAGCTTTTTTCACTGAATTTTCAGAGGAAAAATGCCAGACCAGAGGGCAGTAATTAAAATTTGAAAAAATGAAGCTTTGAACCAGTATCTCTTTGGCTTTAAACTCCATATAACTCTTAAGACTTTTCAAAGCGTTTAGCTGCGCAGCGGCTTTTCTACATAGATTGGAAATGTGGTCATCAAAAGTTAGTCTGTGATCGATTTTTACGCCTAGAAGTCTTACTGCATTTTCAGATTGAATTTGTTTGCCTTGTATGATTAGTTTTTCCCCTATTGTGTCATCTCTACCCTTTGTAACTAATACGGCGTGGAATTTGTCCGGATTTGCAATCATTTGGTTTCTTTCAAGCCAATCTATGGCAACATTTGATTCTTGTTCCAAGATTCTAATCAGGTTTGGGAATGAATTTGAAAAAGCTGCTAGAGTATTATGGTCTGCATAATTGTGCAAGGTAGCTTTCTTTATATAAAGAAAAAGATCGTTTATGTATAAGTTAAACAAGATTGGACCAATAACAGATCCTTGCGGTACACCAGAAAGCACGAAATCAGAGGAAATACGGTAGTCTCAAAAACTCTATTTTCCTTGCTAACAATGAAACAATGAAAGGGACACACATTTTACAAGGGCATGCTCTTATATACGAATCGATTTGGAACGAAGGAAATCCCATTAAGGAAATGCCCTTATATTCACGTCTATAAGGTGGATTTAAATAAATTCCAGAATACATCAATGCACAATTTTATGTGCAGTCTGACGAGTCACGCCGGGTTTAAAAAAATCTTATAATATTTCCTAGCAGGGGAATTCAACCATATGAAAAGGAAAAGCTTGCACATTTGAAATGTTGCCGATCTATGGAAAATTTTAGCTCCTTCTTGGGCATAAAAGGGTCGATACTGTCTCTTGGATTCAGGTAGGAGGTAGGAAGCTGTTTTGCCTAAAATCTATGATGGTTTAATCTAGCTCTATTTGAAGTACAGGAACAGTTGAAAAATTTATTTCCTGGAAAGACCAAATTTTCGCAGTGAGACAACTGCACTGCACTATTTGAGTAACAGCTAAACCTTTGATAGAACGATCAAGTAAGCTCATACAAAATATTCAATTTACCTGAAGTCTACCTTCGCTATCCTGCTCAACAGAGCTCATATGACCTACAATAAAATATATCAATCAGTTTAAAACTTTGCTCCTTGGGTCCTTGGGTAGCCTTTACACGAGAAACTCAATCATGGGCTGAGTTTTGCTTGGTGTTGCGAAATTGTCTTGTGTTTACATGAGATTTTCAGCCCGCGGTGAGTTTCCGCTTTGTTGCGTTGTTGTTTTCGTTACTATTTGTTGTGAATTTTTACTTGACTTGATAAAGCAGGCGTCAAATCAACACAGAATCGTTCTGACGTTTGTTTCCAAATTTATACTCACAACATTCAATATCAAGCTCAACTCATTCGAACTCCAAAAGAGAGGTGAATTCACCCCGAGTTGAAATTTTCTCATGTACACGATTTCACCAACGACAAAAGTTTTTCTAGCGGTCGAATTGAAATTCAAAACGGGGTGAAACTCCACCTGGGTAAAGGGCCTCTTAGTTATAGCCTGATTTAAACAAAAACTGATTTCCTCATCGTAGCTGTCATTGGCTACATGAATTCTCGTGAAAAATACACAGTGTCCCAACATGTTTCCGAATTTAAAATGTGAATAAATCAGAAACTATTTTATTGATATGAACCATTTGGGAATTATGTGAGAGCTGAGACAAGTAATTTTCTGTTGAGTCTATTGCAGTTCAGCTGAGACAAGTAACTTTCTGTTGAATCTATAGCAGTTCAGCTGAAACAAGTAATTTTCTGTTTAGTCTATTGCAGTTCAAATTCGGCAAAATAAACTAAAGATACTTCCTAAATGTCTGAAATGCATGCACTTTCGAAACGGAAAATTTGCAAAACGGACCGAAAACTTGAAAAAGTTAACCTGTTTACCATCAACAGGCTGGAAAGACTGTACCCTTCATGGTTAAATGGCAGGTGTCCCCCTGTCCTGCAATCTCTAAGATTTGAACAAATTTCGCATGTTAGAAAAATTACATTCTCAGGTTTCTAAAAGTATTTCCATTGTTTTTCTTAGACTATCTACACAAGATTATAAAAAGATTAGAATTATAAAGGAGATGGCAGAGTGAAAAAATGCGTAAAAATTGGCCAAACTTTGAAGAACTCAATGGTTTCTTGAAATTTGCCAAATTTTAACTATAATAGACTCAACAGAAAATGACATGTCTCAGCTCTCAAATAACATCTACATGGCTCATGCACCTCAAATATTATCAGGTTTGTTAAAATTTAAAAGTCGGACACTTTTATCGGACACCCTGTATATTGGTTTGATCAAGGCAGGAGAAACGACATAATAAAGCATTCAAATATGACATAAGATAGTCTTGACTGCACTACACATAAATACTTTACCAGTACAAAGATCTGTCCCACATTAGATATCAGGTGAGATCTGCAATACAGCAAAATTACTCATCCAAGCCGGTTGCACTGTTTTTATTCACGAATATTTTCGCCTGAAATCCAATGCGCGACAGACTTTAGTTACATGGTCTCCGAGACGACACAAGCCAAGACATTGCACCACATATTCAAGGATAGCCACTGTGCTGCAGAATCCTCAAAATTACTAGAATCACATCGTATAAATGCCGTCTTTTGTTAAAAACTCCATAACAATTACTGAAGACAGTCAAAGTATTGTTCACTACTGTTCATAATATCACATATCTAATAATAACAGAAAGAGATAAAGAGATTTACAACGACTTGAGTTTTGAAATGAGCCAGTCCCTGAAAATAGGAAGTTGGACATCAAATAGAGGGCACAATTCAACGATGAAATGTACAAATGAAATCTTTTAAAAAATAAGATTCCTGGCTGCTTAGATAATTTTTTATTGTCTAACACTATCTACAAAAAGATGAAATTTACCTCCTTGTGAGAAATGCATAGAAACTTCTTTGAGATAATTCAGTTCTCTATTTGTCCTACAAATACGAAAAGTGCTTTTGATGTTAGACAAAGTTCACTTCAGGTCATGGGATTTACAGGCGTACGAATTGTTATTGAGATGCATCACATTATGACTGGACGCAGTAAAAAATTACTGGATGGACTACGGTAATCAATTTAATTAAATCCTGCTTGATGGACGCATAACCGGCATTTGTTGTCATTTATTTCGTGCTAGTTTTAGCACTTAAAATATGCAAGGTGTCCCAAAACAAGTCGTGCCCGATTTGTGCGGCTGCTGTGGAGGAGCTGTAACTTATATTGTCTCGTTTTTGGTACGGTTGCATAAGATAGGCTTCACCTTAGAGGGCTTTTACACGAGAAATTTCAGCCCGTGCTGAGTTAAACACGTGCTGAGTTTTAACTCGGTTGACAGTCTAAGCCTTCATCGCGTTTACATCGAGACCTTGTTTTAGCCAATCGCACAAGTGGTTGCTGATTTATGGCGCAAGAAAGTGAAAAGAGTGAACATTTCAAAAACATCATTTTTCTTTGTTCTCCAAAAATGTCAAAATCAAGTAAATATTGCAAGAAAAGGTTCTAGCGTTATATTTGAATTTTTTATAAATTTGACAATAGGTTAATAATGTTGTGTTATCAGTAAACAATACAATTAATACTTTATCAAAAATAGAAAAAAATCCAATACAGCTCCTCCACAGCACTCATTTATGGAGAACAAAGAAGTTGCTGTTTTAGAAGATTTCTGTTTGTTTTACTTTCTTGCGCTATAAATCAGCAACCACTTATCCGATTGGCTAGAACAAGGTCTGAAACTCTAAGTTGAAGTATATCCAATTCAACTGTATCATTAACGGGACAATAGATGTTACAGCTCCTCCACATCAGCCGCACAAATGGGCAACAACTTTTTGGGACACCCTGTAGGCAAACTCGATTTTACGAGAAATACATGGTCGCTAATGCGCGAAAAAGACCTTTAAAATCCTGAATAAAATCAAACAAAATTTCCTAACACCGAAGTACCTATCATCAGCCTCAAGACTAAAGAACTTAATCTTCAAAATAAATTATTTTCGTGAGCAACAAATAGATATCTTCTGTAAATTAATCGAGAATGGGATTGCAACAAAATGAGCAAAACAATTGTGTGAGGGACGTCAAAAGAATATCACGAAAATCGTGCGACAAAAGTTGAGAAATGCTTTGAAAAACGATACCATTATGAAACATAGGGAAACTTTTTGTCGTCTGACACTCATCAGAGTATGATATGTCAGATAATAGCCGAGAGATGACACGATAATTCATTCATTCATTCATTCATTCATTCATTCATTCATTCATTCATTCATTCATTCATTCATTCATTCATTCATTCAGTCATTCATTCATTCATTCATTCATTCATTCATTCATTCATTCATTCATTCATTCATGCATTCATTCATTACTTTATTTTAAGTAGGCTGGCACGATTTCTAGCAATATTAGAGCTAATTTAGGCCTACTTGATTGGTATTGTGTTTTGAAAACCAATCAGAGCCGCATACAACAGGCAAAGGCCAATGAGAATTACTCGAGCAGAGCAAGTGATACTAAGCTTTTTCTGTCTACACAGCACTGGTTTTCTGGGTGAAATGTAAAAATATTCCAAAACACCTATATGAAGACGTCCACATATCCTACCCATAGCCAGGGTTTTCCAGTAAATGTTGGCCTATGGAAGAATCACAATGTTTTCGTGCAGTTTTGAGTTTGAAAGCCGCATGTGGCTTATCTCTCTGGGAAACCGTTTTATGGCAGTTACAGCACTGCAAAAATCCCAATTCTTAATTCAAGAAAAAAAAACTTAAAACAAGATAATTTTTCTCATTTTGAGAAAAATTATCTTGTCCCAGGAGCAAGAAAATTATTCT
Source organism: Aurelia aurita (assembly GCA_004194415.1). Lineage (NCBI taxonomy): Eukaryota > Metazoa > Cnidaria > Scyphozoa > Semaeostomeae > Ulmaridae > Aurelia > Aurelia aurita. Next base: position 85,414 of record REGM01000314.1, read on the forward strand.
TGGCAAGAATTCTTGTTTAGATATTTTTTCTTGTTTCAAGATCTATTATCTTGAAACAAGAATTGTTTTTCAGGATATTTTTTCTTAAATTAAGAAAATATTTCTTCTTGTCAAGATTTGTTTTCCTGTTTCAAGATAAATTTTCTTGAAACAGGATTTAGTTCAGAGGAACATTTTCTTAAATCAAGAATATTTTTCTTAAAACAAGATAATTTTTCTAGAAAAAATTAAGAAAATTTATCTTGTCCCAGGAGCGAGAAAATTTTTCTTGACAAGAATTCTTGCTTAGATATTTTTTCTTGCTTCAAGATTTATTATCTTGGAACAAGAATTATTTTTCAGGATATTTTTTCTTAAATTAAGAAAATATTTCTTCTTGTCAAGATTTGTTTTCCTGTTTCAAGATAAATTTTCTTGAAACAGGATTTAGTTCAGAGGAACATTTTCTTAAATCAAGAATATTTTTCTTAAAACAAGATAATTTTTCTAGAAAAAATTAAGAAAATTTATCTTGTCCCAGGAGCGAGAAAATTTTTCTTGACAAGAATTCTTGCTTAGATATTTTTTCTTGCTTCAAGATTTATTATCTTGGAACAAGAATTATTTTTCAGGATATTTTTTCTTAAATTAAGAAAATATTTCTTCTTGTCAAGATTTGTTTTCCTGTTTCAAGATAAATTTTCTTGAAACAGGATTTAGTTCAGAGGAACATTTTCTTAAATCAAGAATATTTTTCTTAAAACAAGATAATTTTTCTAGAAAAAATTAAGAAAATTTATCTTGTCCCAGGAGCGAGAAAATTTTTCTTGACAAGAATTCTTGCTTAGATATTTTTTCTTGCTTCAAGATTTATTATCTTGGAACAAGAATTATTTTTCAGGATATTTTTTCTTAAATTAAGAAAATATTTCTTCTTGTCAAGATTTGTTTTCCTGTTTCAAGATAAATTTTCTTGAAACAGGATTTAGTTCAGAGGAACATTTTCTTAAATCAAGAATATTTTTCTTAAAACAAGATAATTTTTCTAGAAAAAATTAAGAAAATTTATCTTGTCCCAGGAGCGAGAAAATTTTTCTTGACAAGAATTCTTGCTTAGATATTTTTTCTTGCTTCAAGATTTATTATCTTGGAACAAGAATTATTTTTCAGGATATTTTTTCTTAAATTAAGAAAATATTTCTTCTTGTCAAGATTTGTTTTCCTGTTTCAAGATAAATTTTCTTGAAACAGGATTTAGTTCAGAGGAACATTTTCTTAAATCAAGAATATTTTTCTTAAAACAAGATAATTTTTCTAGAAAAAATTAAGAAAATTTATCTTGTCCCAGGAGCGAGAAAATTTTTCTTGACAAGAATTCTTGCTTAGATATTTTTTCTTGCTTCAAGATTTATTATCTTGGAACAAGAATTATTTTTCAGGATATTTTTTCTTAAATTAAGAAAATATTTCTTCTTGTCAAGATTTGTTTTCCTGTTTCAAGATAAATTTTCTTGAAACAGGATTTAGTTCAGAGGAACATTTTCTTAAATCAAGAATATTTTTCTTAAAACAAGATAATTTTTCTAGAAAAAATTAAGAAAATTTATCTTGTCCCAGGAGCGAGAAAAT
>REGM01000314.1:87146-117719 GCA_004194415.1 Aurelia aurita
ATAATATCTTATCAAGAAAAATAATTTTAAAACAAGTATCTTTCTTGAATCAAGAAAACATATCTTGAAACTAGAAAAACGTCAAATCTTGAAACCAGAAAAATATTTTCTCAGGTGATTAAACATTTTATCTTATCAAGAAAAATAATCTTAAAACAAGTACTTTACTTGAATTAAGAAAAGATATCTTAGAACAAGAAATTTATTTTTGTGATGGTAAGACATAATATCTTACCAAGAAAAATAATCTTAAAACGACTACTTTTTCTTGAAACAAGAAAAAGTTTTTCGAGTATGATAAGATACTTTATCTTATCAAGAAAAATAATCTTAAAATAGGTACTTTTTCTTAAATCAAGAAAAAAATTTCTTAAAACAAGAAAACAAATCTAGGCTAGTTTTGAGGATTTTGCAGTGTGGATAGAACATGCTGTTTAAAATTATCAACTCATGTGCGACCTATCTACCTCCTTTTACAGCGACACGCGAATTAATAAACAACCAAACCTGTTATGGGTGGCAGGTACTCAATCCTTTTGAATAGATGGCAGGACTTTCTAGTGGTAAAACTAAATGAGGGTTGACAACAGTGAAACACTTCGTAATGGCTTTTTGACTTGGCTTTCAAATTGCAAGGATTCAATGACGATCTAAGGCATTTAGGTAGATTGGGCACTTTTGTGAACAAAATTCTTGTTTCACCCCTCAAGTACTATCTGACGTTTCAATGATGAGTTTCATACGAAACACGCGTTCAACATGTTTCACCATGGTATTGCTCTTCAAAGCAATCTTAAAACTAGCGTATTACCTTACAATAATAAATGGGTTAAGGGTTAAATAATTCTTTACAAAATATAACTAGAAAGTACGTTGCAAGTATTTTGACAAATAATACCTAAACAGCATTTGGTCGATGAGTTTCTTCTGCTTCTCCTGCTGTCTGTAAAGTTGCTTGCATCGATCAATTTTAGATTTTATCACCGACCTGTACGAGAAAAAAGAAAATTAAAAGCAAATAAAAATTAAATGCAAATACAAAACCAGGAGCAAACTGCCTTTATATCAATAACGAATGTACCCTAGAAATGTTTTCATGGCCTACTAGACTTTAGCATTCACATGACGAATATTGTTTATGCCTTTCTTTCAAATGAGAACACTTATTAAATTCAAACCGTGTTCTTTTCAACCATTGGAAGTCGAGTAACAGTTCACAGTACCAGATATAATTCATTTTCATATTCAGTATCTCCATAACTGTACTTTAAATCATCAAAAGCTGGAATGGAGAAGAGAGAAACGGACAAAAAGAAGACAAAACAGGAACTGGAGGAAGAGGGATCGCGGATGAGGGGCATTTTGACAAAAGTTGCATAGATAGTGTGCATATACCACAGTAAATATAAAAAATGTTCCAAAGCCAAGTAGATCAGACTTGATGGTCTCAGAGGCAATAACGGAAGCACGGTAGAATACATGGTCAACGAGAGGAATGGGAGAACGGTTGACTCCAGCAGCAGCATTAATAGCAAGAGCAAATAAGGCAATTAGGGCCACGAGGGCAATCAGAGCAACGATGACCACCAGAACAGTGGAGGGCAACTATAGCAACTATGGTAACGGGGGTAACGTTAGCAGCAAGGGCAAGTATTGAAGGTAGAGTAACTGAAACATCGACGTCTACTAAATGAACCAGCGAAACCAACGCAAAGAAGAGTAACTCAAGCATCCAAGGCAGCGAAAGCAAAGAGTGCAACTGGAGAAACGAGAGCAACCTGAGCAACTAGATCGACGAGGGCAACTAAATTAATGGCGGCAAAAAAGTGCTAAAGAGCAACCAGGGCATCTAAAGAGGCCGGGGCAATGAATGAAACAATAACAAAGGTAACTGAATGGTTAGTAAAGTAACCAGCATAAATAAAGCAACCAGTGCTTCTAAAGCAACATATTGCATCTACAAATCAACGAAAGGAAACTTGTGAAACAAGAGAAACGAGACAAACTGAAGCAAAGAGAGCCAACAGGGCAGCTTAAGCAACCAAGGCGACAATAGCAAGGAGGACAATGAGAGAAATGAGGGCAAGTAAACTAACGATGGTAACAAGCACAACAATTACGGTACAGTGGGTAACAATGCCAACTAATTCCACTAGGGAAACAATGGCAACTAAAGCAATCAGGCAATGAGAGCGATATATACAAACGGAGAAACAAGCAATACTCGCAACAATGGCAGCTAACGCAACGAAAGGGACCAACCTGAGCAACTACAACAACGAAGGCAACTAAGACAACAAGGGCAACCAAGCAACAAGGACAACAAATGAAACCAGGGCAACAATAGCAACCAAGGCAACAAGCTAATGCAACCAAGGCAATGAGAGCAACGAAAGCAACGAGAGAAATTACATTTCTTTTTCAAGGTGGGCCAGTGTAATGGCACAGCCGATTAACAGCAATACATTGTAAATAACTAAATAACATTATAAAAATTTTGATTCACTAAGAGTATAAATCATTCATTTTTGGATGTAATCTTATAATATAGTAATCAATAGCATTATCCTATTTTGTAGGCTTGACTTAGCTCTTATTCTTATAGCGATTTAATAATTGACCTACTATAAACGAAGCGATGATTAGGAAGATGATGGTGCCAAACTTTGCCTATAGAATGTTCCATTACAGCGGCTTTGTGATGTATTTAGCCATATTTGGGAAGCAAATAAGAAACTGTTAGCGGTGTGAATTTTGCTCAAATCTTTTTAACATGCCAAATGACATTATTAAGGCTGAACTTCCACTTATTGCAAAAAAAAGCTAACTCTAAATGTATCGATATTGTTTAGTAACATCAAGGGCGATATGAAATGCGCAGTTCCGTTGAAAATAAATCTGCGAAGGGATGCGAGGGAAAATCAATCCGCTGTGGAGGAAAGCGGGCATGATGTTTACAGAGCTTGTAAAGACAATAATAAATGCCATGGAAAGTTTAAAGGTACTGCCAGTACGGTATGAACAATTTCTTGTAGCAAACATGTAAGCAAATTGGGCCTAAGAATTGACACATGCTCCCCGATCGGGACTTAGGCCTAAATCAATATTTTCAACAGAACTGCGCATTTCATATCGCCCTTGGTAACATAGGGTTTCGATATTTGATTGTTGTCGCCTAGTTAGTCATTGAAATTTGTTGAATTTGGCATGAAAAAGAAATCGAGCATAATGTGCATTATGAGAAAATCGGCAAAAAGAGAAGCTACATACGATATTGTTTCCAGTGCCAGTTTCGTTGCATTGCAACTTCCAAACAGATCTTCAGCACAAAATTTATACACAAAGCATACACTGGCATAAATCTGCAATAGAGAAGAGGTGACAATATATTTGTTACGTTATGCACGTCTCTGACACTAAAGCTTCCTTTGATGTAACTTATTCGTAATTCATCGTTCAATGTGATCTGCGTTGATACTGGTTTGTCACTAGAAATTTATAAAATCGATAAAAACAAAAGTATTAAAAACACGACTTGAGCACCATTCTAAAATACATTGCCCTATGATTGTACAAATAAACTAAGCTTCTATTTTCAAGAAATTTCTTGTTCTTCAATAGTTATCACGCTCGTCTTTTAACCTCCGTTTTAAATAACGGGCGACAAAACAGAAGTTGAAGTTTTGAAAACTTACTAAAGCTTGATCATTTTGTCAATTTGCAAAATGATTTTTATGCATTTGTCTCAAGGACCAAATGAATCCAAGTGATATTACAAAGTCCTGCCTTGCAAGCATATCCCAATTAGTTCCCAATTTTGGGACACCTCAACTTCTAAACAAAGGATGTCTCGACACAAAATGCCTAACTTATTTATGAGGAACTTACCTTGAAAAGTTCCAAGTCATTGTCTGGCCTTGTTTTTCCAGCTGGCATTCTTGGAAGTTTTACTAAAAGAAAGAAGATCATCGAAGAAAAGGTAAAACAATAGTAAAAGCGTTGTACTCATGAAACAGTCTCGATCTCACATGCTTCTTTTGATAAGCTCATTTCGAAAGTCAATTTCGAAAATCACGATTCATCTTTTGGCTGTTTCCAGACGCTGATGATTACTCTATCAAATGCTGACTACAGAATGCCATGCAGTTTATCTAAACATGTTTATCGCAAATGTTGCTTGTAAGAAAATGGCATCTTGACAGCATTGCTGTGTTTCTTTTGCCCGACGTCATTGTATCGTACTAAAAAAATTCATTCAATTACAAAAATCAAGTAAAAATCTTTTTCCTAACCATAAAGAAGTCGGGATAAAGTAGTTCCCACAGAGATGAATCAATAAATAGAAAAATACATGGTGGATTGATTTTGGTACCATCTCTTTTACAAATCTCATTTCTCTGTACAATCGAATGTGGAATGGACGGAAGGGGCAGGAATAAACGGGGTGGGTGGAAAATTTGCTGAATCTTCATAAAAGAAATGTTTTTGATTGTAAAGAACGTCACAAGTAAGCTAAGCATCAAAGACAAATTATTAAAATGAGAAATACAGTTCGAAACGCATTTCAGAAAAGATGATTTCACAAGTTTCACATGTCAAGACGCACGAAATTAATAATTTTTATCTCAAATAAGGATTTCCTGGGAGAATTCTTTTCAAAATTTAATCAACGGCGGGATGTCTATTCCAGACAAGAGAGTATATACAACTGATAATTTACCGGTTTTTCTTAATAGATGCCTTTTTATACTGCACTTTATGCAGTATAAAGTTCATCAATATCTTCTATTCAGGAAGCTCTTCCAAATTATCAATGTAAGAGATTAGTTATTATTTAGTTGATCATTTATATATATATAAGGGCAGTTCAGCCAAATTCAAACTTCCCTAGATCTTGTTATTGTACAGGTGGAACCAAAATCATGACTTTGTGCGTAACGTGACATATGAGAAAACTAAAATGAGATCAAATAAAGCTATCTTACGGATCCTTCGTTGGTACAGATGCTCATTTTGTACAGGCTCGCCTCCAATTACAATCAAAGGGTCTTGTCTCTAAAATAAACAAAGATCAGTTTTATTCAAAGATGAAAAAGCAAAAGATGAAAAAGCGATGCATTTAAAGAGCCACTGCAAGCCGCTCAAGGTTTAAAACACATTTTCTTTATAACCTTAACAATACAGCTCTAAATATGTTTACAATTATTTGCGGTGAAAATAGGCACTGGTACATTAAGTAGTTAGGCGTCAAGTACCGGGTGTCTGGAAATGATGTATCGGCGATTGAAAAAATTACCAAAATTCGAAAAATTCAATTCATGTTGAATATTCATTTTTGAGGTGTCCATGAAAGATCCAATTAGAAAATAGATTATCCTATCAACGGCTTCCATTCAGCGAAATTTCGAGGCTTTGTTAGCGACCTGGTTTGAAGCATACTACGAAATTGCACGAAATTTTAAGCAAATCTATCTGTTTGTCCCTTCGCATTTTTTAACATGGTTGATTGTACTAGAAATCAATCTTGTGATCATGCACGAATCGAATGTCAATGGGAAATCGTAAAATGTAGACTCCTGGGCAAGATTTAAGATATCTTCTAACGCCTATGGCTCAATCTATGGAGTTTCAAGATATCTTTTCGAAGTCTTTTGCATAATTGTACACAATATTTATTATTGGTAACAAAATCTGGCCTTTGATACAACTAAAAAAGAAAAGAATTGAAAGACAAGTAGAAAAACCAAATTTTGCGGATTTTTTAAACATCATAGATCACTTTGGGACATCCAGTGTTTTATACATACAAAAGAATAAGTGAGATATATTCAGGTATTTTAGTATAAGGATTACAATGAAACTCATTGGACTAGACCATAATATATATTAAGTTGACATTCCAGTGATAAAAAATAGAACGGGTTGACAAAAATCAGTACTATAGAACATAGAAGACAGGATATTCGAGAAGTTCCTCAGCATAGAAAAATAACAATTTGAATTTTATAGTAAGAATTATTCCAGCATTATGCATAATTAAATTAATGTTGTACGATGTACAAAATAAAGAAATACCATGGCAATTAACAAAACAAGAAAGTGAAAGGATAATTAAAGCAAATACAGTGCTCACAAATTCAAACGTGGCCGGTCTCTTAAGATTAGAAGACTTTTTTTGAATCAACAACTCAAATTTTATAAGAGACAATTGAATCTAATCTAAACCACTAACGAAACTCAAGTAGACTTTGCAAATCACGTTCGTAATTCCCAGGTCAGTGAAATAAAACGTCTTACCGTCACTTTTGGGTAGTCCTTAACACAAATAGTTACGTCCGGTTTGAAATCTTTCGATGATAGAAAAAGTCTCTGATTGTCAATTTCTATTCCTGTCTGAAATACCAAAAGACTTTGTAGCTTGGCGATGCTAAGGAAAGGAACGAAACCAGTCAAAGTGTGTCCATTTATGGACGAGCAAAAAACCTTGGGCACTCATCAAATCAACAAAATTAGACCCATCGCAGCTAAGATATAGCATATCCAATAACCCATGTTTTGACTTGGGTTCTTGAAATATAAATATACTTGCTGTATATTTAAGAACAAAAAATATAACAATTGCAACGCAATGAACTAGCAAAGACAACAAATATTTTACAAACGAATATTCATAACCTTTATGAGGCCTTTCTTCCAAAGCAAATCCTTATATCACATTTACGCGAAACTGTGTCTAATACCTCTGAATTCTGACTTAGCCATCCACGCATGTGAAGTTGAGTCATCGCATGATACAGTTGCAGCATAAATTCAAATAACGTACTTCAATCTTCAATTTTTATTTGGTAAATATTGTACCCTTAGAAGTTTTTCGATGAAATAACAGCCTTCAAGATGGAAGCAACGTTAGACAATTGCCAACACGATAAGAGTTCATTCTCATGAGAAATAATTTTCAAATGAAGCAATGCATTTGAATAGCAAAAGAACTAAGCAAATTGTCGAATCATTCAACAGCTTTAATACAGGAAGGCATCACATTGGAGAAACTTCTGGCTAAAATTTCTCTTAACTCTGTGGCAACTTTTTCATGTCCTTGGCTAAAAGTCCATTAAGTTTCTCATTTCATCATCAGCCACCTAAAATATGAGTCACAATAGTATGGAATCTTGTGCACCGTCGTTAGGCCTTTGGGTATACCACAAGGCATACAGTAAATCCCCGCATATAAGAACCTACAAAAATAAGAACCTACATGCTGTTTTTCCTAAATTATGCACCTTGCAATTAAGAACTTGTTTCAGTCTGATGAAAACATATGTTCTTATTACAAGAACAATAAATTTGATTTTTTCATCATCCTTGTTAAGTTTGTTTTTGTCCCAGTTGGCTTCTAGAATCAAAACCTCTTCCCCTGCTATTTGTAAGCTTACCATTAGTTATTAGGTCCTTAATAACATTGCCAAACAAATAATACGGTTGAAAATCTCTTGATAATAACTCCTAAAAGGTTTTAACAAGGGACCCTTCGAATAAGAACCTTTATACCCTGAAATTGATCAAAGTACCCTTAAAATAAGAACCTAATTCAGCCTGGCTCTTAAAAAAGTAGGTTCTTATATGCGGGGATTTACTGTAGAACATTAAAAATTGTGACTGTATGGCTCGAGAGAAGTTTAGACAAACACAAAATTACTATTTTAAAATTTATCTGAGAACTTAAAGTACATTTCTAATACGAGAAGTAGAATACAAGAAACTCTATCCTGAATGTGAGCCTCAACTGTTTCTTATAAGTAAGGAGACTAATTATTTTTCGGGAGCCTATTTCTTATACGTGGTTCCTTAAATGTTGGGCCTTAATATGCTGAAGGAGCAAAGTGACTATCTTCGTTGCAACCTGTAAACTGTTGACAGCGAATCGTTGTCACGCACGTTGACCAGAACTGCATCTCAGGGCGAATCTTATTGCTTTCCCAAATTTCAATAGGCAACAGACAAGCTAGCCATTTAGAACAAGCAAAATATTTCTAATAAATTGTGACAAATAGTGGGTTTTCGAACGTCAATCAACAAAATCGAGACTCGTTTCTTACCATCGAACATTTCGAATAGGCTTCTCGTGTCTTTACTAGATAGTTAAAAGGCCTATTTCTATTATCGAATAGGTTACTTTCTAGCACATGTAGCATTCGTCTTGTGTTAGCCTGTCATGCAGGCTACCTATATGCAGCTAATTAGCATCGCTAAGCTGTAGAGCAAAGCAGACACTTTGAAACTCACTTTTCGTCTTGCTTTAGATACACCTTGTGCCATGAACTAGAGTTTGTGCTAAACACTTCAAAAACCTGAAAATAGACAACGCTTTATGATTGCAAATTCAAGAAAACAGTGCATTATTGTAATTGAATATGAAATAAAGACCTCTGGTCTGGTGCAGGTAACTGATTTTAAATGCTGCGTCACCATTTCACTGAAATTCTCACAAAGCAAGGTATTTTAAATACCCACCTTAAAGTAAATGAACGGAGATATAGCGATCTAGTCCAAACATAGCACAAAAGAACGGCACGCGCCACTTATGTTCCTATTGTTTTCATCGATCGAAAACATCAAATACAATAGGTTCTATTTACATGGACCCAGTCCCCCTAGCTAAGTTGCCTTTTAACCCCGTTGATTTACTTTAAAATTCAAAATCATTTGAAAATTAACCATATTTGCCTTGAACCTACTACAGTTAAATGCATCGGTCGCAGCCCTTCATCAGTAGGGATACCCTAAAACGAAACCTAAAATTTGCGTGTATGGTTTAAATGTTCAATTTTTCTAACGATGGCTATGATATAGACCGATTTCGGGAAGTGGTTGGGAAAGTTCCTTCACCCAAAAACAAAAATGGATGAACATGGGTATGATAGAAAGTCGGAAAATATTTGATACCTTTCGGGATGCAATGTCTTCGACTCGCTGGTAGAATTGGTCAAACGTAATGGCATTTTCTTCTTCATTAGTTTCAAGAAGTTCTTGCAATACCGGTCGCAAAAGTACTTTAAGGCCTTTTGAAATTCTTGTTTCCTCCGGCAGGTCGTCATCATATTCAATCCGTCCAGCGTTGACCTTCTGAATACCAGAAATGACCCTTGGTCCTTTTTTACTGATTATTTCATACCTGCAAACAATCAAAATTGGATAATTCCTAAATGAACAAATAGTGCGATGCCATGAAGTTATCGGTGATCAAGAAAGAGAGTTCGCAAGTTGTACATTTAATATGCGGAGGGGGTGCGTTACTATGCTTGACATGACGGGATGTGCCGCCCATCAGGGAGTCTTTTCCGATGAAAATAATGTGACAGGGTATTATAAGTGGAAATAAAATTATGGGACAGGGTGTAATAAAGAAATTAAAATTATGGGACAGGGTGTCATTAAGACATGGACATAATGGGACAGGGCGTCATAAACAAAAAAGACAATTGATCATATATACTTTTGGCAAATTTTTATGGGACAGGGTATACTTTTGGCAGAATATTTTATGGGACAGGGTTAGGGTGTAAAGAGTTTTCTACACAGTAAAACAAATCAACCACAAACTTTCGTGACCTTGACCCACAATGAAAGTTGTCCCGAAATTTACACTAAATCGTCCCTAATTCGTCCTTAAACTTTGCGGACAATGTATGGTCCTACTGATTTAGGGTCAGCATTTGACCTTGTCCCCAAAACGTCCCTAAATGGAAATGAAACTCATCCCTAAACTGTCCATAAAAATACCCTAAATTGGTTGTCCCTAAACTAAATTGCGAACTGGTTGGCATTGCATTGTCCATAAATCGTCCCTAAATTATTTGTCACTAAATATCCTTTAGATATCACATCACAAAGATTTTTCCCTAAATTTTTTATTAAAATGCAGAAAATGATAGGTGTCAAGTCCTTTTATTAAATGGAATGTATTTGTTCAACAATACAAACGAGTTTTTCAAGTGCACAAAGAAAACGAATCTTAGTGGTAGATTTAAAACTGGAGCGGTTTGGTGGGTACATTTTATTTTGATTCAATGACTTGATATGACAGTCGAGTCAAGATGATGGGCTTAGCGTTCGCCGTAAACTTTGTTACATTTTTCGAAGTTAATCAAACATGGTGCCTACATAATTCCTGTGGATTGCTTGGAAAAAGAGTCACGCAAAGAAGATGCTGGTGGAAGCTGATGCATCGAAAAGAACCAGCTGGCCTAACGCAGCAAAGAGTTAATGACATGATCGGCAGATAAGGCAAAGTTTGCGATCATAAAACATGAAGAAATCTGGACAGAAACGACCTGATATACATAGGAAATATATACATAGGAAATAAAATTGCAACACGAGAGAGCACTGTGCGGTAAGTCTGCCTTTTTTCTTAAAAACTCTCCTTATTTTTTTATCTAAGGTTCCAATTCAACTGATATCCAACTATCACTTAAAAATTGACAATTTTCCTCTTTTTATGAGCCCTTTCGTTCAATTCACAGATGCTGATATCGGACATTTGAACGAGCACTCACATCTATAGAAAGAGAGAAGAGTATTTGCACCCGAAACGGGAAAGTATAAGCAAGGAATTTCAATGGAGGGCCCCTTGAAAATCAGCATTTAGGTTGAAGAGTCACCCTCCTTAATAAATTGAAATAGGAAATATGAAATAGGAAAAACAAATTGCCGTCTTATCAATGATAAAATATCAAAGACGTTGGCAGCATATAGGTGGAAGTATAATCAGAAGTGGAAGTAACCAGCACAGTTTTGATGATTGGACTGTTGTCACTGTTGAAGAAAATAACTCTGTTGAATTAAACTCATTTGCAAAGACATTTGACTTTATTTATAAAAGTTAATGTGTTATCAAAGTGTAAAGGTTAGTTTCCACTTTAGCGGACACACTTTTGACATTTCCCCGTATTTGAATTTTGAACCGATTGTTTTCAACCAAAAGAATATATCGACCACCGGTTCCTGCCGCAGATATAGGCCATTGTTTAGGTCACTTTGAGGTTCTCCCGTAAGTGCGTATCAGTCGAATCACGCTCGAATTTTGCATTATCCAATCATATGATAGACTTTATATCGCTATTGTTTAGAAAGCCACTCAATAATCAGTTCTTACAATAGAATTCAATTCAACCTCTGTTTTTCCTTGGAAGCTGTGTCCGCCAAATTGCATTTGACCCAAATGCAAATTTGCAAGCATTGTATCTATAATCTTAAATTCAAGGAATAGCTTGCATTCAGTGAATGAAATTTTGAGACTAGAATATCGATTTATTTTTTTTTCTATTTTTTTCTTCGAGTGTCTTAAAGTGCCACTGAAGTCTACTAGTGAAAATTGTTTTAAGGTGTTCACTGATAGAATAAACATCGCTGAATCGATTGACGTCAATATTTTTTCATTTTGGTGCCGGGAACTGCCACTTTTGTGTGTGTTTTTACCCCGTGGTCTTGCGAAAAGAGCCTCGGACGAGTGACGTAGTCTGATTTACCCAAAATTTCATTCAATTCAATACCTTCGAGTCACACACAGTGAATGAGTGGGAGAACGGCCGTGTTCATATTTTGTCGCATAAAAAAGTGAAGATTATTGCAAGTTTAAATGCGATTTGAGATAGAAATTTGGTAACAATCGCCTTAGCTGCTACAAGTGACTACGAGATGACATAGAACAAGTGCAATGGATATCTGCTGCCAGTTTAATTGCCGCCCCGATGGTGACGATGATGACTTTATTAGGCCCATGCCATGTTGCCCATCCATCGCTGATGGCTAGAAGGCGTTGATGGCAGGAAGAAAACAACGATTACGGCTTATTGGGAGATATTCAGCTTAAAAGACGTCAGGGAGAATATTAAAAAGCTGTTGCATGGTATGAATTTGTTTTTGAATGCAATATTTGTTCTTCTTTCATGTTATTATGTGCTAGGCCCTTTTTGTTGGTTTGGTCTGGTTTGGTGATATGAGGTCTGCTGATAACCATTTGATGCTTGCTGTACCTGCAAGTTCTGACGAACTTACTGAATCTTTAGTAACCAAAATAAGAGGGAAAAGCGAGCTTCAGATTGCATGTTACTTCAAGGTATCCTTACTGTTTATCTCTAATTGTGAATGTTTATCTTACAAGACCAAAGTTTGCCTGCAGCCTTTTAGACTGTTAGATATAGATGCAGTTGTTTTGCCTTAGAAACTGATGAGCTTCTCTGTTATCCAGGTTCAACAAGTCTGGAATAAGTAAACAGTGCTTGGAGCATGGTTGTTGGTTGTGGACTGCATTTGCCATGTCAATTGGATCAGAATTTCTTTTGCGAATGGCACAATTGCATGAATCCAGACTTGAGATTTAGGAATGCATGGCAACAGAAAACATTTCAAATATTCAACTTCTTCATTTAACTGTTGGAACTTGGATGTTGATTCTACTTTTCATTGTATAATCAGAAGATGGTTTGGTTCATCTCTCTACCAGTTAAAAAGGCTGTACAAGCTAAACTTCCAAGAATCCATGACCTTCTCCAAAATGCAGGCAAATAGATGCAGATACATTGTAAATGAATATGCTTTTTATGTGTTTGAACTCCGCAGAAATAGCCAGTGCGGTTAGATTTTTCATAGTATCAACAGTTTTAGAGGTATATCTGGATTCTGCACCACAAGTTTCAAATGTGTTTTGGTTTTGCCTAAACACACTAAAGGCCACTGAGGCTGAAGAAATTATATGCCACATGCCAATCAAGAGAGGCATTTTTCATTGAGTTTATGATATTGGCTAGCTGATCTTTATCTTTGTTTACAAAAATCGTGTACAGCCCCTTTAAATTTGTTCACCACTAATTCTGCATGTAGGCATATGTATGACAATAGTAATGCTTTGGAAAATAGTATCTAATTTATTTCAAGTGAGTGTGGTACAGTAACTATAGAATGTCACAACTGTTTGAAATGTGGAAAACCAAAACATTAAAGGGAATCAACATTGATAAGACACACACATTAAAAATAGACTAGATCATACGTGATCTGATTGGACCTTGCCAAAACGCCATCTATCTCATTGAACCGATAAAAATAGGAGTGGCACAAGACCAATTTAAACTGTGTCGATTCCCTTTAAAGTAAGTTTCTCAAACATGTTTTTAACCTGGATGCGGCAGTTTCTTAAGTTTGCAAATAATTGGGCCACAGTTCTCTATATCTAGATTCTAATTAAGAAATATGCACATATAATTTGTAACAGTTCAATGCCTAATGTTGGTAATTGAAATTACTGGAAAGTTCCAAACACCGAGGAAGTGACTGATCATTCCCACTTACAAAATAGATTTTTTACTGTTTATCAGGCATCCTTAAAAGGCTGCATGTTATGTTTTTTATCTTGCTCTACTTTAAGTTTTGAAACTCGTATTTACATTAGTGTTAAGTGAAAATGATTTAAAGGTTATTACTGCTTATTTTCTGTTATTGCCTTGTCTGTACTCCTATTGCTAAACAGAAGAAACAAATTTGGTGGTTTAGGACTTAGGAACCATAATATAATATGCCATAATCCAAGGTTTGGCAAAAGGAAAGTTCAGTGTTTTGTCATACTAGGTACAATTTTTTTTGGCATGTTCATTGAAAAATACTATCATGCTGCTGCACAATGTCTCTGATCTCATTTTAAGGAACAGGAGCAGACAGTTAGCTCTCAAAATTGAATTTCTTTGGTACATCTAAATGGCAGCACCACACTACAAAATATGGGCAGGCAAAATTATACATTTTCTAAATTAGTGAGGGTCGAAACAGGAGGAGGAGGCAGACTGTATCACTCCTTTGATATCTGATATACTTCTGGCTGAGCATCTTTTCTTTTTTGTTGATAAACTCTTACATCCATAGAAACCCTTGTGTTCTGATAGAAATCTCATGCATGCTTTTTGTGGGAAGGACAACATTTTATTACATCTTTCATTAACAACTGAAAGCCAAATTGTGAATAGTAGGAGATCATATCCCACCCATTCTCCTGCATGGCCTGCCTCTCCATTCTTGGGCTTGAGGAAAGCGATGCAATATAATCAATGATGAAAATGCCCGGTGTAAAACTCTGAACATTTATCATGATTATTTGAAATTTAGATTTGATGGCTATATGGTTAGCCCATGCAACTGGTGACATACCACACTCCCGGGTGGGGGGGGGGGACTTGTCAAGGGTACGGGTATGTGCCACCCATATAGGTGGGTTTTTGGTCCAAAATTCTCTAAAAAAGGGTCATTTTTCAGCAGATTTTCCTTGAACATGGGTTGGTTTCACTGAAATCGGCAAAAATAGTTTAAAATGGGTAATTTTCACCAAAATTCATCATAAAAGTGGGTACGAAGGCACATTTTGGCAATTAGAAGTGGGTAGCTTTCTGAAAACTGGGTGGCAGACCCCCATCCATCCCCAAGTCGTGTACCCCTCCCCTGGGACCACACTGCAGGTGATTCAAGATTTAAGCTTACAGAAAGAACAAATTTACTTTGCAGTATAACGGGCCTTCATCAAAAGATGTGTGTGGTTTTTTGTAACAGTCGGGTAAAACAGTCAGAGCCCCCCCCCCCCCCACACACACTTCACATCCAAACTTTTCTGCCACAGAGTCTTTGCATTGCAAAAATTTTAGCTTGAAAATAAGTGGAACCAATGGGCTTCTATCTATGTCAGCTTGATTTCTGTCAAAAATACATATTTTCTTGATAGAATTTTGTTTACAAGTTTTTCCTCTTACTTTCTTGGCCTTACAGTTAGGTCCTCCTGCCTTGGAGCTGCCAAAAATCTTTTAGTGGAGACCATTTGTGTTGTAAAGGGTGAGAACAAGTCACAAGGATTCTCATGAATTACTGCCATCATTTTTTTAGAATATAAAAAATACCACATTTCTTATCCATATTTAGGGGAATTTTACCAACTGTACCCCTTCTAGATAGTTTCTCTTCCAAAACCCACCCTTATGTTTATGAGGGGTGCATCATGCATGTTATGTCAGTCATTGTTTATTATTGAAGTTGTACAAATAATTGTACTTTCATAATGTCATACAGTGGTGCAGGCCAGGTGTACTTGTTACAAGATCTGCAGTTGCATGATCTGGCTTGACTTGATCTTTCATTTCACCTAAAATAAAAATTATAACTCAAAACATTGAA
Organism: Aurelia aurita; assembly: GCA_004194415.1. Taxonomy (NCBI): domain Eukaryota; kingdom Metazoa; phylum Cnidaria; class Scyphozoa; order Semaeostomeae; family Ulmaridae; genus Aurelia; species Aurelia aurita. The sequence continues at coordinate 102,357 of REGM01000314.1, forward strand.
TGACAATCGTTTTGTGAAGTGCAAAAAATGAAAAGAATAACTGCATCCTCTTCGAAATCCAGACTTTTTTTTGGGTAAAGCCTAAAGTAAAGGGGTACCAGGGTGTGGATGGTAACTATACCTCCATCCGTCTTCAACAATGATGGGCTATGGCCATGGGGGAGGAAATGATCTTCAGTATTTGGGGTTAAGAGACCTGTCAAAACTGTCCGTTCACTTCTGAAATGCCTTTTCGTTGTTCATAATTCAAGAAGGCCTAAGACACCAAACCCCCACATGCACTGAGTGAAAACTCCCTCAAAAAGAAAAGCAGAACTTACACCTACCTGCTGCTTTAGGCTGTATTGCAAGATTCTTCGCTCCTCAAAATAGTCTTTCAGCTTCCAGACCTTGACACCATGTCGATCTACATCGTCCTAGCAGTTTTATTTTGCCGAGAATGTAATTGTAGAGGCTTGACTCAATTCTTAGCCTACCACTTAGGCCTATTTTGCCGCTGCATGTAACCCTCTGTTTACCAAGTTCTCGAAGCTTCTGCTCTCAATATTGGCATTTTGACGAGAGAAATCAAGCGTATGGCTGTATATCATATAACTGGTGTTACTAAATTCACAAGCAACCTGGTATTTCTACTTGTGAANACATGCACTGAGTGAAAACTCCCTCAAAAAGAAAAGCAGAACTTACACCTACCTGCTGCTTTAGGCTGTATTGCAAGATTCTTCGCTCCTCAAAATAGTCTTTCAGCTTCCAGACCTTGACACCATGTCGATCTACATCGTCCTAGCAGTTTTATTTTGCCGAGAATGTAATTGTAGAGGCTTGACTCAATTCTTAGCCTACCACTTAGGCCTATTTTGCCGCTGCATGTAACCCTCTGTTTACCAAGTTCTCGAAGCTTCTGCTCTCAATATTGGCATTTTGACGAGAGAAATCAAGCGTGTGACTATGATATCATATAACTGGTGTTACTAAATTCACAAGAAACCTGGTATTTCTACTTGTGAAACGTTTTATCGCAGGCTTCGTGTATCCTCCTGGTCAAAATGCAGTTGTAAACATACCACGCAACAGCGACTGTTAAATCAGACTACGTCACACATTCCGCTTTGGCCGCGTATTTTTATTCGTACAAAAAACTTGATAATCGCCACTTTAGGGCTTAAAAAAACATAGTTATACAAACAATATACAGGAAATAAGCACACCATTCGATTCAGCGGCTTTTGCTTATCTAGAATCGTTAACAAAATCGCAATATCACAATTTTCACTAGTAGACTTCAGTGGCACTTTAAAATAACAAAGGTTGACAGGCAAATCTCGGGCCACTGTCCTTGAAATTTAGTGATAGCATCACTAAACATTTAGTATCAATTTCTTAAATGTTACGGACAGTGTCACTAAACGTGATTTCTTGATTAGGATCAATTTCACTAAACTTTAGTGCCAAGATCCCTAAAGAAATTATGTGGAGGGGGTATTATCCGAAAATTTACTGGCAATGACACTAAACTTTAGGGATCTATCTTTATCATTATGGAAAATTGCGGGAAAATTTGTGGAAAACTAATGCCTGTTTAGGAACAAGGTCCTGAATCTTTATGGACAGCTAAAAATAAATTTATGCACGATTTGTAATTAAATTATCGACACTTTATGGACAATTTGGGGTTAATTTGCGGTTTAAAAAAATGGTCGTAGCTTAGTGTCAGAAAAATGGCAGTGTCCATAAATTTTAGGGTCCGAATGGTTTACAGTGCACACACCCCAGTCACTTTCCTAGCCAACCGGTTGAAAGAAATCCATTTTCGAAATGAGTCTCACCTTAAACGTTTTCGAAATGAGTCTCGGTCAGTTTCACCTTAAACCCGCTTTTATCCGTTCTCAGTCATTCCACTGGCCGTTTTTAGTCGTTTTAATACCTGTTTCGTCATCTTAATTCCAATTCAACGTTTCAAAATTAGAACACGTTGTTGATGTTGTAACTAGGTTAAAAGTTATGCGGTATTGCGCGTTCCCACTAACCCACAGGTGGGTTAAAAAGATACCCATGTTAAAATTGATGTACTTTTTGACCCGTTCATTAACTGTTCATTAACTGCCCCCTTTTAGCTTTACAAATGAACTTATATACTTTAAATGAATATATTGCGGTATCTGTGTTGAATTCCCTTATATAAAGCAAATGAAAACAATCTTACATTGTTTCCTTGTTTTGCCGTCCACCATATGGCCTAAATGGTAGCTGTCCAGTTGCAGCGTGGTAGAATGTCACTCCCATACTCCACTGATCAACCTATGGCATCAGAAAAAAGACTACTGAGCACAGAAAGTCAACATATATACATTTCTCCATTAAGATTTGTTACTGTTATTGTTTTCATGAAATTGAAAGCGGCTTTTAGTGCCAAGCGCTGGGATCGTAGAAGTAGAGAGACCTAATTGGATCCGAGACCCCTTGTCCTGACGTCCGAGAGGTGCTGGAGCGGTTCAAACCCCGTCCACCTGACTGTTCTGGCTGCAAAGTCAATGAATTACAACACGGCGCCACAACACCTTCAGATTTTGGCTCTGGTAACACCAGGTTGCTAGGAAGAGATGTAAATTCAACTAATTTCCATAAGGCAATTGTGCTAGAAGAATATAAATATGCAATGTTTACTAACGGTTGTCCCAAAAAAGTTTCCCAATTTGAGCTGTTATTGGTGTAAAAGTGCATGTTCTTTACTAAAAATTCAAAAAGGAATCTATAATACAATGCCCAACTTGGATCTTGGTATTTAGTTCATTTCTGTGTATAAGAGTATTGATTTTCTACCTATAGTTTCCTGAAAACAGAATACGTGGATAAAAACGGTTGATCACTAAGATGGCGAAACCTGCAGCTCAAAATCCACAGCAATCGAGCTTTTAACAAGTTTAACAACTTTTAACAGCACGGAGCTTGAACTCAAAAAAGGCCTCCAGAAAGATAATAGTTGTCTCTTGTGCCCACAAAAAACACCACTTTGATAGATTTTTTAAGGAAAACATGCTTCCGAAGACAAGGTCCAGTGGTCCGTACTCTACATTACCGATTTTGAATATTAATCTATGAAATTGACCAGCGTTCATATGCTCTTCACACCTACGATATCAAACAAACACACACCTACGATATCAAACAAACATTGGGCTCAAATCTTTAAAAAGGTGGGTGTAAAATTAAATAACATTTTCTTTGAATTAAATGGCTAGAAAGGAACTTAGCGTACTTCGCTGTAAATCTGTCGTGGACATTTTTTGTTACCTACATTATAATCAAAATAGCAGCATATAGTATATTTCAGGCTGTGACGTCATCAAATTTCTAAATCATAAACCAGAAGAGCGACAGATTTCTGCTTAACACAATTTTGTAGACCTTCGTAAACTATCGTTTCTTGAAGATTGCATCATTTTTCCTCTATTGATTTAGAATTTATGATGATTTTAATTTTTTCAAACTTTCCATGAATTCTCTCAACAAAAACAAAAACCCCTCCATTTTGAAAATAATCAAGATATCAAAAAATTTCCACCACAGATTTACAGCAAAGTACCCTAAGTTCCTTTCAAGCCATTCAATTCAAAGACAAATGTAATATCATTTTACACCCACCTTTTTAAAGATTTGAAAGGTTTGAACCCTGTGCTTGTAAAACATGGAACATTCATTCATACCTTTATCGATAGATTTGTTGCCTTTTCGAGAGTTTCTAGCACTAAAGGTTTCGGAAAATCAATATTTCTAAGGTCTTTCAATCAGCAAAAAAATTGGAACAATATTTGTATCCAAGTTCGCCTTTAAATGAAAGAATGCCGTTTAAATTGCTCAACAAAAGACAACGGTTGTTTTTATGGAGCTGCTCAAACAGGGAAACTTTTTGGGCACACCCGGAATATGTTTAGAAATCCTACCAGTATTGCATTACAGGCAGCGTAGTAAATCTAGGGTGTGTTTAAATCTTAAATTAAAAATTAAAATTGATTTCATGCAGGGTTAACCCACCGCAGCAGTGAATGTCTTTCGTGTGAAATTCTTCATAACGGCCTTCTCGTACACATCCGGATGCTGAAAAAAATATTAAAGTCCCTTGTGTATCAAAAATTGCTACTACACTAACTCGATAAAAGAATTCAAAATTTTCATAATGATCGCTACTAGGAAGCTCAGTCCGAGGTTTCTATTTTCGGCAAAGAATCGCAGCTTGCTACAAAAACAACTTGTCTTCACTCTATAGCAAGGCTGTAATCACACATGCAAATCATTCGCATTCATTGAACTCGACTACTGAAGATGACATTAAGGTTATTCAGTTCTTCAAAAGGGGCCACTTTTAACATGGCATGATAAAACATACACTGGGCAGATTTCTTGTCATATTTGTTATCCTGAATCATATTTGGTGATTTGTTGTCGATCTTTTGGTGGACTTCACGATGTACGCGATTACAAGAAAGTCCTTCGTCTCGAAACGGTCTCAATATGTCGAAAAACGTTTCTAACATTTCTAAAGACTAAGCTTGAAGGAAAAAGAGAAAACTGGAGGGAGCGCGCCCTAAATGGTCAGCTTTCAAAACAAAATTAATTTAAAAATATAGAAATGCGCTAGGAATTGGCAAATCACGATAAACATTTTCAAAATTCTTTCTCATAGCTGACCTTAAATGTAACGACTATCCGCTTGTTTGTATCGGTAAATTTTCAGCTCAAACGCAAGTCGGTCTGAACAACCTAATCTTTGGCATGGCGTCCAATTTGGACGAACCCCAAATTCATAGCGACGCCTTTGCAGTAACCTTCTTGGACTTATCGCATCGCACAAACCTGATCAGGATTATAAAACTGTGAGTACCGGGGGTGGAATTTAGGAGGTCTACGGAATTTTTTTGGAAATCTAGTAAATGGAGGAGGGTTATTGCAGGGATTTTGAAGTAATACAGTTAGATTTCTAAATATTGATAGCCAAAATGATCAAATAGACCACAAGGGGAAGTTAGTTCGTGAGTAAAACCCATCACAAATGAAATCAGCAACGCAGTAATTGACAATGAATTCAAGATTTAACATTTTACCATTATCTAGAGATTTGTGATTTTGACCTAGTGACTCCTAATAGCATGTTTGACAGGACAGCCAATAAGAGAACTCAGACTGCAAGGCCGACCAATAGGGGCGCAGTCAGGCCAATCAGACCACTAGTGAAAGAAATCCCTCGGTTTTAATACTGTTTGCAAATTTCTGTGATGAAGTTTCTTCGAAAATTACATCTTGAGGTTTGGAGTTGCTTATGAACAAACCGTAGTTGTGCTGTATTTCAAATCCTGAGGCAAAACGAAGAAAGCAAATATGGGGAGTACGCCAATATATCAAAACCTTGAAATAAATCAGGGTTATAGGGTTAGGGTTAACATTAAAATAAATTAGGGTTAGGGTTAGTTTTGGGGCTAGGGGAAGGGCTAGGTTCAGGGTTAGGCTTAGCGTTCGGGTTAGCGTTCGGTTTAGGGTCAGGGTTAAGGTTAGGGATTTCAAGATTTGATATATTGGCGTATTACCCAAATATGGTGCTTGGAAAACAGAAAGGAAAGACAAAGCTACTCACATGTATCCGTTTTAGGTAAGTGTTTTTAAAACTTCCTCCACGACAAAGCTGGGCAGTACACAACAAACACAACAAGACAGGGTCTTAGAAATGGCATCAGCAAATATTTTTCGCGCATTTTCCTACGAAAACTAGCCCAAACTCCTTTTAAAACGAACTTTTTGCAGCGCGGTCAGATATGATGAAAATCGTAAGACGACTATTTAGGGCGCAGCCCTTCTATATGTTGGCTTTATCAATGCAAAGACTCATTCAAATTACAAAAAAAGAGATATTTGTACTGATGAAAGTAAAACTGTTATTTTGCAGTTCTACTTTCGTGACTAGAGTAAACTCACTCGTGACGTTGCTGATGGGCAGAACAATAATTGATGACAATATTCAAGTTTTTCGTTCTATGTTTCTACCTAGCATCTGAAGGTAATTTTAGGACATTGAGAAGCTAAGCTTATCGAAGCAGTGTCCTCGTCTTTCCTCTAGATGTTACCACACCTCGTGATTCCTTTAGCCTGGTAGTACAGAGAGTTGGCGACTCTCCTCGCTCTACGTCGCAAGTTCAAAATGGCGGAGACTCGAACCACGAACACTCAGATTGAAAGTCAAGCGCGCTACCACTGAGCCATCCCTGCGTTACCATTGAGACAAATTAACTTAACTTAACTTAATGATTAGATAATTGCAAGTGTCCTAAAAACAATGGTCACGAACAAAAATACCACATTACAACTTGTCGTACAAGACACGGATCAACTCAGTCAGAGATTCAGGGAAAAGATCTTAAGATATAAAAGTAGAGCAAAATTAGTGAGAAAAACAAAACTGAATCTGGCCCCGCTGAATAAATTAAGGAATCGTTCTCACCAATCTGCCAAGTTGAAAAATAGCATAAAGGGGGCAGTTTAGGATAATTGCTTCGCAACAAAACAGATGTTGATACTTTATAATCTGCCAATTACAATAGATACGCAACAAACAGCTCTTTCTTCTTTATATTCTTGGGTTATACGGTACTTACAAGATATTCTTCCGTGCCATAAATAGACATAAAACTTTGATCTGCATCTTGCAACTGCTTTGCTGCTCCAAAATCGGTTAACTTGTAAACAGAACTAGAACAAAGACAACAGTCGATTAGAGCACTGCATTCTGGCTGCTTGAAGTTAATAAGCAGTCTTAGGTCTTCAGTGAAATTGAAGACCATCCGATTCAACCAAATTGCTTCAGAAAAAATATGAAAAGCTCTAGCAAATTACAGCACAAAATAAGAAAAGAGCTCAGACTTGAATTCAATTTTCCTGGGCTAAATTTTGGTAGATAAGTAACGACGAATCACCTTTACAGCAGCAGAGATTCATGTAAATTCAAAATAGAAAATGCTACTTTCAAATTCATAAAAGAAGTTATTGAGATATGAAAAATGTATGATGTTTTTGAACTGGGTTTGTCATAATGTTACAGAAATTTTTCCTCCTTACAGTTCGAAGTTTCATAGCCTGTAGAATCAGTTTACACGTGGCTGGTATTATCAAACAACTCCTTCCGAAAATGAAAAATGTAAAACAAATATGACGAGGGATACCTTACGAATTGACAAACAAAACTGCGCTTCGATCAGTCTGACCTACATTACGATGTAATTTTTTGTGATAATACCGAAACTCCCTTGATCATTTACCATATGTGAAAAAAGCAAATTCTTTTAAACACCACCTGAATGCATTTTGCATAGAATTGGGAGCTCTGTGTTGGGAATGAAAGATACTTAAAGTCTTTAAAATATGGTAAACCTACCTTCCAACAGGTGATCGTATCTTCAATATATTTCCAGGTTTGACATCTCTATGCACAACGTTATGTTCCCTCAAGTATTTCATTCCTCGGGCTGAAAAGAATAAATATATGTGTGGAATATTGCCTTCAACGCTACTGATAAAGGCAACGCTCATTAACAATCAAGGTAAGGATCCAGCCATTGCAACAATATTTTTTAGAGGTAAGGCAGCACAATGTTAAATAACTACCTGCACAGATTACTAATTTTTGTTTATCAGTATTGCCGGATCTCGGGACGGACAAGAGCTGAAACTTTTACTTTCTAAGAGTAGATGTCGTTCAATATATTGTTCCATTCACAATTTCAATTTTTTTTTCTCGAAAATTGCTGTAACTGCAGTTCGTTCAGTTCAAGACTGCTGAACTATATGTAAAACTGGTAGCAATTGTGAACCTCAAATGGTTTAAATACCCTAGAGCTTACAAACTAATAAAGAACCTCTTCTATCGGCTATGCAAGACAAAGTAACGAGTTGTTTCCTTTCTGCGTAGGACTTTAGACATTTGGTTATTTGATTGAGGCATTCAGGGAGCTGACAATAAATCTCAGTAAGAAAGATGTCCACGTTCTAGCGTATGGACTTCGTAAAATCAAGAGATTTAATTGATAATTACTTGTTATTTCTAACATTGGCCGTTCACATTTCATGAAAGATCTAACATTTTTAGAAGAGAGACAACTACACCGGCCGTCCCAAAAAACGGAAACAGATTTGACCAGAGCTAGCGATGCGAATTTAGCTCCAATCAATTCGAAATAATTTTCTTAAGTTATCCTGACAAGTTAACTTGAACATAGATACCTGGCTCATTGATATTGGTGCCTTGAGAATTGAAATATTAATCTGGAAAGTTCAAATTTGCCTCCACCTCCAAACCAGAGCTTTGGCGTTTTGGCCAAAGAAAATTTTGAAGCACATAAAATTCAAAATTAAAATTACAAAACACAACTGCACAATAAGCGAGCTCTAGCAAATACAATATGACCTTGCTTCAAATTTCATCGAGGCTATTGTTGACCTATTCGCTGAGCTCCATGATTTGTTTAGGCCAAAAAAACGCCAAAGCTCTGGTTTGGAGGCGAAGGCAAATTTGAACTTTCAAGAATAACATTCCTACTTTGAATACACAAATATCAACAAGCAAGGCATCTATGTTCAAGTTAACTTTTCAGGATTAGCTTAGAAATTATTGCGTATAGATTGGAGTTAAATTCGCATCGCTAGAACTGATCAAATTTTTTTTGTGGCATACCCAGTACACCTATTGTCAAAGAGTGTTCCTGTCATTGCAACATCTTCAATCCAAAATTGAAGTGCACTTCACTCAATTAAGTGAACATTCAAACCTATCGTATCATTGCACCTCTCTGAAGAGAAATCTCTCGTACATTGTTCTAGAAACTCATGCAGTTGAGTTACATACCGATTTTAAGGCGCAGCGGAACCGTATTTTGATTCAAAAATTTCATGTCTGCAGATATCGTGTGTAAGCAAAAAATTAGATTGTAATATTTGATTTAAATCGGATTTAGTCAATATCTACACACCCACATCCTGCAAGACACACTTGAATTCGACTTCAGACAGTCCATAATAATTTTCAGGAAGTTCAAGAATGTTATAAAGACTTGTATCACATAGTTCCATGATAAGGACTGTCGATCTTGTACACATCTGCAAAATAAAAGGTATCGCTTGCTTTTTAATGGTACTTTAATATGTAATTAAGACTTACGAAGCTTGGATTTACGTTACTGAGATTGTTCATAACAAAACGAATGCAATGTGATACTAAAATGTTATCGAAGCCGATACCATGGATAGTAAATAAGTATTTCTAGCCCATAACAATCACCCAAATAACAAATGTAACAGCAAAATAATTGATAATAAGGCTCATTGGTTTGTGAGGGGTCAAAAAGCTCACCGAAAAATTACTATACAGAACTTTCAGGATTAAAGTTGTAGTAATCGGTCGAAAATATGGAAACGTCGACATTTACAACATGTTTGAGATCTTTTAGATTAATTCGAAAACATTTATAATTCTTAAAAAAGCAAGTTTTATAATTTCGTGAATAGATTTGTTTGATCCTGGGGGGAGTTTCAAGAGGTACTCCTCGCATCAAATATGCAGAAACAACAACAAATCCAATTATATTCAATCCAAGACTACCGGCCTGATGCATCAAAAAATGGTATCAAATTTTGACAAGCCACGATAAATCGTAAACTGGACCGATTTTAAAGATTTATGACTCAATCTTTAATGAAAATCTAGAACTAAATTCTAGGATTTTTGTAAATTTTTAGTCATCTGTTTCCTCAGCTGTAAAATGTTCGTATCGTAAAATTTTCGGTCTCGAACAAAATTAAAACGATAAAAAAACGTCAATCAAATTTCTAAAGAATAGAAATGAATGGAAAAAGAGAAAACTTGCTCGTGGGGATTTGGGGGTTTAGACATCGAATAGCTATAATCTGCTGCACCAAGCCGCAATGGGCTATTGGGTCCTCATTAGCAAAATTTTAAATTTCAAATATCTTAAAAACTTTGCTCAATTCTAAAGCTTGGATAAATTATTGATTAAACATTTGAAAAATTTGAGTCAATTCTGAATTATTGTATCCCTTCCAGTTTGCAAAACTCATTGAGTAAAGTAATTCCAAGCTTTGTTCTCAAAACTTATCAAAACATTTGCTTTATCTCGCTTCGATAAACGGAGATGACGAATCACGAATATTTTCCCGCCAAAGCAATTTGATTTGAGGTCTCGGTTGGAGAGTCCGTCTCCCTTTAGTTATGAGGCTTATTGGTGATGGGATACCTTTTGGGCCATATTTTAGATGATAATTTTTTTATTTTAGCTCTGAATTTAAAACCAACAGTTCTGCAGAGGGAAATTTATCATTTGTAAAAGCTCTGTGGCAGCCATTTCCCAGATCTGTATCCGCCATTTACCACAACAAACCGCTCTCCTCAGTCTCCGATTTTGATTGTCAAAATGGTCTATTGTCCTTTAAGACAACATTGACAGTAGGGATATTGCATTTCCCGGTAAACTTGAAATTGACAAACTTTGTATATAGCAAAGTAATTTCGAAGCATGCAATAAATCCTTTTGGGCACCCAAGACCTCCGGATTTGCAAATTAGCATAACACTCCTTCCTCCCTATATATGGTTGGTTTCTTTAAAAATGAGATATCCGAATATTACTCGACTGCATTGAGAGACAATTTTAGATTTATGGATCTCTTATCTTCGAAAGTTGTTTTTTAGAAAATAACGAGTTCTCCTTTTGTTCTCTGATACAGTAAATTAAGAATTGTATTGGATTAAACTGATCCACCAATGCAAAATCATTACTTACAGGAAATAAATGGAAACATGTTTTAGCCTCATGCAAAAAGTCTTCAGCATCATGAACTTTAGTTCTCCAGAATTATCAATCATATTAGATTCCAATTTTTGCAAGTCTTCCCTGTGATAGAAATTTCAAGGAATAAACGCAATCGAATTTGGTATCATGTGTACTGCTAAGGTACACATATCTAAGAAATGAAATCAAATTTTAACTTAAGCCGCAGTGTCATGGATGTGATTGGCTGTCATATTCACATAATCGGCGCCACGAGAAAGTGTCTTTAAGGTCCCTGGATTGTAAATATTGTTATACCAACATTCCTAGTTTTTGTGCACTTCCACGAGAGGGGGCAGGGTGGATTCTCACAGTTGATCGCTTGTTGATACACCAGATACTTTACTCGCTTTGAGCAACTTTGGGCAGAACAAAGGCATGTCAAAATAAAAAGCACAAAGTATTCTTACCTCAAATTCTTCTTCCTCTAAAGTAACAATATTCTCATGACTAAGCTTTCGTAGGAGTTCAATCTCTCGAATGCGAACTTGCTTTGCTCGCATCTGTCCCATTTGATTAAATACTTTGGCTGCAAATGGCTTTCCAGATTTCTGAAGCAATTTGAAAAAAAACTGAATTAAGGCTGTTCACGAAGAAGGTGAGTAGCATCAAATAAACTGTAGTTCTGCACAAATCAAGAATTTCAAACAATGTTATATTGTTGCAGATTAATCTGTCAGAGATAACAAATTCATTTAAGCTTACGGTAAACGTTTGTAGTACAAGATTGGGTTATCTTTCCCAAAAGCCAAACTATTAGCGGAATCTAGTTAAACGCTACACCATTCGATGCGTAGGAACGTAGGGATTCTAACCATATCATAATAATTGATAAATATTGCAAAAAGATATTTTCCAGGTAAATTTATTGCTTGAAAGAGTGTACCTTCTTCAAAAGCTATTTTGTACCCTTGCGTTTAAAGTAGCAAAATCTGACATATATCAATAGGAAGCGCAAATCCTAAGCTACCAAAGAGTGTCTCAGATTCTTTAAAATCTTCCTTCCCTTGAAAATACACGCAGTCATACACGCTCTCACAGCTGTATTTGACTATAAACGGCGGACCAGAGCACATACCAAGATTCTGTAACAAACTTTGCTTGCGCTTGCTCTGGCAGTGTGCAAAATGTGGAGCCATTCGATTGGTTCGTTGGGTACAAAATAGCTTGTTCATACCTGTACCTAGTAGACTTTGAGACCAGGGAAAAGGGAATTTTACTGATCGCACTTGCAATATACACATCAAGGTCAAATTAAGCCACAATGTAATCCTGGTCAAGCAATTAGGGCTTACAAAGAAATTTAAGCATTTAAGCAAAGGAATCGCTACACGCAATGGGCTTTCATCTTTGTTTTTGAGAATATGACCAGCTTAATAGGTCAAAAAATAGGATTAGCATTTAAACCATACAGAAGAACTGTCTGTGAGATGTTATAGTTTCCTTCATTTACTCAAGCCTTTACTCAAGATTCCTGCTTTTTCGAAATTTCAGTTACTTTCAAAGATGCTATCTTTAGGCTTCTGAGATTTGAAGAAATCCAAAAATTGGTTTACTTAAGGTTACTGTAACCCTTCAGACAAAATTACTCGATTTTTCATTTTCGTCATAATCTGATGGTTTAACTATTTCAGCAACGTTTTAACCAAATCATTTCCAGAGATAACCACAATTATTCGGAAATTTGAACATTTTAAAAGAAGCAATCATGGTTCTCAAAAATTGTTGGAAAAAACATTAGAGGAAGAAAGTAAACTCACTTGACCTTGCAGCTATATTCATAACATCCCGTGCTGTTATTTCATTGATATAATGATTGACCAAGACCGCACTAAAGCTTTTTTGCTTGAAAAAGGGCTTTTATGTTTGCACTTTCAAGCATAATAGTTTTTCCCTTGCTTTCTGCTTCGGCTATCTGTATTAAGGGGAATGGAACGGGAAATGGAACGGGGGATGGAATGGGGAATGGAACGGGGAATGGAACAGGGAATCGAATGAGGAATGGAACGGGGAATGGAACGGGGAATAGAACGGGGAATAGAATGGGGAATGGAACAGCATACAAATCAAATCTTTCAATAGGGCACAGGGAAACCCCAAAATCATCCAATTTCACGCTTATTAGCCAATGACATCGCCGTATTTCCATCACATGACCGAACATCGGCTTTTTGAGACAACTTTTAGAGTACCTTCACATAACTACAATTTTTTTTTTTATATAAATCAATACCAAATGCTACATTACCTACACTATACGATACTAAAATACAGGAAAACATACTACAATATTACAAATTCTACAATACTGAATTACTACAATACTACGATATTACGATGTTACAGCATTACTACAAGGACATAGAACAAGACAGGACGATACCTCAGAGGGTGTGTTCGGGCACATCTCCTCTTCAGCCAACACAGGACCAGTACATAGATAACACAATTTTGGTGAATGTGATGCGAACGCTGGTATTAAAGATTTCGGTTTGTGAAAGTGAAAGTGCGCTGATTTTTGTTCAATCAGCGATGTAAATATATATATATGAATAAGGCTAGACAATAAGAGTGCTCGCATCATATTCACTTAAGCCCATAAAGGGTACATAAATACAAAGAAAGAAAATTAAGGTAAAGAAAAAAAAGATTGTGAAAGAAAAACAAAGAACAAAAAAAGAGAGAGGAAAGGAAGGAAAGAGAAAGTGCAGCTTTAGTTAGTTTAGCCTGTTGGTAGCCGTTAAATATTCTATAGTTGCCAAGAGTATGTCTTTATTTGAAATATCTGGAAAATTTTCACTCCCATAGAGAATTACATTAAGCAATTCATCTTCGCATAAACTATTGATGTCCACTCCACAGGAAGCCGAAATGCGATTTACTCTGTCAAGGAACACCGTTCTGTGAGTAGTATATTCATGGCACAGCAGCAAAAAGTGTGCAGTATCTTCCACACCGTCGTTTGACAGGCACATTGGGTCAGTCGTATCCCTGAAATTGTGCCTAAATCTATGTTCTCTCAGATTACTTAGACCAACTCTTAATTGCGTAAGTAAATGTAAACCAGCAGGGTTATGGATGCCAAATATTCTTTTCTTTGCTGGTCGTACAAAGCTTATCAATCTAGTCTTAAAAATTGAGAGCGATGCAGATCCGCGCGTTTCTTCATCAAGATTGTTCCAAAGACTAATGCAGTGAGGAATAAAACTATTTTTAAAAGCTTCGGTCCTTTGCCTTGGAAGTGCAATGCTATTGCTGTGTCTAAGACCGTATCTTTGTTCTCTTACATCAGGCAAGATTTCTCTCAGGTAGCCAGGAGTGAGACCATTCACAATTTTGTAGAAAAGAGCAAGCCTCCTATACCATCTTCTATTGGAAAGAGATTCCCAACCAAGCTCATGATAGATTTTATCCCTTGATGTACCCTTCCAAGCTCCAGTTATGGACAGGGCTGCTGTATATTGCATAGATTCGAGTCGTTTCATGAGAAAGTTCTGCGTAGAGTCTAAGGTGTACAAGTTGTTTTGTTGTGGCACATGGTAAATTACATCGCAGTAGTCGAAATGAGGTCTGACATGTAACTTGTAGATCTGATCGAGTGAGGAGCGGGGCAAGTATCTGGAGAGAAATTTGATCATTCCTATTCCTCTATTTGCTTTACTAAGTACTTCTTTAATATGTGCGGAAAAGGATAATTTTTTGTCAAGGATAATTCCAAGATGTTTGTGTTCTTCTACAAGGGTGACAGGTGTCCCTTGAAAGTAAACTGGCGGATGATTTTGGGGGAGCTTTTTGCGGGAAAAGATCAACTGTTCGGCCTGTTTGGTTGGATCAGGATTAAAACTCATTTTCCATTGATAAGCCCAATCTTTGATCAGGTTAAGATCGCGATTAAGGTCATATGCAGAGGCGTCCAGGTTAGAAACAACAGAGAGAAGGGATGTATCATCTGCAAACATTTGAACCTGTGAGGCCAAGCCGTCTGGCAAGTCATTGATGTATATAAGAAAAAAGAGGGGACCTAATATCGATCCTTGTGGCACGCCAGCTGTAATAGTTTGCCAACTAGAACATTTACCGTTAAGGACTGTTCTTTGCTGCCGATCGCTTAGAAAGCCAACAATCAATTTGAGTAGTTTGCCATCGATTCCATTCCTTCGAAGTTTGAAAATGAGACCATCGTGCCAGACCCTGTCAAAAGCCTTAGAAATGTCAAGATAAACTGACCTTACATCTAAAGGGGGGTTACAATCAAACGCCTTGTATATTTCATGGGTCATAGCAATCAACTGATTTACTGTAGAGTCTCCTGGTCTAAAACCAGATTGTTTGTCCGAGAGAAGGCTATGCATTTCGAGATGATTATATATACTAGAGAATATAAGTTTCTCAAAGAGTTTACCAAAGATAGGTAGGAGAGAGATAGGTCTGTAATTCTTAATTACTTGCTTTGAAGATTTCTTATGAACAGGGACAATGTT
>REGM01000314.1:124189-149698 GCA_004194415.1 Aurelia aurita
TTGACTAAATTATGTTGTCGCGAAGGAAGCGATGTGAAACTGCAGTAGATTGCGGCGGAAAAAGTGAATATTTGTTATCAAAACCAGTTGAGGTGAGTTTATGCACTAGTGCTGCTTCACATTTTCAGTTTGTGCTCCTCTTTTGGTAATTTTTGTGGAATCTGTTACCCATAAAGGCCCATGAATGGCTGCAATGAGTTTCAAAATGCCACAGATCGGCTATTTGTTGCGATCGCACGGCGATGCTGAAAACACTTATGGTCCAAAGCATGGAGAATCTTCTCCAGTTGAAATTTTGATGAAAATCGCTTTACCCGAGCGTGCAATCTTATTTTGGGATGGTGGTGGAAACGGTCAAAAATGGCCTAAGCCTTGCTGCGAAACGCGGAAGTAAATACAATGACGGCACCTGATTGGTCAATTTTAGGAGAAAATGTGATCTGATCAGAGCATGGAGAAGAACCCCAGGGGAGATTTGGACAAAAGACAAGATTTGGAGGCTATGCTGTTTGCATATCTTCTCAGAGTTTTCTTAGAAGGGGGATAAAAGGGATATGGGAGGTGTAGATGTTTTACTCAAAGTTTCTTATCTAATTTTTGTATGGCAAGGCCAAGGCTCCAATGAGAGGAAAAGTTTATTTGAGGGGCATATTACTAAAACGAGAGGGTCGGTTTAGAGTTTTCTTAGATCGGTTCCTTTTTCCAGCTAAGATATGCTAGGCGGAGGCTGTAGAAGGAGAGAAAAGGAAAATAGGAGGTTTAGACGGGGGTTAGATGTCTTACTCAGAGTTCCATATCTATTCGCAGGCTCTAGGGGAGGAAAACGGTTTTGCCTGCTGCGAAAGAGACCTTGAAAGGGGGGTTTCGAATGAGAGAGAGGAAGTTTATAATATATCAGCAGAGAATCGAACACGGAATGCGCTCAAGGATTGAGGGGTGCAGTAACGATTGATTGTTTATTTCATTAGTCGATTAACTCGAAACTATTTTTTACAATAAAACTTAATTCGCACGCAACGAAGGGGCTCAAATTATCCAAAGAACGGATTATCCAAATAATCGCCCGTTTATGCGGAGGATACATGTAGTTAATCTGGGTATGACGGAGGAGCGTTAGTATGTAACTCTCAGGATACAACAAACTGCTCTTTCATTAGAAGACTATTGCAATGATTCTTTATAAAAGAGCAATGTAGGCAAACGGGAGAAACTAAAGGAACAAGACGTATGACAACAACGAAGGAAATAAGAGAAGATAGATACACGTATAGTTTGTATAAAAAACTTGGGTCCGGGGTTGGTAGGCAGTTTCTTAAATTTTAGGGTCATTTTGGTACCAAGAGTTTCTTACTGAGTTTCTTATGTTGTTAACGCCCTAAGTGTAGAGCTAATATAGTTTGTTAGAAGGGCTTCCAAATTACTTTGTAAGATCTCAAATAATGTTAAAACATAATTCGCACTCAAAACAATGTCAAAACCTTTAGTATTGCTCTATAGTGTCGAAATATGTTCGAGTGACCTGGGAAAATCAAAGCTGTAAATTACAAAAGTTTCTTATCTTTTTAATCCAGGTAGGGTAGTTTCTTAAGTTCTAAAAAATTGAGCCTACAGTTTCTTATAAGCGGTTTCTTATAAAAAAAAATACGTGTATTGGGCAACGAGTCAACTGGATAGATTGAGTAGATCTTGAGAGACTTTACAATGCGTAAACAGCAGTGAAAGTAGTTAGCGATGAAATGATATAAACACTGAACAGCTGGATCGAGAGGAGAAGTAGAGCAACTAGAAAGAACAGGTTTGAATATATTGCTTATCTTTAGAAATTATAAAGAACCCTAGCAAGCATCGAGGGAAATGAACCCGGATTAGACCCTACTGATATAATAGGAGTCCTTAGTTCTAGAGGCAGCAGACGGAATGGCAAAACAGAAGGAAGGACGAGAATAGAGACAGATGAGCGAGAAAAAAACCAGGTACTTTGAAGATACAGGGTGCAAATAATAAAGTATGTGAATCGAATACAGTGCAAGGAGCTCTCAGAGTAGACAGGAGAGTCACAGTTTAATGAAATGCTTCTATATCATTGGTTGAATGGACTTTAGTGTGGTACAAGGCTACATTAAAAAGAGACTAAACGATATAGAGCGTCTAGGACTAAAGACAGAATATAAGTAATTTAGAGAATAATAAAAACTATGGTTTAGATTCCCGAAATTGATGGACGAGAGTTATTGTGCGAATATCATGCGAGAAAGGTAACAGAGAATGAGCAATAGTTGATAAAATGCACAAGGAGTGCATGACGAGAAAAACAGTAAGAGAGTAGCGAAAATTCATTTACCGAGGTAAAGAAAGCAAACAAAATTGGGATAGCCAAAGGAGAAAAGAAAGGTCAGGGAAGTGGGATAAAGGACAACTTACAGAATAAATGAAATATAACTGTACTGAGTAAGAGCAGCACATTATTGTGCACACGAAATGATGCAATTTCAAGTACAAAAAATAAGATATGAAATATAAAGAAAGTAAAAATTAACGGAGATAATAGAATTGGGCAGCGTTGTCATGAAGTGTTTGTATTAGTTTTGAAAATGGAGACAGCACAGCAGGAAGATGCGTGCAAACAGGAGAAATGTTGGAGATATTGCAATGGATCTTTACTTATAATATGCTACTTAGATGGAAACTGTTTTTTCCTGCAAGTCCATTGCTGAATTGCCCCTTTTCGACTGTTGATTCGCAAAGTGGGTTGGAGATACTTATGACTGAGATGTACAAAACGAAAAATGACGTGGACCTTTCATTTATGCAGGAAATCTTCTATGAGAATGTAAGTCGTTACAATTTGCGTAACAACAATGAATTTATTCAACCGCAGGTGAGATTGTTGTTGTTGTTGTTGTTGTTGTTGTTGTTGTTGTTGTTGTTGTTGTTGTTGTTGTTGTCTTCTTATTTTAAATCGAAATTACTTTTTAGCTACAAAAGCAACTAGTCTAATTCGATTATCTAAATACAAAATGCAAATTAAATTAACAGAATGATTTTAAAGAATAAATACAGTTTCAATAGAATTAATCTCGAAGGCATACATTACATCTGCAGGTGGTCCCATTCCAGTTTTTAATAAGTCTTTTGAATTGGACCAGATTTTCTGCTGATTTTATTTCATCTGGCAAACGATTCCAAATCTACGGTCCAAGAGACCTGAGGCTATTTGAACCGAACGTTGTTTGGTTGGGCCTATAGTGCTGCAAATCATTTGGATGACGGGAAGGTCGATTGGAGGTTCTTGTTTCGAAAATATTTTGCATGAATTCAGGATTTAGCTGGTGTACAGTTTTGAAAATNCTTATCTGATATCAGCAAAATATTTGATTCTTAATTGAAAATTCAATATTGATTCGTGTAGCCTAACTACATCCAAAAAGCATACTTAAGCAGAATCTATTACAGTAAATATAGTTGTTAGATAAAGACAAACACGGGACATTGATTGTTTGGGACGATAAAATGTTTAACTTAGCCACCCTGGAGCAAGGCTCTTCTTAAATGTTGGAGAGGGGCATCTTTGGTTGGTGGTATGCTTGCTATATTGCGACTTTTTGTTACAAACAATGATCTACATCAGTCATTAACCTCTTCCAGTGAACTCGATCGGTTGTGCAGAAGAAACATAGCGTTCCAGATTTTGAACAAAGAAACCATCTCTTTTACTTAGTAAATGCATTTAACTTGCAAATCTAGTTGTTTCAATGGAGTTTTGCATAATGACAAACCATAGTTTATAAAAGTTTAGTTGTAATATTGGTGTCTCTTTTCCTATATAGGCATAATTTAAGCGATTCTGTCATCTTTTAAATAGTTAAAGCTATTTCCTAGAAAGAACAACAACTGTTTTAATTAATAAATGTCTTTAAAATTCTATAACTTACTAAATCTAGTTCTTTAAAGGTGTTGTTCATAGTGGTTCACCATAATTGAGCAATTGGTTGTCCATTTTCATAGTGTCCTTATTTAAGATTTTGTTACATGGTTTAACTATTTGAAGCTATTTTCAACAAAGAAACCATCTCTTTTACTTAGTAAATGCATTTAACTTGCAAATCTAGTTATTTCAATGGAGTTTTGCATAAGGACAAACCATAGTTTATAAAAGTTTAATTGTAATATTGGTGTCTCTTTTCATATATAGGCATAATTTAAGCGATTCTGTCATCTTTTAAATAGTTAAAAACTTTCCTAGAAAGAACAACAACTGTTTTATGATTGTCTTTAAAAGTCTATAACTTGCTAAATCTAGTTCTTTAAAGGTGTCGTTCATAGTGGTTCACCATAATTGAGCAATTGGTTTTCTATTTTCGTATTGTCCTTATTTAAGCTTTTGTTACATGGTTTAACTATTTGAAGCTATTTTCAACAAAGAAACCATCTCTTTTACTTAGTAAATGCATTTAACTTGCAAATCTAGTTGTTTCAATGGAGTTTGGCATAGTGACAAACCATAGTTTATAAAAGTTTAGTTGTGATATTGGTATATCTAGTTTCATATAGAGGCATAATTTAAGCGATTCTGTCATCTTTTAACTATATAAAGCACTTTCCTAGAAAGAACTTAATAAATGTCTTTAAAAGTCTATAACTTACTAAATCTAGTTCTTTAAATGTGTTGTTCATAGTGGTTCACCATAATTGAGCAATTGGTTGTCTATTTTCATATTGTCCTTAATTCTATCTCATGTGCTCGATGCCTAGGCCCTATGGCTTAATTGGGCCTAAGTTCTCTGGCTTTGACACCTCAGTGGCAGGACGTGTTTTTGCACGCTCTCGAAAATGAGGTGAAAACCATTACCAATACATGAAGCTTGTGGGTAAATATTAATTAGTATTACTATTATTATGACCTTTCTTGAGTGAATTATTAAACAAAACGTTTGGATGTGTACATGAGTGAAACTACGAGTTCGTTGGAGCGGTGTTGGAGCGGTACGACGAGATCGCAATCTGTAATGGCAACCGCGAGTGAGATCAAGAAAATTATTGACGATGCACTGAACCCGATAAAATCCGATATTTCCCAACTCCTGAAGCTCGAAAAAAGGATTAGTGCACAAGACAAGATAATAAAAAGCCTTGAGAAGCGGGTTGAGCTAGTAGAAAGCTTAGAAAAACGAGTTGAAGCGCTGGAACCGCTCCAGGAGCGGGTTGATATCCTTGAAAGTCAATTGAAAGTGCTTGATAGCCTAGACCGCAGAGTTGACGAAGTGGAGCAATACGGTCGGCGTATGTGCCTACGTTTTAATAACATCGAAGTCCCACCAGACGGCAGCAAGGAAAATTGTGTGCAAATAGTAGCTGATATTATGGAGAAGACCAAATGTGGTGTTGGAAAGGAAGCAATCGATCGTGCGCATAGAATAGGGCCAAAGAAGAGCAAAGATGGTGGGCCCACGACACAGCAAATCATCGTGCGTTTTAACTCTTTCACTGAGCGCACCAAGGTGTATAGGAGCCGAAAGAAGATTTCTTCAAATGTGAAAATTAGTCTGGATTTAACGAAGAGTAGGCTGCGTATTCTACTCGATGCACAGGCACTTGCAACTCAAAATAGTGGCGTTTTAGACTTTGCCTTTGCTGATATAAATTGTAGCTTGACTGCAAAACTTCAAAATGGAAAGTTTGTGTACTTTAATTCAGTTGAAATGCTGAAAGAAAAACTTGCTGATATGCTGGAAGAGCCCCATGAAAACGATGAAGTCAATTCCGTAGTCGATGATGAGTAGAAACGTTTATTTTACACTTCTAGAGTCTTATTAAAACAACTTTGTTTCGTTATTTCGGCGGACATGCATCATCTTATTGATATTTGTAGTACTTAATTGTTTCCTTTCCTAGGTTTTCGCCTCATTTCATGGTCTCTTTGCATTTACGAAAGCTTAAACTTTTTATTCAGGCCATAGGGTGCTAGCCGATCGACGGAGCGTTGTTGTTTTTTTAGCGGACGTTTGAGATCTTGGGGGGGGGGGGCGTGTTTTCTGGTTCGATCGTGGCTTCTTGCCTTTCCTGGCAAGTATACCCTGTTTAATAGACTTTCGAAGTTTTTCAACAAAAATAAAATCTGTTTATCAGTATTGAAATATTTGTGATTTTTTTTTTTTTTTTTAGTTTCTATGAGTAGGTGATATTTGTCAGGCAGGGCTTGGGGCGGCGGGCGGACGGGCGAACGGTTTTTCTTCCGCGCGGGGATCTTGGATGTTTCGTCAGCGTTGTTTACCAGTTTTGGCTGGCGCTTTGCGCTTCGATAAACAGTGTAAAGGTGTTACTATCTAGGGATGGTCCTGAGAAACAAACAAATCGATTTCATAAAATTCCCATTGTCATACTCAGATAAATATATATTTTTATGTTCAACTCGAATCCAAAATCTCCAGTGACTCGGTTCGCTTTTGAAAGAAAAGCAGTTAGCAAAGAATATAGCAAGCATAAACTATTATGAATAGTAGCTCCCCATTGTAGATACTACAAAGTAATACTCGCATGAGAATAGTAAAAATCTCCAAGCCCACAATGTCCATGTATTCGAAGCCAGAATCCCTTTGTATTTCGCATTCTATTTAGTTTGTGTTTATTTGTGTTTTCTTCGTACTTGTGCGTCTTTTTGCTTAGTTTATGTCTTATTAATTTTGTTTAGGCTTATGGATGGTGGGGTTTGCGTTGACACAGTCCCGGTTACTTTTTTGCCAGCGGGAGGGTTTCTTTTCCGAGATGCCGGTTGAAATCAACCAATGGCGAGCAGCAATAGGTGGTTTCCAAACTTCCATACAAAAATTGTTTCGATTACATAAAACTATTAGGCTAGTTTCAATACTTTCTCAGATCTTCAAGCTATACTGGTTTTGTTGTAGTTTCATAGCAATTTCAGTCCTGGTCCTGCCCTTGGCAATAATAATACAGTTTCTTGCAGTGCATTTTTTGAAAGCACAGTCCAGCTTCTTGCCCATATTTTCCTGCACATATTACCTTGGTAGGGTAGTCATTTACACAACTGTAGAACTTTCTAAGCGAATGCCTCCGGGTTTCATTAATCTTGTTGGGCTTGCTCGTTATAGATATTGCACTATCAAGCAATTTCTTTTTGCCTTCGCTTATTTCTATACAGTGTGCTTGACATGCTACACAATCTACACACAATTAATTTTTCAGAGAATTCTGCTTAGTGGTGACGTTGAAACAAACCCTGGCCCAGATACCCTTGATTTTTGTTGTTGGAATCTAAACAGCATTACAGCACACGATTTTCTACGAGTTTCTTTAATTGAAGCATACAACTCGGTTTATGACTATGACCTGATTGGAATTGTCGAGACTCATCTTGATAGCACCATCGATGAAGATAGACTGGCATTAGATGGCTATACTTTTATCAAAAGTAATCATCCAAGAAATGTGAAAAGGGGTGGTGTTGGGCTTTATATCAAAGATTCTCTTCCTTCAAGAGAACGGTCAGACCTCGTGACTCTTCCAGAATGTATTGTGCGTGAAGTCCAAGTCAATAGGAAAAAATATTTCTTTGCCATAATTTATAGAAGCCCAAGCCAAAATCAAACTGAGTTTGATGATTTCACCTTGAATTTCGAATTGTTATTATCTAAAATGGCTGCCGAGAATCCTTTCTGCGTCGTTATCAGTGGTGATTTCAATTGCCGATCTTCTCAGTGGTGGGAAAATGAAATTGAAAATAATGAAGGGAAGCATTTTGAGCCGCTAACGTCCGACCTTGGTCTCTACCAATTGATTTCAGAACCAACTCATTTAATGCGCGATTCTAAATCTTGCATTGACTTAATTTTTACTGATCAGCCTAATCTTTTTATCGAATCTGGTGTCCATTCCTCACTGCACGAGCAATGTCATCATCAAATCGTTTATGGAAAATTAGCTGTCTCAAATCTAGCCCCACCCCCCTACACTCGCAGAATTTGGTATTATGATAAGGCTGATGAGGTGGGCATTACGAAGAGCGTTGAGATGTTCCAATGGAAGGAGCATTTGGAAAAAATAGCATGTCCAAACGAGCAAGTTAAACTTCTCAACGAGGTCCTTCTGAATATTTTCTGTAATTTTATACCGAACAAGGTAAAAACATTTCGGTCTAGCCAGGCACCATGGATAACACAATATGTCAAAAACTTTCTGCGGAAAAAGAATCGTGCGTATAAAAACTTTGTGAGGAGAGGTCAGCCAGGTGACAAGCTTGAGGAAATACAAAATATGATATCGAAATGTTCGAGAATGATTGAGGATGCTAAGCGACGGTATTTTCTAAAAGCTGGTAAGACATTGGCAAACCCTGGGACTGGCCGCAAAACATATTGGTGTTTACTTAATACTGTTCTAAACAAGGCCAAAATTCCTATAATACCACCTCTTTTAGAAAATGGGATATTCGTGATGGATTTTACCGAAAAGGCCCAAATATTTAATGATCACTTCATACTTCAGTGCACAACAATTGATACAGGTAGTGAGGTTCCGCAAAATAATCGAGTAGATGCTACTCCTTTGACCGAATTTCATTTGTCCGATGAAAAGATACTGAAAATTATCAGATCACTCAATCCTAATAAAGCGCATGGTTGGGATGAAATATCCACGAGGATGATAAAAATGTGTGATTCTGCATTGGTTATACCATTAAAGATAATATTCGTAAACTGTTTGAGAAGGGGTATATTTCCCGATATATGGAAACATGCAAATGTTGTGCCTATTCATAAAAAGAATGAGAAAAACTTGAAAGCAAACTATCGTCCAATCTCACTGCTTCCAATTTTTGGAAAAATTCTCGAAAAACTCATCTTCGACTCTCTTTACTCTCACCTTGTTTCATCTGAATTACTAAATCCCAATCAATCTGGTTTTCGTCCCGGCGACTCAACAATCAATCAGCTAATCTCAATAACGCACACAATATTTACAGCATTTGATTGTAATCCTCCTCTTGATGTTCGCTCTGTGTATCTCGATATTTCTAAAGCATTCGATAGAGTATGGCATGATGGTCTAATTTATAAACTAAAACGATGTGGTGTCTCTGGACAACTTCTAAGTCTTATCCAAGATTTTCTAAAGAATCGAAAACAGCGAACTGTACTGAATGGACAGAGTTCAAATTGGGGAGATATTTCGGCAGGAGTGCCCCAGGGTTCCATTTTAGGTCCCTTGTTCTTCCTTGTCTATATAAATGATCTAACTGTAGACTTGCAGTGCAATGTTAAGCTTTTTGCTGATGATACATCACTATTTACGACAGTACAAGACTCTAATACAGCTGCCAATGACATGAACCATGACTTGGTGTTGATCAGTCAATGGGCTCATGATTGGAGGATGTCCTTTAATCCTGATCCACAAAAGCAAGCAGTAGAAGTAATATTTTCGAAGAGAAAAACTGAAGCTAATCATCCAATAATTCTTTTCAATAACACACCGGTGATGCAAGTAATCGAACACAAGCACCTAGGAATCGTCCTGGACTCAAAGTTGTCTTTTTCTACCCATATCAAAGCAGCTATCTCCAAAACAAAAAAAGGTATTGGTATGTTGAGATTTCTCTCTAGCTATCTGCCTAGGAACACCCTTAACAAACTATACAAGCTCTATATTCGGCCCCATTTAGACTATGGAGATGTTATATATCATGATCCACCAAAATTATGCGAGTTCAGTGGAAATACCACCTTGTCTAATCAAATGGAAAAGCTAGAATCCGTTCAATACTCTGCTGCTTTAGCTGTGTCGGGAGCATGGAGGGGAACATCTAGAGAGAAGTTGTACGCTGAGCTTGGATGGGAATCTTTAAGTCTTCGTAGGTGGAGTAGACGCCTTACTTTATTATAAAACATTGTAAACAACCTAACTCCAGGCTATACAAGGGATCCAATTCCACCACTTCAGCAGTTTCAGTACTCTCTTCGCAAACATGAAGCTATCGGGCAAATAAGGGAAAGGACTGACAAATTTAAATCTAGTTTCTATCCTCACTGTTTGGCTGAATGGAATGAACTTAAACCTGAGATTAGACTTGCATCGTCTGTTGCTGTTTTCAAGAAAAAGCTTCTATCAGTCATCCGCCCCCCTGGAAAACCTTTTTATGGGAACCATGACCCAAAAGGCCTATCCTATATAACTCAACTGAGAGTCGGTCTAAGCAAGCTAAATTATCACACATTTAAATACAACTTTAGAGATACCACAAACACAATGTGTCCAACAAACGATGGCATTGAAGATACGGAACACTTCTTGTTGCTCTGCCCTTGCTTTGATGTACAAAGACGAGACCTCCTCGCTGGAATCTATGCATTAATACGACCATTTGGATATGGAATTCTTGCAAATGAGTTTTTGTTACAATTTTTATTGTATGGCGATAAAGATTTTCCTGACTCATTGAATAGACATATCCTTGAGCTTACGTTACATTTTATCCATAAAACTGGTCGATTCGATTGAAGTCCTATACCCCACCGCTCCAAAAGCCACCCAAGTCGTTATTTTGTTTTTCAATCATTGTTATCAACTTTAATTTTAGTTTTTGTCTTCAATGTGGACACCACTTTGACGAACAACCGCCATTATGGATATTTTTAAATTTACCCTTCATGGATTTGTTGGTTCCTGATTCGGGTTCGGTGCTGGGGCGTCGGCCTGTGTGCAATTTTTCGTGTTGCGCATGGGCTGGGGTTTTGGTGCTGGATCCCCGGGTCTGGAGCCAAAAGAGTTTTACTATATAGACTAAGCAAACGTCCTTAGTGGCTGGCGGATGTTCGTTAAAGTGGTGTACCATGTTGTTGTTTACTTCTATGTAATGGCCGCGGGGTAGATATTGCCTTTTGCTCCTCGTGGTATCGTTTTAGTAGTATCGTATTGTAATTTGTAAGTAGCGTAGCTAGTAATATGTATTGTAAACATTTTATTGGAATGAGNGGATTTGTTGGTTCCGGATTCGGGTTCGGTGCTGGGGCGTCGGCCTGTGTGCAATTTTTCGTGTTGCGCATGGGCTGGGGTTTTGGTGCTGGATCCCCGGGTCTGGAGCCAAAAGAGTTTTACTATATAGACTAAGCAAACGTCCTTAGTGGCTGGCGGATGTTCGTTAAAGTGGTGTACCATGTTGTTGTTTACTTCTATGTAATGGCCGCGGGGTAGATATTGCCTTTTGCTCCTCGTGGTATCGTTTTAGTAGTATCGTATTGTAATTTGTAAGTAGCGTAGCTAGTAATATGTATTGTAAACATTTTATTGGAATGAGTTGGCATTTTTCGTTTTGACTGAACAGTTGTTGCAGTATGACTTTTCATATAGTGAACATATTGTTTAACTCGCCTCTTCATAATGTATTTCATTGTAAAGTGGAGGGCCTTAATAGAGTGGAGGAGCTTGCTTATAATTTTCGCTTAGTAAACTTTTGTGGTAATTAAACACATGAAAGAATTGTCAGTGAGGCCAAGAACTGCCTTCCAGAAAACATAAAATTGAAGATTGAAGTAATTGAACACAAAGGATGACAACTCAATAGGTACAGGGATGTAATATGATTAAAAATGGAACAACCTTACTGTATTTTGAATCTAGTTTGTGTGAAGTCTGCCAAATTCGACATCAAACACTGAGAAACATGTTAGTTTGACAGATATTTGTTGTATACAATGACAGAGACTACCTGTTGCTTTTCAGATAAAGCAATCATATATCTCACCTTGTGTCTGCAGAGAAAAACATGGCCTGTAGCTCCTTGGCCAATCATATCGGAGACAGACCAAACAAAATTTTGACTCTGCCTTAGTGTCATAATGGTGCTATCTTCGAGAGCCTGCAATCAAAATGTATGTAGTTAGATGTGCATCATATAAACTCACTAAAGGACAAAGATCTCTGCCATGGAAAAGATATTTTCTTGGTCCTTTCATATAGCCATCTGATAAAAGAGCAAAACATTACATACTTGTTTGCAATTTAATTACGTTCAATAGTGCTATTGTTGCACTGACCAGAATTATTCCTAAAAGGGCACAGTTTTGAGGGCACTAAATTTTTGGCTAAAAATTTAAATTATTCTCAATCGAAAGGTCTGATGTAAATGAGACGGTGTTTTTCTGAAAGCCCAATTCGCGTCCTTTCATTTCATAAGGGGATTTGCAAGCAAGTGAAAAGTAAAAATAGGTCAAAATGAGGCAGCGCTTCTTGTAAACATTGTATGGTTTGTAGGAAGAAACTAACATAACAAGTATTTGACTTTGACTTTTTCTGATTCTGTAATCAACGCAAGAAACTTTAAATTATATTATTTAACTGAATACATTCTTATCTCTGATTATCTGCAAACGTTCATAATTATGCCAGAGTGGCCCTTCAACATGGTCACCCACTCTGTCAATACACAATTAAGCACGCTCTCGGTATGTCTACCTGCGTTTCTTACCGTTTGACGATCTTGTCACAACATAAGAATTCCTTGACGAATTCTGTCCCTCAAGTCATTGATATATCTTGGGGGGGCACACACTTTTGATTTTAACTAACCCCAGAGAAAAAATCACAAGGATTTAAGTCTGATGAGCGTGGAGGCCATTTGATGTCGTGAATGAGAGCAACGACATGATTTCCAAACAGTTCGGCAAGCCTGTTCCAAATAGCAAGAAGTCTATGCACTGGTGCATCATCCTGCATCCACCAAAGCTGTTGGAACATTCAATCATGTGCTTGATAGTTGAATTGATCTGCCAGCCGAGGGAATAAGAATTCAATTATCGTATGTAGGTAGTTGAGACCGTTGATGTTTCCATCAAAGACAAATGTGCCAAACACCAAACCATGTCCACTCAGTCCAACCCAAATGGAGAACTTTTCAAGCGAATTTAATACAAATTTGGTGGATTACCTTTTGGTGCATATTCTCGAACGTTATGGCTCTTGACTTTACCGTTCATTGAAAATGAAGATTCGTCACGAATGATGATGTTTGGCAAAAATCTTAAATTGCAACACTGTTGGACAAACCAAAGACACCAATTTAGACGGCGTTGCTGATCACTTCCCAGCAGCTGGTTCCTGATACCTATTTGGTAGGGATGCCATCTTAACTCTAATTTTGCAATGCGATTGAATGTTGCCCTAAGTAGCCCAAGACCATTCCCGCGACATTAACGTTACCACGATCTTCTTGCAAAATTTATCTTACGTTTCCAATATTTTCAGCAGATCTACCAGTGTTTGCCCTACCAGAATGGCCTTTAATTCGATGGAGGCTATTACCATGACTTATGTATTTCAAAACATTTCTTAATATTGAAGTCTTACAGGGAGACTCTCGGTTTGGAAATCTCTCGGCAAAAGCGTTTTGAACAAAGGCAATGTTGACGATGTACGTTTCAACAACAACAAATCTTTGATCTAACGTAAGTTGCACCATTTGTTTTTCCGAAAGAAATTGGTTCAGCAAATATTTCAACTTATATGAAACAGTTTCTGATGACGAGTTGGTTTATTCACACCTATGTTACTTACTTCTTGCTTTCTAACTCCCCAATGACTTAATTTACACAAAGGATTCGTGTGATGAAAGAACACACAAGTCCAACCTTTATCAAACCATACAATTAGGCTTCAATTAGCAGTAATTATTCAGTAGGCTTCAATTAGCAGTAATTTTGCTAGTATTTTAAACGCCTACTATAAAGAAATTAATAATAATAATAATAATAATAATTAGAACAATGTTGAAACAAGCGCTATCTCATTTCAACCGATGCTTACTTTCTCACTCCCTGTGAATTCCCTGGCGATCTTTAAAAAACCTGAATATCAAATGAGAGCACACAAGTTGGGCTTTCAGAAAATCACTGTCTCTTTTATGTCAGACGTTTTGTTATGGAGAAATTTTAATGTTGTGACCGGTAGCCTTTTATATACACCCTGTATAGAATACCACTGTTTATAAACACACGCTCCTTGATCGCCTTATTTCAGGCCTTGCAAGGAGAGGCGCTCAAGCTTGAACAAGTGTCTCTACACATAAACCTGGAAAATTCTAGGAGCTAG
Organism: Aurelia aurita; assembly: GCA_004194415.1. Taxonomy (NCBI): domain Eukaryota; kingdom Metazoa; phylum Cnidaria; class Scyphozoa; order Semaeostomeae; family Ulmaridae; genus Aurelia; species Aurelia aurita. The sequence goes on from REGM01000314.1 coordinate 138,287, forward strand.
ATAACGTGAGCACCTAGGTTGATAACCATTTTAATAAAGTGAGTATGCATGTATATTGTACTAACAAAAATTGGCCGTCCTTCTCATTTCTTGCTGTCTGTTTGCTGTGTCATATATTAAGAATAATTTATTAAAAGTGATGTGCCCAGGTAAATACAGAGGTGTCTAAGCTTTGTCGTGCTGATGCTGATGAACTGCTTACAGAGAGTGCACAGTGAATGGTAGAATTTTACTTATCACACACAGAGCACTAGCAGAGCACATGAAAACTACAGTCAAATTAACTTTTTCAAAATTGCTGCCTGCTGCTGTGAAGGCCTCAAAGTGTTTGGCACTGTGCTTGGGAAAGAATGGAGATAATCAAGATGATAACCGAGAGCTAGTGCTGTTAAATTTGAAGGATGTTTAATTTCAAAGAAAATGTTTAAAGAATGCGGAAAGATTTGGGAAAGATTTAAAAATATCAAAAAGTTGTGTTTCCTTTAGTGGGTTTTAGAAATTGACGAAGCTGCAATTTCAGAGCAACATCATATTGTAAGAACATTGCCAAGGCCTAGACGTCCTTGAGCCTCGTAGATTTCAATAAAGCAAAGCAACATCGACAAACTGAAGCGTGCAGAGAGCATTGCACGATGGTGTGTGCAAGTGGTTAAGGTGCAATGTTTCGAATCTCGTGGGGTCTACCGGCGTGGGTTTGAATCCCGTTGTCGGGACTACAAACCAGAAGCCAACTAAGCTGTTCGTCCATTCGAGGTTGGCAAATGAGTACTCAGAGGTAACTCTGGGGGCACAAGCCATAGTGCCGCAGGCCCATATCAGCTGTATAGCGTCCTATAAACCAAGCCTGCATTAACAAATAATATTGCTTGCTTGCTTGCTTGCTTGCTTCTGTTATTGGTTGTTTGAAGAGCAAATGGTCACAAATTGCAGAAGCATCAAATATTTCCAGGCTATTTTTATTTCAGTTCTGGAAGTGCAACCACAAGTAAGTAATCAGTAAATACATTCGCCAAAGTTATCACATGCAATAGCACATGAAATTGTTAAGCCCCCTGCAAAGCTGCCGTACTTACGTGGGCACACTACTTTTAATGTTCAGGGATTGTTATTTTTTTTATATGCACAATCTAAAAATTTACAATTTCACAAACATATTTAAGACAAACGATACCATAGGGAGCATGATGTATGTGTCAACCCAGTGACCTTTACAATTAATAAAATACAAAGATACTATATAGGCTATATCAAAGTTTCTGTTGGTTTCTGTTTAGAAAGAACCGTTTAGGTCGAAAAATATAGATGCCATCTGCTCAAGTAAAATTTTGAAATTTTGTGACAGATTTTGGTATAGGCTTTAGGCACATAGATACATTTAATATACATTGATTATGTTAAAGGAAGGTTAAGAGAGAAGGATGAAAAAGAAACATTTATTACATAGATCTGTATTTGCTGGTTCTACAAGAAACGTTCTGATTCATGTATGAATTTTAGCGTTGATTCCAAAATTGTTTTATTGTGATTATGCGAACATTTTTTATCAACATACAACATTATACAGTATGTACAAGGGTTTTATTTGTCAGGTTTGAGATGCTGTGTAGTTGGAGTATTTCATTAATCGCGCCTAGGAGATCACGCCTTTGATCATCATATGCATGGCATTACATCAAAAAGTGTTCAGTAGCTTCTATCCCATCATTAATTAGACACATTGGGTCAACTGTATCTCGAAAGTTATGGCTGAATTTGTGAGAGTTTAGCTTACTAAGGCCTACGCGTAGCTGGGTGAGGATGGCAACACCTTTTGGGTCATAAATTCTATAAACAGGTTTCTGGGTAGGGCGGATAAGAGAAGGGAGTCTATTTTTAAATGAGGTTACTGTGGGTGATTCCCTGATTTCAGAAGCAAGACTGTTCCATTCTTATAGACAATTGGGATAGAAACTTGACTCAAAGCGCTTGGTTCTTGCATTTATTCGCCCAACAGCAGCCTGATTTCTAAGAGGGTAATTTGACCAACGGATTTGTGGAATAGGATATCTTGTATATTCTGGAGCTAGTTTATTCATGAACTTGAAGAAAAGAACGAGACGCCTACTCCATCTTCTTTCGCTTAATGATTCCCATCCAAGTTCTTTCAGGCCTTTTTGTTTACGCGGGCGATCGCCCTCGCCCTCACCAGCGCCCTCGCAAAATTGTTTACGCGGGCTATCGACCGCCCTTGCGAGAAGATATTTCGCCCCCGAAGATCAAAATCGATTTCGTAAAAAAGACTTACGAAACGAAACCCTCTTGATTTAAAATTGTTCCTTCAATGACAATTGCGCTTCGAGTTCTTTACGAAAGAAAACCGTTGCGAAGGCTATCCACTGGCCTGGTGAAGCAAACAAGATGCAAAAAGAACCCAAACAAAACTCTAAATATTATTGAATTTATCTTAGAAAAATGAATTTAACAAGAAACCTTAAAGAACTTCAAGATACAAAGGAAGTACTGGTCCTTAATAATCATTGCACATGCTCTTTATTTTTTGACAGAAGTGTTTTCGAAATGTTTGTACATTTTCTCCCATTTTTCGACACACCTGCTTTCTTTTTTTCATCGAAGTTCCTTTGTAAAAGATCAGGGCGCTACAATAAAATGAACAATACTCACAATAATCTTACTTTGCTACGAAGACGTTCTCTGATTTAACTTTCTGTAGCCCTTCTCTAGAGCAGGCCTACTACGAGTTTGCATAAAGTTTTCCTACAAACTTTTAAAAGAGTTTTGGTTGTTTTGTTTCAGGGGCTTATATTCTCTGCTCTAACCCCCTTCTATAATCTGTTAATGACTTTCCTGGAATCTTTATTCATCTTGAATGGAGCTTCACACTTAATCAAATGGGACAACATGAAAGTGATTGGCCTAACTGATTTGACCTTTCTCCAACTTGAAGGGTAAAACAACGGAGCAAGGAGGAAGAATATTACAAACCAAATGAAATAAAATCTTTTCGCTATAAGTCTGTACCTGTGAGCAGACTAGATTCTCTTCTCAAAATTAAAACGGTCAGGTGAAGGAGAGCATCACTGATAGAAGAACAACATAACACATCGAAAGCTTTCATTGCCTATCAGTAAAAAGAGTAAAAATGCAAGACTATTTTAAGGGGGCAATCGCCTTCACAAGCTTAACTATGCGGGTGATAAGCCGCCCTTGTGGATATTTCCTCACGAAAAGGCCTGTTCTTTGTATATTTTGTCTCTCAAAGTACCTTTCCACGTGCCAGTTATAGCTAAACCAGCAGAATACTGGATGTATTCAAGTCTTTTCATTTGGGATTATGTACCCCCAGGTGCTCAATCAAGCAACTGTTGGAACTTATAAGGTACTCTAAATGTCAAGCGCTGCATTTATCTTCCTTGCAAGGACCAATATTTATGATATTTGTGCTTCCTTTTATAGAACACAAAGTTGTGGTCTAGGTTCTATCCCTATTCACCCCTTGCAGCCTCAAGTTGCCACAATAAACAATCTGTTAAAGAGTCTGTTATCAAAAGCCCCGTCTTAGCTTGTCCAATGAAAAGCTTATCCAATGAAAAGTAAGTTTTAATCAGCCCTTTCAGACAACACACCAAAATAGAAGTTATTTTGTCTACATGCATTTATTAGTCCAGACTTTGCATCTTGTTCTACATTACAAAGGTTAGCATGGTAGCAAATTTTCACATTCCTAGGGTGCATTCCATGCACTTAGGCCTGAAGATCTTTGGCGTGGAAAAGAGCGTTTCTTGGCATATTGGCATCAAAATCCATGATAGAAAGAGAATTTATCTGGTTCCGCTACAATCTACAATGTTAATCTCCAAAAGGGCTCCGCTCATCACGGAGATACGCGCTACTTACACTACATTACATTTACACTATCTAGCTTACATTTAATCACATTTGTTATGTTAAAAGATTAGTAATTGGTTTAAAAGGGCACTAGGAAAATAGGTCAATAATAAGGGGCTTCAGGCATCAAGGATTTGATGATTGCAAATTAAGCATATATAACTGCAATATGTATGTATTGCCATGCAGCCCCGAAAAAGTTATTTTCTTTAAGAAATCGAAATTCTAGGTCATACTTCGTTTCTAGCTAGAATTAAAAAGCTTGTTTAAAAAGCCTTGTAGTCTCTTTCATAATTCTCAAGAATAGAATTATAATCAGAATGTGTTATGTGTATAATCAGTTCTTAAGAATTGTTGAGAACTCTTGACGTATAATGTGCGAAGGCCTAAACTATTATTAATATTATGGCTTGGATAGGCCTTTTTATAATTATGGGCCTAAAAAATGTGTGGTTGTTACAATACAAGTAACGATAAGAGCACTTGCAAATTCGAATACACAACATTGAGCGGATTTGAAGATGAGTAAAAATAATACTAAAGCTCGACTCAAAGAAACAAGTTTATTTTCCTTACGTTATTATTCTTTCTTTGGCTTTTTGGTGCTACTTTCTTGATGGCATCACACAATCTGGTCTTTTTCCCAGAAAGAACAACAACAACACCGTCAATAATCACAAAATAACCATGACGTAATGATTTGACGCATGCGTAGAAAGTTTCTGTTCAGGTGCCAAAGACGAGCAGACTTCTTACAATCGTTGTAATTTCTTTTCTTGTTCAATAATCGAAGCGAAAACTGATACTGAAGTATAGACTGATTGCATGAGTCTCAGTTTTCCGCATTGAATTGAATGATATTTATGGCTTCAAACTGAGAGAGAACAAAAATAACTTGTAACTAATAACTTATAACTTGTATGAGAGCAAATAAAAACATCAGATTGAAAACATTGAACAAATACAAGGAATCACGTCGTCAGTCTAACTGAAGTACCGTATTTCCTCTAATAAACGCCCTCTGTGTTTTTAAATTGTGAAGGCATTTAGTGCGGCGCGTATTAATGTATTAGAGGGAGGCGTTTATTAAACAATCGAAAAATGGTACTAAGATGGTTCCTCAAGGGAATTAAAATAGTATCAGGGGTTATGGGCTATATAGCTATTGCAGACTCAATGAATAACTTCTTTTGTGATATTGGCAAGAGCCTCAGTGACAAAATACCTGATTCATCAATCCCTCTATTATCAAAAGAGTACGAGGTTAATCCAAAAAGTTTGAAATTTCATTTCGAGTCAGTGTACCTCAAATCGAAAGGGTTTTCGGAAAATTTGACACATCAAAAGGGTTCTGAATCAGTGGCGTAACGGAGACACTCGGGGCCAGGGGCGGTCTGGCACAAAAACTGCAGGGTGGCTAGTAATTACAAAGGGCCCGGTTCAGGGTGTGGCTGGGCCACCCCCACCCAATGGTATACTCACCATGCTGTGTTTGCACACAAAAGCAATCAAAATGAGGGTCCCTAAGCTAACTAGTGGGGGATATTTTTTAGATAGCAAAGGATAAAAACATTAGAATGGTCGGAAAATGCTCTTCTTTTTTAAAAGGTTCTCAATATTGAAGAAGATAAGTGCCATAATCATTTGATTGATTCTAGGTTCTTTAGCAATGAAAACAATTAATTCAACAATGAATCAAAATCAAAATCAACAATGAATGAAAAGAGAGGGATGCAATTGTAGACTATGTAGACCTTTCGTGGCTCAGGTCGGGTTCTTGAGCGGATAGACATTCGATGCACTGTGTGTAAATATCAAAAAAGAAAACATTGTAAATATTGGAAACATTTTAAATATTGTATAAATCTGTTGCCAAGTATTCTGTATTGTATTTTCTTTTTAAACAATTTTACTTTGTTAGATAGTAGGCTTGAATTAGCTTTTATTTTATAGCTATTTATATGTATGCCTACTTTAAATAAATCGATAATAATAATCATCATCATCAACTGCTAACATCGGCTATCTCGAACTCTCAAGAGTAACTGAGAAGTTTTTAAAGATATCGGGATGTTTTCAAGATTCAAGTGTCTTCAGGTTTTTAATCTGGAGGCAATTGGTATTCAGATGACATAAAATTGGTGTCTCTGCAATTTTAAACATAAAAGGTACGAGCAGCGGCGTGATCAGGACAAATTAACTGGGGGTATTCAAACGAAGGGGTCTGGGGGCTTCGCCCCCAGGAAAATATTTGAGGACACGCCCTTTACTTTGGCTTAGAACGCATCCCAATCCCATGTTTGCCGGTATCAACATAGAACTTTTGACCATTTTGTGAAATATTTTTAAAAGTTAGCATCCCCAGGAAATTTTTGAGTAAAAATCATTTTCTTTGACTTAGAATTCCTTTCTCCATCCCATCTTTACCAATGCCATTGGAAACTTTGACAATTTTGTAACAGTTTTCTATGAATCGCCATCTTTGGGGAAATTTTTGCGCAAAGACCGTATACTTTGTCCTAGAATGCTTCTCGCAATCCAGTGTTTGCTTCACCCGAGATTGGAGCCTTGAAAATTCTGTGATAGTACGTCTGGGAAAATTTTTAAAAATATCAACCTTTAATTTGGCTTAGAATGACTCTCCCGGTCACCTTCCTGCATTTCTTGGAAAAATTCTTACACACTCTACCTATACCCAGCGACTTTCTCCTCGTTTTTGAAAGAATCTCGAGGACCATTTTTTCACAGAAGTGGGGGGCAAATGACCCACAGTCCCTCCCCGTGGCCACGCCACTGGGTACGAGAATTCACAAGAGATAAAGCCCCCTTTACTGAGCTCAAACTTCAAATTCCTCTTCAAATTCAAACTCCGCTCTTCAAGATCTTTCGATTGATGTCTAATTTGTGATAGGTTGGCTTCATAATAGCAAGCAAGGATAAATAATAGGCCAAGTGCCGGGACTTTTGAAAAAGAGTTTAGTTGGTTTTGACACTTTTTGGGGATTTCAGGAGCTTTACGTATGTTAGAAAATCTAAATATTGGTGATTAGTTAATCGATGAAAATGCAAAAAAGTTGTTCGTATCCAAGATAGCTTTTGAGCAGAGGAATGCTTTTTAGATCGCGTAAAAATGAATTCAGTTGTTGTTTTTCTGCAACTGTTAAAATAGAGAGAGAACGAGATTTTAGAAGAACATACAGAAATTTTGAGGAAACCAATCAACTGTATAATAACAGTTTTACCAAGTTAAGAAACACGCTGTATATATCGGGTCTATGATTCCAATTGCTGAATAAAAGGAAATTTGGTGGCAAAATCCTCCAGTCTGTTAGATTGTCGGCAATGAGTGCGAGTGCAGCGAGCTGAAAATTTTTAAGCACTATTGCGTAGATTTCCCTAAAATTTCCGAAATAGTCATTCATTCACTTTGGAAGGTTTCTTCATGTAATAGAGATACTTTATCCGAGTTGGAGTTTAGGTTTCTATCAATACGAGTACTGCCACAGAATGAGGCCTAAACGTAAACCCTATGCTAATATACACAGACCAAGAGGGACGGGGGTAAACTCTCCTACATTTCCCCCCTCCTAAATAAACGTAACGAAGTAACTACTGAACTATTGTACCACTGTAACTTTACTAAAGTTTCAACGATCCCCAAGGAATACTGTCTGGCAAATATCGGGCCTGTCTCTGATCTGACGCCTCGGACGAACTTCATGATGAACTTCTTCATTTTGATGTCCAGGTTCTGCTTCACCCAGTTCGAATATCGATGCGTCGCTATCACTGTCTGAAAAATCTATGTCTGAATCATCGCTTTCTTCGTTAGGCAACACTTGCACGGTCGGTTCGTTTTTGAATCCGTTCTCTACCACTTGTATCAGTCTGTCATGATGCACAACTTTCTGTTCGCCATGAGAATTCTCGATATTGAAGTTTACTCCATTTGGAAGCTTCTGAATTACTCTCCAAGGCCCAGTCCTTCTGGGTGCCAACTTCCTATTTTCCCCCATTTTATAATATTTAACTTTCAACCAGACTTGTTGGCCTTGTCTGTAATCGATGAACCGTAATTTGGTGTTATATTGGCTCTGCATCTTTTCTTTGCTGATTTCTAGCTTCGTAATTACGTGGTCGAATATGTCTTGTAACAGAGGCGTAATTTCTTTCTCGTATTCCTTCGGAGACATAAGATCGTAGTTGTCACCTTTTCCTTGTTGAAATAAGATGTCTTGAGGTAATACTGCTGATCTTCCAAATACAACATTATACGGAATACATCCAGTAGCCTTGCTCTCGCTAGTATTTAGGGCAAATACAAGACTTGGTAAAAGCGAACGCCACTTTGATTGCTGAAATTTCCGATGCAAGAGAACAGCCCGTAACACATCTTTAACAGAGCGAATATTCCTCTCTGCGAATCCGTTACCCTGACTGTGATAGGCAGAAGAGCGACGCTTTTCGATGCCGATGGTGTTACAAATGTCTGACATAACCTGGCCGTCCACGTTCGAACCTTGGTCGGTTAATAGATAATGTGGTGTTCCATGAATGTAAACCCAGTGCTTCTCAAATGCTTCGGTGATCATTGGGGCTGTCTGATCTTTGAGGGGGACTGCTTGGATATACTTCGAAAAAACGTCACCGATCAACAGGATATACTGGTACCCATTCATGTCTTTAGGAAGGTATGCTATATCAAGAGAGATAAATTGCATAGGAGCATTTGGGATGAACATTGGGATTAAGGGCGCTTTAGGGGGGCGTGTGTCACATTTCGTTTGCTGGCATGTTTCACATCCTAAACTGAATTGTCGAATATAGTTATACATGTTAGGCCAGTAAAATCTTGTTTTGAGCAAGCTATACATCTTATCGATGCCAAAATGTGCTGTGTTGTGGTGCTCTGACACGACTACGTTTCGCAGTGATGGTGGTAGAACCGGTCTACCTGATTTCGTAAGAACGCCTTTGTCGATTCTAAGTTGATGCTGGACACGTTTTAATCGTCCAGCTTCGATGTGCTTTCCATCGCTAAGAAGCTGCATAGTTCGTGAAATAACGGGGTCTTTCAGTTGCTCCTCCTTTAACTGAATTTGGAAATTTTGTGTTTCTGCGAACTGATACACCTTGTCTTCGAACGAGGAATCGGGTTGCGTTTCTTCTGGGCATGAATTTCTGGATAAGGTATCCGCTTTAATATTCTCTTTTCCCGGTATGTACTGAATCGAATAGTTAAACTCTTCGAGTTCCGTAATCCATCTGCCAAATTTTCCGCGCGGGTCTTTCTGTTTCCGTAAGTGTGTCAGCGGATTGTGGTCTGATTTAAGGATGAAGTGGGTTCCTGCTAAATAAACGTGCCAATGACGTATTGCAACGATTAGAGCAAAGGCTTCTTTTGTAGTAGCTGACCAATTTCTTTGTGACTGCTGCAGGGCGGTAGAAAAATATGCGACTGGATGTAATTCACCATCTTCTGCTTTCTGAGACAAAATTCCGCCGACGGCATAATTGCTAGCATCGACTTCTACTACAAATTCCTGTTGTAAATTCGGGAACTTTAACACTGGGTCTGACAACAGTTCCTGTTTGAGCGAATTGAAAGCATTGGTACATCCGTCAGTCCACACGAAAGGTACCTTGTCACTTGTTAGATTATTCAAAGGCTGAGCAATATTGGCAAAATTGTGAATAAATGCTCGATAGAATCCTGCAAGACCTAAAAATCCTTTGAGCTCTTTCTTCGTTTTAGGCTGTTCAAATTTCGAGATAGCATCTGTTAAGCGAGATTGTGGTCGAATACCAGAATTGGAAAGCTCGAAACCCAAGAAATCCACTTTACGGCTTCCAAAAATGCATTTTGAGAGCTTTAGTGCTATCTGGGATTCTTGCATTCTTTCAAACACTGTTTCGATGCTTTGTAAATGTTCTTCAAACGTTTTACTGAAGATAACAATGTCATCCATGTAAGCTAGAATACGTTCAGCTGGAAGACCTGACAAACTAACGTCCATCATCCTCTGGTACGAAGCTCCGGCATTGCAGAGACCATAGGGTGTAACATTGAATTCGTATTTTCCCCGCGGCACTGCAAAAGCTGTTTTCTCTTTGTCTGCCTCTTCTAACGGCATAGACCAGTAAGCTGACGCAGCATCTAATGTTGTCCAGTATCGAGAACCCTGCATCTTATCCAAAACATCGCGAATATGAGGTAGCGGATAGGCATCTTTCTTAGTGACGTCATTCAAACCCCGAAAATCACAAACGAATCGTGTGGTATTGTCTTTCTTCTTTACCAATATAATTGGAGAATTCCAAGGAGAAGACGAGGGGCGAATTATCCCATTATCAAGCATTTCTTTAATTTGTTTATTTACTTCATCGTTCCATGCATGAGGTATTCTATGGGGCTTATTCTTGACAGGTAAAGCATCCTCCGTTATAATGCGATGTTTCATGTTCTTGACCAATGATGGTTTCTTCGGGTTAGATGCGAATATCCCTTCGTATCTGTTTATAAGAGATACCAATTGTTGCCTTTCGTCTTCTGACAGTTCTGCTCCTAAAGAGAGATCCTCTGTGGAAAGTGAAAAACATTCATTTTCAACAACAGTTGTTTGTTGGTGTGTCTCACGAAGAGGATAAAGTTTTCCAATACATTTTCGGTTATTTAGCACAACTGAGTTAGCTGTTGTGTTTAACATTGTTATCTGAAACACTCCTTGAAGATTTGGGATTACCCGACAACGAGTAGCATAGACTCCTGGCATCCCGAAAATTTGGGCTGGTTCGAAATCCATTGTTAGTAAAGACACCAATTGGTTACATTTAACATTTACGACAGATTCTGAGCGACTTGCTATGGTAACTTTATCCTTTATACGGGCTATTTCTTCTTTCTGAACTTTTACACAATCGAGCCATACTTTGCCCAGCTTGACTTTGTGATTGGCGAAATCGAACTCAACAGATGGAAACTTAGACATAAAATCTCTTCCCAATATTACATTATTGTAACTTTTGGAGTTGAGAACTTTGAAATTTTGCTTAGAATTTGAGCCCTTTATTGACAAGTTTAAATCGATTGAGCCTGTAATATTCATAGTTTTCCCCGAAGCGTCTATGATAACATGCTGAGAATTCTTTATTGCACCCTGGAGCTCGAGTATTTCAAGGGTTCCCGTATCTATAACAGAACAACTTGCACCAGAGTCTAATAAAGCGTTAATCATTTTATTTTCACATTTCAATTTTACAACTGCTGAAAAGTCATTCAAAACATTTTCAGGTCCATATAGTCATTGGTACTTTGGGCAGTCTTTGTCCCATGAATCATGTCCTCGATTTCCGCAAGCTTGACAGAAACGGGTTGGGCATTCTCGAACAAAATGTTCTGGACTTTGGCATGCCCGACACTTCCTGTTTTGTTGAGACAAAGCTGGCCTGTTTCTGCTTGGTTGTCTTTGTTTCCAACCTCTTTGACCTCTGAACGAACGATTTTGCAGATAATGTGCGCTTCCTGTT
>REGM01000314.1:172528-184475 GCA_004194415.1 Aurelia aurita
ACCAAGAAAAACAATCCGACTTGCACGAACTCCGATTTATGCGAACTAATTTGAAAAGACAAATGCGGATGGGACTTTCAAGTCTCTTCATTTTTTTCCGACTTATGCAAATATCCAAATTATGCGAACCCGACTTACGCGAGTATGACTGTGTTATCTACATTAAATGTAATAATTCCGCGAGATTACGAAATTCTTAACTTTATAACATAAAAGATTAAAGCGGGGCATTCCTTTCAGGCCCTTGCCCGTAATCCAAAAGACGCTCCGTGGTACGTGGTACATGAACCTTTCGCCATCAGATGAAATATTGCAATACTGTACTGTACACTTCATTCATCGATGATTTTATGATTTTATGGTGATTTAGTTGTTGAATATGCTACTAATGAAGATCTTTTCTAAGGTGTTTCTAGCTATGGTTGTTGGTCGCATTTATAGCCAAAGTAGAGGGTGCGGTCGAGAAAATTTTTCTGGGGGCTTTGCCCCCAGACCCCCTCAGAGTTTCCCACTGCTTTCTAGCCCCCTCAATCCAAAATATGCTCCGCAGTCTCTGTATTTCATAGGCAGTTAAGTTTCAAATTTGGTGTTTTGTTGCCTAGAAAATTATCATTAAACGAAAAATGGACATCGAAAAAGCCTTTACTACCAACCTATAGACGAACGTGTGCTTTGAGGTCTGCAGGGCACCACTCAGTTTTGCAGGGCAAAAACCATTTTCACCCCTCCAAGAATATGGGTCTAGTTACGCCCCTGAGCACCATTCAGAACTACGCATGCTGTTGTTTTGGGTGTGACTCTGTGGTCTTCAAGAGCTTTCATATCACTGAGTAATGTTTTATTCACATAACTGTTTTCATAGGAAATTCCCAAGAAGGACATTTCTTTCAGAAGGTCAAACAGCGGTTTTTTTAATTAATGGGATTTCCAGGAACTGGAAGGCCGTAACGGAGCTGTATTTCCGACAGGGGAAGCCATCGGTTCGAAACGGGAATCTTCAGGAAATTTTAGGAAACGTTGGATAGTTTATCTGTCATCATAGCTTTATGATCTAGACGACAGTTATCGGGAAAATAACCAGAAAATAAAAGTTACTCTCTTTTAACCTACGAGTCAATCCTACACCTGAAGCACTTGATGTTACGTTAGGTTCCCCAGGCTTCGATTCAAAACCAAGTTATAAGAAACTTGGCTCTAGGTTTCGTAGTAGGATTTCTTAAGTTTGGGCCCATTCCTTATAGCAAAACTTTATTGCAGTTTCTTAACATTTCGTAAAACTAAATTTCGTAATTTGTCATAATTCATTGTGGACCACTAATACACGTATTTTTCATAAGAAACTAAGAATTTTAGCCAGTACTGAAAATTTCTTAAAATTATCAGATTTTCAGTTTCTTACGAGTTTCTTAAAGGTACCATAACAATCTTCATGTTTGCAATCTTCTTCAATCAAGGGTGTCAGGACACCGATTAAGTAATTAATAAATAAATATTTACTTACCTTGTTTTGTTCGTTGTTGTCTTCTTTGTTTTGTCTCTCCCTCCTGCCTTGTGATACCCTGGGTACCAGACTCTCAAAAATATGATCTCAACGAATTACCACGTGTTTCAATAAAATGTATAGGGATTATAGTAGACTTCAACGAGTTACCACGTGTTACCATCATAAATAAAAAATATGCAGATCTATATTTTTTTATTTGTGATGGTAACACGTGGTAATTCGTTGAAGTCTACTATAATCCTATAAATTTTATTGAAACTCGTTGGAAACACGTTAAAAAATTCTCATATGTTGAAATCAACAGAATTTCCCACATAAAAATATGTAAGATAAAGTTTTATAGGATTTCTACTAAATAAACCTTTTCTTTGCAGGTCCAATTACAGAGCATTTCCTACATTGTTCAACTCCTGCAGATTACTTCCTTGAGTATTTTGATGAAAATCTGCTTGATAGGATAGTCTACCAGACTAATTTGTATGTTCAACAAAAGCAGCGAAAGGTGTCTTCAGTCACAAAACAGAAAATCCTTGGCTTTCTGGGCATAAATCTTATCATGGGGTATCACAAATTACCATCTTGGTACCATTACTGTTCCACAGATCATGACCTCTCTGTTCCATTGGTTGCATCAACAATGTCCCACAACAGATTTCAGCAGATTCTCTCCAACTTGCATGTCAATTACAATGCAATGATGCTTGATGATAACACCGATAAGCTGTACAAACTATGCCCTTTGATATCAAAACTTAATGACAATTATGTCAAGCTCTATAATGTCTCAAAAACCTTGAGCATAGATGAAAGCATGATCCTCTTCAAGGGGCGTAGCTCCTTGAAGCAGTACAACCCTAAAAAGCCCATCAAAAGGGGCTATAAGCTCTGGATGAGAGCTGATATGGATGGGTATATAACAAAATTTGATGTTTACCAAGGTAAAAGTGGGCAAAGAGACAAAGAAGATGCATATGTAGGGATTGGTCTTGGGGAGAAAGTCATTATTAATTTGACAAAAGACTTGTTTGGTAAGAACCATCAGGTCTATTTCGACAACTTCAGTTTCAGTTTCAGTTTCAGTTTTCATTAACAAACTACTTTTCAGCTGTACCATTAGTAGAGTACTTGAAAGCCAATGGTGTTCAGGCATGTGGCACTATCCGCCCTGACCGCAAGTACTTGCCAATAAACCTGAAGTCCGAGAAAAGTATGGAGAGAGGTCAGTTTGATTACAGAGTATCAGATCAAGATATAACTTTTTTCAAATGGATGGACAATAGAGCTGTCCATGTGATATCAAATTTCCATGGCACTGAAACTGCAACCATCGAAAGAACACAGATAGATGGTGCAAAGAAAGATTTCAATTCTCCAGTGGCAATCAAAGAGTACAACAAGCAAATGGGTGGTGTGGACAAGGCAGACATGCTTTGCGCTGTTTATGGAATTGGGAGAAAATCTAAAAAATGGTGGCACAGGATCTTTTTTGGACTTGTTGATCGAACACTTGTAAATGCTGCAATTGCATATAACAAAATGGTAAAAGAAAATATGTCGTTGTTAGATTTCAGAAGAAGCGTTGCCCAAAGCCTGATAACACTTTCCCGAAAGCCCAAGGCAGGGCGAAGCTTCAAAGGTACTCCACCATCAGTTGTCGCAAATAGAAGGCGAGTAGAGTACTCAGTCTCCAATGGAATGCAATTGCAAAATCGTGGGGCTCATTGGCCAACATATTCAAAGTTGCAAGGGCGCTGTGAAGTTTGCTCAAAAAAAGGGATTGAATCCAGGCCACATAGTAAATGCTCCATGTGTGGGATATTTTTATGCTCAAATGAAAAAAAGAACTGTTTTTTAGACTTCCACGAGGTGGACTATTGAGAACAACTTTGAACTTGTTATAACTGGGACATTAGTATATTTTGTTCTGTATTTCGAATTTGTTATGTTGTGGTTATCAAAATCTTGAGAGTGACGTGTGGCAGTAGTTTCTGCAAATAAATATAAATTTCTGTGAAACTAAACTAAAGTGCCAGGAATAAAAAGCACTAAACATATCGGGCATAAATCAAGTCACACCACAAATCAAGGGCGCCCACCTTGCTTGTGTGTATTCTAGCCCTTATTGCTGGGAAGCAGCATAATATTCTTGCCTAATAGCTCCGGACTGGATCTTTTTGCCTTGTCTGTCGGTTTGTTTGTTTGTTTCAACATTTTTCCAGACCTAATTGTGGCTGTTAACCCTATCCAGACTAGGCTTTTGAAACTCTAGGGAGACTAGGGGGCACATTGTGCCCCTTCCTCTTTATTCTCAAAACTATAAGTGCTAGAGACTTGAAACTTGGCACTAATAACAAACAGGATATGGCAAACAAGATGACGTCAGTTGTTTTTGTTTATGTTACATAATTAAGTGTTGACGTCAGCAAATGTCGCTAAATTAATTATAACACCAAACAGACTTTGGCATGTTGTATCTCTAAATCAAGTAAGCATATTGACATGAGATTTGAAAAATACAAAGGTTGTATCCTGGTTATTCTTATTTTAAAATTTTTTACTTAATCACTTAAATTTTTGCAGATGTCAACATTTATTTTGTTTGCTCGCGAAAAAAGAAACTGTTGTCAGAAATAGGTTACAAATTGGTTTAAAAATGACAAAAAAATGCTAAATACAGATAAAAGGATCCGCTGCATTGTATGAATTGGCTCATTTTTCAAAAATTAAGTATAAGATTGGTTCTTGTTAGTACGCAAGCGCAACAACGAATTAGCGATGACGTCATAGAAAATCACCAAACTATATGTCAAATGAAACCCCTTCTCAAGAGAAGATCAGTTATTTTTGTTTCATTATTATAGAGCAAGTTGTTCAAATGTTATGGCTAAAAATGTATTTACTTTGCTGAGCATCCAGTTTAAAATTATGCGTTTTACCCCCTGAATCAGTGTCAACATTTTTAAATTGACGTGACAGGATGTCTCCTGAATAGAAACTAGAAGCCACGAAAAAACTACGTTATTCTAGAAGTATTCAAGGGGTTGCGTCCCCCCCCCCTAGTCTGTATAGGGCTAAAGACCAAAGCCCGGTAAAACTTGCAAGAAATCCCTCGATACATATGAAGGACTCAAGGAGGTTCGTGGAAAATGTCACTAGGGGGCACTCCCCCCTTATGATATCACTGCGATCCCACAGACATTAGTGCATCCGCAGTATGAAAGTATGATATAATATCTTCTTGTTGCATAGCAAAAACAGCATTATAGGCATGGCCACTTGGCTTAATTAAAAGGCAATATAACAATCTATTTGTCATGCAACTATGACTATTTTTAGGGTTTCGCAATTTCGTGACTTTAAGGGATTCTTGCATGAAGCCATTGCCTGGACAAGTTGCTATTAACAATTTTTGTGAGGCAACTCAGTACGCAGCACTCTCTGATTATTGTTATTGCTAGTTCTATTACTTAATTGCTGTTTTGTCAGTCTTCAATCAGGATTATGATAAGAATAATTTGCCAGCTTCAAATTCAGGTGCAAATGTATTACAATATCAACGGTCCAAAAAGATGACCACAGTGAAGCAGACAGCAGGATTTTGAATATCCACGGATTAACAGGATAGCAATTGCTCCGTGTATTATGTCACGAGTCAGCACTGTGAATAAAACCAATTTATACAAGGTAGGCGCGCCCTTGCACAAATTAGGAGGTTTTAGAAATGTTAAAGAAAAGGGATTGTTATTAAAAAAAGAACATAAAAATGAGTTAGGCACAATATTTTGGCCATTAAATAAAAAGAGACAAAATACAAAAATTGTTGTTGGAAGGAAGAGTAGGCGCAAAAAGACAAAGGGGACGTCCCCAAAAAAAGAACATCATGGCAAGGAAGAATTGAATTTTGAACGGTGTGTAATAGGAGATGTGAACGTGGCTACTGGAGGCAAATAGCGGCATATCCTCCACAAGAAGCAGTGATCAAATTATGATGATCCTTCATTATCTCTGAGAACTTGGGTGTGATTTTCCAACTTTGTGCTTGCACAGTTTTTATATTTCTTTGCAATAAAAAAGGATCTCCGTTTACTATTCAAGCTTGCGAGGTTGCCAGTTTTCCTTTTGCATAAATTTTATTCAAGCCACGCCTGATTCAGGCCGAACAAAAGGCTTCTTCGTGCTTTGCTAAAATGAGTAAAATATTGTTCATATCTTTATATGTGTCGCAGTGAAATCTCCTCAACGTAATGCAATCTCATCTGTGTATTACCTAAATGAGATTATCACAAGTTTTTTCAAATACCTGGCTGGCAAGGGGACCACCCAATGCTAATGAATAAGGCACTAAAAAGAGAAATACAAAAATTAGAGATTGCCTCGATTGCTTAGTTTTTTGATGATACTCAAATTTAAACAAGTTGCAGGTAATTTTCCAAATAAACTTCAGTAATGCTGCAAATTTGATTTGCAATCGTTCCTAAACAGGTATTCTTTCCCTCAGAATAACGAATTTTCTTAAGCTAATCAAAAATTTGCAAATTCTTTGGGAATCCAAAAAGTTATCTATAAAAGTTATCTGATTCCATAAAATCAGAAACTGGGCCATAAAATAGACAGAAGAACATCAAAATGATGTATTCATTTAGCTGTGCTGCTGGAAGAGCTCTTTTCCCTTATATAATTCTAGTAATCGAAGCTATTTCCATATGTTAGTTGATACTTTTTCGACAAGTGCAGCAAATTTTCTGCATTTCTTATTAGCAAGATAAGTTATATATTTGGCAAGATGCACTTTAGAGGACGTGACTGTTGGCATGTTACTCTTCAGAAAGATCATCTCATTCACTGAGCTTCTTAGATGATCCTTCATGTAAATTTAGATATGTAGAATTGGTATGTATGTAGAGTAGAGATGTTTATTGCTTAATAACGTCAATCCAATTTCGCATTTCTTCATGTTTAAATTCATGAATCACAGTCGTGAAACATTCTTTCTCTTTACGTAATCAGAAGAACGAAATCTCTCAATAAAAGACAGATGAATTGAAGTAAACTTAAAGTGATCAACAATCGTTAATAATTAAGGGGACTTTTGTCCAAATTCTCCACAACCTGATGTTCTCTGATGATATGCTTCCTTTCGCTCAATTTCAGCTTTGCATCATACACCTCTTTTGTTCTGCCCTTTTTCTTGCACTACTGAAAAGCCTTTTTGCCAAAAATAAATCGTAAAATTAAGAACAATTAAAAGGGTATAGAAAGATATTTGTATTAGAAATAGCAAGAATGAAAACGTTTTCTAGTTAACTTTGCTTTGCACGTGCAGGGTGGAGGTATGACACCTATCTTCGTTTGGCTATAAAATGGAAAGCATTTCTGATAACATACTGAACAAGCACTATTGCTCTATAGTAGCTACAAATAACACAAGCTACAAATTTCTAAGCCAGTGTTACAATAAAAGACTATGGGAAAAGCTGTCAATTTTCTGTTGCTGTCGTTGGTGGCGTTGATGGTACTAAAGTCAATGTCCGAAGGATCTGTACTTGTAGCCCAAGAAATTAATGCTCGAAAAAAGAAAACCAAGCCCACTGTAAGTGTACTAACAACGTTTGTAACAGAACTAGATCTGTCTTGGCTTGGACTAATAATATTTTCTATTTAGCTTATCTATGATCCTTCCACTATTCCATATGCAATTATTATTGGGCTTGGGAATGCTAAGGGACTGCAAACTGTAAGTAGACGTTCATCTCTTTGCTACCTTTGTTTCATCATAAACAAAAGTTTTGACAAATTAATTTATATAAATTACCTAATAGATGATTTATATCCTTGAGGTTAAAAATATATCCTATTGAGTAGGTTATCAAGATGTTTCCTCCGTCTTAATGTTGAAAGACCTGTTTTTCCCATCAAAATGCCGTCGTTTTCTACCACGTTATCTTTTGTCTCATCATAATTTAAAGCTTTGCTATTTCTTGTATATTTGTTTATTGTTACCCGCACCCGCTAGCATGGATTTTGGAAGGACATCTTCAATGATGAAAAATGTAGTCCATTATCGAATATTGAAGTTGATGATAATCTGTGGTGTTCCATTGTGTTCCTCAAAATCTTCCCAATATGCTCTCCATTAAACTACTTCTCAGATATCTGAGGGCGCATTAAATACAGTGCATTTCAAATATAAACAAAAATAAATGAAAAGCAACTATCAGAATCGTTAGTATGAACAAATATCCGTGATTCTTCAATAAACTGAATATTGATTTTAGTTGTAAGATACCTGGTGTCCCAAAGAGATGTGTTTGAAAATCATAAAAGTTCGATTCCAATATCAATCCTCAAACTTTTATGGGCTAAAATATGAAAGGCAAAATTATATCTCTATGCATGGATCATTTTTTTGATAGGTTTAAATTAGTAAATATAACTGTTTTGAAAGCTGCCTGATCATGAAGCATACTGCAAAAATACACTGATGATTATTAGATTGTTCATAGGTCTTTATACTTGGTCTGAAAAATAAAGGAATGCACGCTATCATGCAACACTAGAATGTTTCTGACAAATCGCAAACCTGGGACTGCTAATTAAGAATCACAATTTCAATAAGTGTATACATCAAAATAAGGTTTTTCAGGATGTAATTCCGCTTTCGGCTCTAGTGAGCAGCAAGTGGACCTTTTGTAAAACCACCCTCTTCAGAAATCATTTATAATTTCTCCAAGACCAGTCGGCCTATCGAAAAGCGGCAAAAAGGATGTTGTTTGCATACTATTATACCGCTTTGACAATGAAGGGCAAATTTTGTAACAATAGCATCAGTTGCTTTTGATTCACAGGCCAATTCAAAGCGATTAGCGATCACAGCCAAAGAGAATTCTCTCAAGCAACACATCAAAGGAAGCAAAGCAGCAAAAGCTGCCATGAAAACAGTGTTGCTAAATGTCGCGTTGTTGCGAAATGTCACGAAGAGCAATTTTTAAGAGAAGTCATGGGTACATATCAAAAGAAGAATGATATATCTAAATATTTTCCCCACCAATTTTATTTATTTGATTCAGAAACCGAGCAGAAGGCATTAAAAATCTAGTATATTTTATGTGCAAATAAAACATTTAGTGGCCCTTTACATGAGAAATTTCAGCCCGTGCTGAATTCAACACGTGATGAGTTTCAACTGTGTTGACGGTGTAAGCCTTCATCAGGTTTACATGAAGGAGGGCGAGTTGAAACTCTACACGACGGGCTGAACTCAGCTCGCATACCCAGCCCGTGCTGAAATTTGAGCACGGATTGAGATTAGTGAACATATCCATGTAAACGCAAATAATTTCAGCTCGGGGCGTGTTGAAATCAAAGATTAGAATGTGAGCAAAGGAAATCGAATCTATTTCCGCAATCAATCAACTTTTTGAATGGGGCACGCATTCCTGCTTCTATCGTTTGCGACCGCATTCATATCATGTGACACAAAGCAAAATAAGCAATGCTGCTAAAACTCAGACCGTGTTTATCTCAGCACGGGCTGAAATTTCTCATGTAAAGGGCCTTTTAATGATCGGCTTCTGAATCAAATGAATTAAATTAGCGAGGCAAATGTTTAGATATATCGTTCTTCTGTCGATGTATACTCATGACTTCTCTTAAAAATGGCTTTTCACGTGCACAACGTGAAATTTAGCCATACTGGTTTCAGGGCAAATTTTGCGGCTTCGCTTGTTTTGATTTGTTGCTTGAGAGAATTCCCTTTGTCTGTGATCGCTAATCGCTTTGTATTAGCGTGTCGATGAAAAGCAAATAAATTCATTGTTACAAAATCTGTCCTTGTTCTTTTTGATATCATCCAACAATATCCTTTTTACCGCTTTTCGATGGGCCGAATGATCTTGGAGAAATTAATCCTATTCTAACAGGGTAAATTTTTATCGATTTTCTACCGGGGGGGGGCGTTTTTCGCCCCGCCTAATTATCTCGGCAACTATAACAGCTATGATAATGAGACTTGCACTGTATCATAATTGAACAATGGAGAATTCAAAAATGGCATTAATTAGTTTGTAGTCACGTGACTGGTTGCTAGACAACCAAAAACAATGCAAATTTTGACAAAATCGAGCTATGTCTATTTTTATTAAATAACTGGGTAAAATCACCATAAAACTATCCAAATACCTGCTTGATATCCTTACTTTGCAATTTCATGTAGTTTTATATCAATATTTTTGGTTTCTAATTAATTAACTAATTAATTATGGACAATAAGATTCAATGCAAAATTGTTAGCCCAATAATGATGCTTAAACACCATAAATTTCGCATTTACTTGGTGAAATCAGACGTCTTCATCAATATTCGAAGTCATTCCATGATTTTTTTTTTCAATCAAAAATTACTAATAAATTAGAAATATGACGTCATAAAGATTGATGACGTCATAGAATTTAAAAATTGCTGATGTCAGCAAATATAGATAAATTATATATCAAATGAAAGTACTCATCGAGACGAATCGATTGGTATATATATTGATGAGATTTGAGAAGAATTAAAGAAATTAGAGCCGTTTTAGTGATTTTCTTTGTGACCGGTCTCTAAATAATGGCATCTGGTGGTCACGTGGTTAAACAATAGGCATTGAAATTTTAATTTTTTGGTTGCCAATTAAATTTTAAGAAAAGTCAAGAAGAATCAGCGTTATAGCTATCATCGTTTAAGAGCTATTAAATTAAGTTTGGTAGGGGGGGCGAAAAACGCCCCCCCCCGGTTAGAATAGGGTTAACTGATTTCTGAGGAAGGTTTAGTCATTGTGTGTTTTGTTTACGCATTTAGGTTTTGATAGAAACGGTATTAGCAGACCAGCAGAATTCTCAAGTTTTTGGAACGATTGAATATTCTTAGTTTCCTTGATAATGATATCTTACAATGATATCATATGCATCTATGTAAGATGATGTGATTCGAAGAAAATTTCGTAGTGAATTCATAAAATGCTTACCATAATCATATAGTTCAACAAAAGTTCATTTCTACTTATCTTATGAAGTTTTCAACAATATGGTTTTCTCTATAAAACTATTCATTTGCAGACATCAAACACAAAAGGTTTCAGAAAAACGAATTTTCGAAACACTATTTGTTAGCAAGAGAAATTTTAAAGTTTTTTCTCGGAATTTCAAACTTTAAACAAAATCGGACGACGATGACAGGCTATCTATTTACAGCTGCATTAGGTACTTGTTTGTAACAAAAATATACAAATTTACAGATTGTGTTCTATTACAGGTTTCCAATGAAGTCATCGTGGGGAACTTTTTCTATTCCAGAAAAAGTGAATACCATCATTCTTGATGCCTTGACAATTATATACCGATTGTTTGCATGTAATCATTAACACTATTTCACATGGGGTATTTTTTTTATATTTGGGCATGGGGGGAGGATATAACAATTAGACTTACCTCAATTGTTGTTTGGACAATAGGCTTTTCCAATATAACAATGGCAATTGCTTAGTCACTTGATTCGTTGCTAGGCAACCAAAAACAAAGGAAAATTGGCAAATTTACGGCTTCATCACAAGAAAAATTCTACTAAATTAATTATTGGACCGATTTTTATACAAATGCTCTTAAATAATAGAAAACACCATGTAGACACAAAATATATACTTTTGAGAAATTATCAGTGTCTATTTTTAGAACAATTATCATTTAATTATATCTTTGTTCGAAGGACAGATTGCTGCTTTCATTTTTTCATAGTATTATTCCTATTTCCAATCTATATTGACTCAAAATGCATTAAACAAGCAAGATAACGCTAATTTGCTGCAAAATGTTCAATTCATACATTTATTTATAAGAAAAATGATAAACACAAATGACGTCATAGATATAAAATTTTGCTGTTTTCAGCAAATATAGAAAAATTATATATCAAATGAAAGCTCTCATTATCACGCCCGACAACCCCTAGTTCGGATTTCGTATCCTCGTTCCGATGGTAACAGTGTTTCTATAGTAGCAGTATTCTTTCTCGAACTTTGGCCTGATTCTTTCGAAAGAAAAATATAACCTGCATCAACGTACCTGAGCAAATATTGTAGGGAATTTATCAGAGATTTTGTTTACCAAAAATTGGTATTCATTCCAAAAATTTAAAGGGTCGGGTATCAAGTGTTTTTGAAGACCGTTCTTGAATTTTTCAGGTAAACACCATATATGGTGTTCGTCGACCCTTATTTGGTAAAACTTTTCAAATCTCAAACAGGTCGACAAGTAATAATAATAATAATGATAATCAATTTGTTTAAAGTTGGTAATATGTCTATAGTGCACATCAAGAGATGTGCACTAATTAATACCAACCTATCTACATAATATACAAAAATAGACAAATTACAATCCAATAAAACTCTTTAAATATCTATTGACAAAA
>REGM01000314.1:186355-199051 GCA_004194415.1 Aurelia aurita
TTTTTTTTTTTTTTTTTTATATAATCTCATAAAAATACAACAACTACAAAAGATTACAAAAACGATGCCACAAGGAGAATGGAAATACATATCAACCCTGTGGACATTTAACATATAATTATAAATCTAAACATTAAAGAAGAAAATTAACTAATACAAACATTTACAAAGGGAGGATGTGTCCATGTATTGGGGGTTTGCAGCAGACATCAAAAGCGCTTTGTTGCGTGAACGAATTTTAGAGTAGCCTCGATTATTCTTTTATTAACGTCAGGTTGTAACCTTTCATTGCCATACAGAATGAGTTCAACTAATAATTCATTTGAGAGGTTAGAAAATCCACTAGGAGGCAATATTGCATTGAGACCATTGAGAAGCTCGCGTCTAGGTTCTTCATAAGATTGGCAAAGCAGCAGGTAATGTTCCGTGTCCTCAACACCATCATTTGCAGGACACATCGGGTCTATTGTATCTCTAAAATTGTGCCTAAATTTGTGAGAACTTAATTTGCTGAGGCCGACTCTTAACTGTGTAAGAATAGCTAAACCTTTCGGGTCATGAATCCCATATACTGGTTTCGAAGGGGGCCGAATTAGAGCTAATACTTTTGATTTAAAAACACTTAGCGAGGATGCCTGTCTAATTTCAGGATGGAGCTTGTCCCATTCGTTCAAACAATTTGGGTAAAAACTGTTTTTAAATCTCTCTGTCCTTGCCTTTATTTGCCCAATGACATGATGCTCACGAAGAGAGTACATAGGCTGTTCAAGTTGTGGTATGGGATGCCTTGTATACTCTGGCGTAACGTTATTTACAATCTTGTAAAACATAACAAGGCGTCTGCTCCAGCGTCGCAGGTTCAAAGATTCCCATCCGAGCTCATTGTACAGTTTCTCACGGGATGTCCCTTTCCAAGCACCAGTTACTGCCAACGCAGCAGAGTACTGAACCGATTCTAGCTTCTCCATTTGGGTATTCAAGATAGTATCATGACTGAATTCACAAATTTTTGCTGGGGTATGGTAGATAACATCACCATAATCTAAATGCGGTCTAACATAGAGTTTGTACAGCTCATTTAATGTGTGACGTGGCAAGTACTTTGAGAGGTATTTGATCATACCTATTCCCTGTCTAGATTTAGTAAGAGCTGTTTGTATGGCGTGCAACTTTCAGGTGAATGTATGGCGTGCAACTTGAATGAAACTCTAAAGACACAAAAATGCTACAAGGTCACGGAAGTAGTGATTTTTGCTTGAAAATATTGATATGCTAAAAGAAAATCAACACATATTGGCTGATAAGACATCACAGAATAATGAGAAAGCTAAAAAGTGGAAGAGGATACCAATTGGCCTAACCAAAGCAATGGCAGAAAATTCATAATTAGCCCGCGCCTTCTTTAACGGCTTTGAAACGGTAGCAACAAATTTATCAAATTTTAGCTCAAGAGAAGGAGAAATAAATCTTGCTTGGCATAGGAGGGTTTTCTTTTCCGTAGAACGTAGCTTTCAGCAGAAAATAGGGCCTGAATGAAAGAGATACATTTCGATGAAATTCGACGACGGTAACTGCAATAATTTAACATGCAGGTTGAATGCAGCTCTATAAAAAGTTACAGAATCACAATAGAATCGATTTTTTAAAGAAAATATGAATATTATTCCAGAAAATCTCAACTTATCGACCAAATAGAGAACTTTTGACAGAGAAATAGATCAAGAGTCAAGTTGGACCCTTGTTGGCTTAAACACAAATAATGGACTTGCAAAGCGAAGTTGATTCACGCCTAATTCAAAGTCTCTAAAACGGAAGCCAAAAACATACAAAGTGCAATATCAAAAAAAAAATAAATAGATTTTGCGTGGCATAGGATAGTTCTCTTCTCAATTAAAGCCATCCCTTTTAGAGGAGAAACCTCTTAATCCAAAATATAAATTTACGGCATATGCAATGAAAGAAAAATCTGAAGGGAGTCGTCAAATTAAATGCTGTATGAAAATTGATTATTTTATCTTAGAATATCCCAAAGAAAAGTAAATATATCTTAGAAGGCCCTTTCTTTCCAACACGATAAAAATCTTCGAAATATCACAGGAGATAAATAAAAAATTAAAAGAAATATGTTGAGTCGAAACGCCCGGCCTAATGGATTCGTGTGAAATCGACAAAAATCTGCTTACCTGCTAGCAGCGATAACTTTTGTTTCTCTGCTTGGAATTCATCGAAATCTTCAAGTTTTAAGCAATATTTATCAATAAACAAGCTGAACATCAAATCTTGCCACAACGAAATGTGTTCTTGTTTGTACGCGTCATCAGATTAGGAAAGGGCGCGCAAAAATCACATGACCTCCACAGGGCCTCCACAGCTTTGAGGTCTCAATGTGACGTCATCGCTAACTAGGGGTTGTCGGGCGTGGTTATGGTCGATCGAGTGATGCATATTTCAAGTCAATCCAACAAGAAACAACTAAATTATGGACGTTTTAAACTCTTTTTTGTCAACCACTCTCCAAATATGGTGCTAGTGTGGTCACGTGATCAAGTCCAGAGCAATGAATTATTGAAATTATATTTGGCAACTAAATTTCATTAAAAGTCACTAAGGTTTGGTTGTCATACCTTGCGTAGTTTGGGCGCAATGTAACAAAGTTTGGTTGGGGGGCGAAAAACGCCCCCCATGTGAAATAGGGTTAAATGGTCCATTAATTGAAAAAGTTTTTAGGAACAAAATTCAATTGTCATGATCTGTCAAAACTTGTTATTTTCGTCTTGGTCACTCAGAGATTTGAAATATAGTAATGATTTGAGTTGATAACTACACTTTACAGAAGACCAATTGTACACCTAAGGAAAATTATTCGCACTTTGCTCTTTGGTTTCGGCACATAGGAATTGATAAGATGCTGAACTAAAGTATTCATCATAATCATCATGTCTGTTACCAAAGATTTTGAAAGAAGTGTTGCCACTTTATTTGAACGAATCAAAACGAAAGATTTGAGGGAAACATTCAGAAGATATTGGAGTTTAAGAGAAAATTAGTCGCTAAGGCAAACAAATGCTTGCATGTTTTGTTTTCAACTTGCAAGTTTAGATTTCCAATCATAACAAAGGACTCTTGCGAAAAATATAAAGCACATAACTTTGCATAAATCTTGAGTAATTATTTATTATATGAATCTAGCAACTAAATTGCCTTAAAGAAGAGAGAATGAACTTTTATTTAAAAGAAAAAAATCTGAAATCGGGCAAAGGCAGGATGACCTTTTGAAATTTTGAAATTGATGTTATTTTGAGAGTTGTACCGGAAATCTCACTGTAAAGAAACAAGTGAAACTTAGGCCAACTTTAAAAATACATTTCTCCATACTCAGATGCCCGATTTGAAAATTTTTTGTTTCATGTTAACCCTCAGTATGTCCTCTATGAAAAACATCCAGTCATTTTTGGATTTTCAAAAATTTATTTTTTGCAATTTATTTCAAATGGATTAGGGTTAAGAAATGGCGCTACAGTTTTTGAAACAGAAATTCTACGAAGGTGTAGTCTGCTTTCCAGACCTTCTAAAAATGGGGTCTTTGGCACAGGCTAGGAAGGCGCTGTCAGGACAAGTGCCGTTTCGTTGGTGTGCAAGGGTCTTTAAGAAATGATTGACAACTAATTGGTATACTTGTTTCCTGTTTGATTTTTGTATTTCTAATTGGTTGTCGTTGTTTCGTGTGATATACATTGATTGACCACAGTTCTTTCGTTTACAGCCGGGAGAAATTATGCGAAGGGTAATTGAAGAAATAGCAAATAAAAAGGTGAAAGAAAGAAAAGGTGTGAGAAATAAAGATACTGGGAACAAAGGATATCACCAATGAACATATAAAGCAAATTTTCACTGAAAAAGTAAATACTGAAGGAGCTATCTTCTGGTAACCAGAATAATTTACCTGCCATTGTCTACCTTCGGTACCTGCCATTTGCTGGCACGAGGTTTTGCTGAAGAATATAGTCTTTACAAAGGCAAAGATTATGAGAGGAATAAATGTCTTAAAAAGACAAACATTTAAATCCTCTAAACAAGGAACAATGCTGCACAGTGTTATTGAGAATTATTGGATATTGAAATAGGGCTTAAACGAAATAAAATCCTCGTGGCAAAATGTATATGATAGAGGTGTTAAGTTTGAATATTTAATATTTTATGTTGTATGCTATATGCAATTTCAAGACAGTAGTCGAACATAAGAATATTTTCTGTCAATACTTGATAGCAAATACAATCAATTGCAGCTTCTGCTTTTTAAATGAAATTACATATGGTGTTATTCGGAAGGGCTCCTGTTGGGTCACAGTTCTTCCCATTTCTGTCAACCCTAACCACCCTGTTTGAAATTGCATTTTCTTTCGCTACTAAAGTACTGCCAAGAGCTAGATGGAAAAAAGATTTCCTGCTTTATGGTTTGTACCTCTCATCAAAGCAACGTTAAACAGTCAGTAAAAGCAAGGTCGAAAGGTTTCAACAAGAGGAGTTTTCAAATTGAGAGGAATTTGAGCAATGAAAGGAAGGTATTATCCCTTGGAAATTCCTGCAACGTTGTTTCAAATCGTACAGACATCACTTTTAGCCCTAATCCATATGAGAGGGGGGGGTGGATTCCACCCCCTTAAGGTTTTTTGTGCCGCGTTTTTAAACGACATCAGCTATGTCCCCCCAGTCTCCTTGACTTTTACTAATTATCTATTAGCTACATTTTGATGAAAAAAATGTGAACAATAGAACTCACAGGTCACGTCACATGCCCATATTTGGAAGCAGGTAACAGCAAAATCATTGTTTTCGATGATTTCAATGGCAACATTTGCTTAAATTATAAAGTATTATATATCAAACGAATCAGCAAACAAAGGGCTTTAATTTGATACCGGAATTTATGGAAATTGATGACGTCAGCAATTTTTTATTATGACGTCATTTTGGCCTCCATTTTGGGCTAATTAGCAATTTTTTAAATATTGTCCACCTTTTTCCATTAAAAACACTCCAATGATGCATTTGTGATAGATTATCACCATTTTTTCGCTTCTTTCTGTCTATTTTTACATGGAACAAATTTATAACATAAATTACGTCATCAGAATTCAATAATTTCTACCAAAACCTCATTTGANCATATTTGGAAGCAGTTAACAGCAAATCATTATTTTTGAGGATTTCAATAGCAAAATTTGCTTAAATTATAAAGTATTATATATCAAACGAATCAGCAAACAAAGGGCTTTAATTTGATACCGGAATTTATGGAAATTGATGACGTCAGCAATTTTTTATTATGACGTCATTTTGGCCTCCATTTTGGGCTAATTAGCAATTTTTTAAATATTGTCCACCTTTTTCCATTAAAAACACTCCAATGATGCATTTGTGATAGATTATCACCATTTTTTCGCTTCTTTCTGTCTATTTTTACATGGAACAAATTTATAACATAAATTACGTCATCAGAATTCAATAATTTCTACCAAAACCTCATTTGAAAATCGCTATTTACAATAAAATAACATTTTTCAGCAAGTATTTTGACAAAATAGACCAAAATCCGCATACCGTTCCTTCAAAATCTTCGTTCAACTCAAATTTAACTTGAGAACCTGATTTTGGCCAATTTTCAATTTTATGACGTCACTGTGACGTCATAAGGCGTGGCAACCACACCCAAATTGTGTTACATGTAGCAAATTACTTGCTCTATAACTGTGCCAAGTTATACTGAATTCTGGTGAGTCTAAGGCTGTTTTCAGAGGGGGGTGGAATGCACCCCCCCCCCGCCATATATGGTAGCTTGAAAAAAGC
Source organism: Aurelia aurita (assembly GCA_004194415.1). Taxonomy (NCBI): domain Eukaryota; kingdom Metazoa; phylum Cnidaria; class Scyphozoa; order Semaeostomeae; family Ulmaridae; genus Aurelia; species Aurelia aurita. The sequence goes on from REGM01000314.1 coordinate 192,203, forward strand.
CCATATGGATTAGGGTTAAGCCTATAGTGGCTGGGCTATCTGAACTACCCTATTTTGGTTGGGGGGCAAAATAACCCCCCTACCTTACTCTTGACTGATAACAGGTAGAGCAACCAGATTTGGTCTGCTAATAGACCCGGGAATGTACCTTTCAAAAATATAAATAGTAACCTACAATTTGCCACATATATTGCTCATGTCACAGCATTTACCTTTGTGTGGTCCTGAAAAGCAACAAAATCAGTCAAAATCCGGAAATATGAGATAAAATCAAATTTAGAGCACAATTTCCATCCAAGCATGGAAATTATGATAGAATACATCAAATAACACTACTTTGCAAAAGAAATTTGCAAAATATTGCGATTTTGCTACTTTTTTCGCGAGAATTGAGATTTGAGAATTTGCGATTTTGACAGGGTCAGTCCCGGAAAATTGTCTCCCTCCCCCTCATTCGTCAAAATATTTCAATGAAGCTTTATGAGTACTTGCACAATAGATAGTTGCTAAAAGTCAAAAAGTTTCGTTGTTGTAATTTTTTACCTTGCGGAGTTATCAGAAAAAAATCTACTAAGGGGGGTGGGTTGGCCCCCCAACCAAAATAGGGTTAAGTTATCCTAAAGCCCATTTCTTCCTGATTGTAAATCTGAAAATTTGCTAAAATTCACAGGGAACTAACACCACTTTTCTTAGCTCAAAACTCCGCTCTTGGAGATGATTCGATTGATGTCCGGGGAGGGCACTCCAATGCTCTTCTATAGTATCATGCTCGTACAAAGGTGCAACATATGCACCCTAAACGCCGTTCTTTTTTAGCAAAATGCATACCCTAATCGCGAAAAATTTTCTTGAGAACATACCCTTTCCGTTTCACATTGCATTTTTGTCAAGTTTAGGTACCCTAATCGCGGACAAGCCATTTATCAAAATTGGTGACATGGCCAGTGTGATTCTGTGTGATGAATCAGGGACGAAGAGTCAAACCCCTAAAGTAGTTGAATTTGCCTAACACATTTTCCAAATTCAAATTCTATTTTAAAAGGCTTTATTAAAAATAGCATCACAGAAGTGTTTCGATTTATCAAATGGAAAAAAGTACACCCTTTTTTAAAATTACGATCGAATTGGCACCCCTAAACGAGGGCCCGCGCAGGCCAGTACCTACGTTGAAGAAAGGTACCCTTTCCCGTGTTTTTTTTTGTAGGAGCATGATAACACATTATAGGTACCAAGTGGCCCCCCCCCCCCGGGGGATTGATGCCTAATGTTTTGTTGAGAAATACAGACTTTCCAACTTAAGAGTTTGTTTGTACGTTTACTTTTGGGAGTGCTGTATAATCAGTAAGGCAATTTTACTACTTATTTCTTTTGTAGAATTAAATTGTGTCTTATGTTGATCTCTTGTGGTGTGTGCTATCTGGTATGTCCTATTTTGACAGGGGGTAAAGGAACCCTCCTTGGGTAATTTTTGACTCATACAATAGTCTGTCTCAAGTTAAATGTCAGGTAAAAATGCCCGCGAATAAAAAAAAAAAATTTTTTTGCAAGAGTAAATGTTCGTTATCGCAAAATGTAACCTGATATCTAATTTGAGACAGGATTTAGTTAAGGCGGCCAACATCTTTATGCCAATAACTCTGAGTAATAATGTGTTAACCCTATCTGACCTGGGGGGCGGATTCCGCCCCCCCTAGTATATTTTTCTTCCGCTATGTTCGATATAAGTAGGATGCTGCTGAGATTTAGTAAGTTTAACTTTGTATCATAGAGCAATGAAATTGTAACAATTTTGACATTCTATATTTAGCACTGTCTCTATGGTTAACAAGTTGTCATAAGACATTCTGTGAAAATTAAGTTTAATTCTCTCTTATTCTTTTTTAATTGGTCCAATTAAGCTCACATCTTTGATTTACATATATTTTGATCCATATTTTTCATTTCTGTATGCAAAGTTAAGTTTAATGAACTTTTAACATGCTTTCATTTTTATGAAGTCATTCAACATCATAATGATTATGATGCNTAATGATTCAGGGCAACATTATAAAACATTTAGAATGCAATGTTGCAACCCTGGAAGGTACCCTTCTTGAACGAGTGACGTCTTAATATTTTAGCTGAAAACATGTAAATCTGCTCTTGGCATTTCATTAGGCTATAGTTGTTAGTTGTAGGCTCCAATTGCAACTGTTGTCGACTTCAGCCTACAATGCCTGAAAATTATGCCACCCTTCCGATGGGTAAAAGGGTTAGAAATGTAAAAGACAGGAAAAATGATTTGTTTTAGAAAAGGGCACTAGCTGCCCCCGTGCTGCCCCCGTACCATCAAGGCAACGGGGGCAGTTGCCCCCGCTGCCCCAGTGCCTCCGGCGCCCTTGCAAGACGACTTGGGCAAGTCCAGATAACTGAAGGTTCGAGGCTGATTGAAGAAGCTAAGCGAAATTATTTTCTTAAGGCAGGGAACACAAAAGCAAACCCTGGGACCTCCAACAGAACCTATTGGTCTTTAATCAACACCGTTCTAAACAAGGCTAAGATTCCGATTATACCACCCCTTCTAGAGAACGGGCTATTCGTAACTGATTTCACTGAAAAGGCACAACCATTCAACGACTATTTCATACTTCATTGTACGACAATCGGTAGTGAAATCCCGCAATATACTCCAGTAGCTGCTACTCTCATAAATGACTTCGTTATTTCCGATGAAAAGATACTGAATATTATCAGATCACTTAATTCTAATAAGGCACTTGGCTGGGATGAAATATCTGTGAGAATGATAAAATTAAGTGTAACTTTGCCAAGTCTCATGGAGAAGTTAGAATCCGTTCAGTATTCTGCTGCTCGAGCTGTATCAGGAACATGGAAGGGTACGTCGAGAGAGAAGCTGTATGCAGAGCTTGGCTGGGAATCGCTAATCTCCCGTAGGTGGAGCAGACGCCTTATCTTATTCTACAAGTTCATAAATAATCTGACTCCTAAATATACTAAGGATCCAATACCACCACTGCGGCAGTCTCGATACTCTCTTCGCAAGCAGGATGCTATCGGGCGAATAAGGACAAGGACAGAAAAATTTCAATCCAGCTTCTATCCTCATTGCTTATCTGAATGGAATAAGCTTGATCCAGAAATTAGACTTGCACCTTCTGTTGCTGCTTTTAAGACAAAGCTGCTATCCAAAATTCGTCCCCTCCCAAAATCTGTCTTTCGAATACATGACCCAACAGGACTATCGCATCTTACCCAACTTAGGGTTGGTCTCAGTAAATTAAATTTTCACAAATTCAAACACAATTTCAGAGATACCATAACCCCAATGTGCCCTACCAACGATGGCATTGAGGATACGGAGCACTTTTTGTTGCTCTGCCCTTCTTTTGAAGTACCACGTAGAGATCTTCTCGCTGGAGTTTCTGCCTTATTGCGACCACTTGGACACACCAATCTTTCAAACGAGTTTCTAATGCAGATTTTATTGTATGGCGATAAAGATTTTCCCGATGATCTCAATAAAGATATACTTCTATTAACTCTCTGCTTTGTCCACAAAACTGGTCGGTTTGATTAGAAATTTAAACTTTGTTGTAAGTCATACAACAACCATGTCCCTTTTAAGTAAACGTTCTTTCTTTTTTGTAGCAGTTACGTGTAGCTTTATGTGCTATTGTTCTTTCTCGTTAGTTACGTGTAGTGTTATGTTCGTATTTCCTGTTTTATGTTGCCACGAGGTAGACGTAGTTTTTCGCTCCTAATGGTATTGTACTAGTAGTAGGGTATAGTATTTTGTAAGTAGTGTAATTAGTAATACGTATTGTAAGCTTTTAATGGAATGTAAAAAAAAAAATAACTAAAATATCATTTGAAACTTCAGATTCACTTTTGAAACCATTCCAGAATTGCAACACTTAGTTGCAAAATTCCTAAGATAAAGTTGCAAATCTATACCACATCGAGAATTTGTGATCGTAATATTCCCTTTGCAGCTTTTACAGCCACTTGAGAACGAGGCCTGGTCCTTTATTTAACTAACAACGATCAAAAGGGAGTTGAAATAGGACTATCGCGTATTGTGAGTCTTCTCTGAACTGATCTGAACTACCTTCACTGGTAAGTGGACCTAAATACATGAAAGGAGATTGATTTTCTTACAAATGTTGAATCTAAATATGAAAATGAGGCAAGAAGGAGACAAATGTTGCCAAAAAGGTTATAGTAACAATTTTGTTATTCACAGGTTCTCTCTTTTATCATTTTTAGTTATTCTAAACAGCAGTTGGTACGTTCTAAGACAATTAAAAGGAGTAATTGCTCGATATGTTGAAAACGAGACTTTCGACCTCAAAACGAGGCTGTAAGCCCCCGAATTTGCCCGTATAACATCGATTTTCGAAAACAGCGCCCCAAGATTGGTCAAATCCACCTTGTCTCATAAATTTCGCCTTCGGGGGACGATACCCCCCTTCTCCGCCTGGTCTATCATGCCTCAATTGAGCACCCTTCGAAGACAATGCTACTTTTTCTCTTAATAAACCGTTTAAAAAAGGTATCTTACAACGACAACGAAGAGGTTCCTTCAGCTTTGTGAAAGATTGCTGTTGAAGGTCAGAGTCATCCGAGCTTTCTCTTTTTTAAGCCAGCCACTTAAAGGGAATCTAAGCAAATGAAAATGGCTCAAGCCAAATGCGGTCAAAACCTAGCCTATCAGATATCAGTATTTCCTGTTGTCGTAGATCAGTTAACCAAATATGGTTCGGAACGTGCCACTGCCCATTATCTTTGCACCGCTATTTTGATCAAAGGCTTATGGTTAGATTCCCTTTAAACATGCAGGAGTCCAAACGGCCTAATTCGTCAAAATTCGCTCTTTTACCACTTCTACCATGTTTAAAAAAATAAGTAATCATAGAAAAAATGTCATTTTTTCTGTGAACTCTTTTCTTATAGTATTCAACCCTTTCTCGTTGAAATTCCCCTTCAATAAAATCAAAAACTCTTCCGGAATGTAGCCAATTACCAATCCTTCCTATATTCCACTTTCTTTCCTTATAACCTAGCAAGGGGTGTATCTCTGTTCCGAAAAAATGTGCGAGATTTTCAAACAATGGGATTTTGGGATTTTTATTTGGATTTTTGGGAATATAAAAGGATTTTTATGAAAGACGTACGTGATTCTTCTGGAGGGATATGACAGCTTCGTAGAGAATCGAAGTACTACAGGGTGCTCAAAAATGGCGAAAACTGACAATCCACACGATTATAATAGCCTTCCTATATAAAATTTGCTGTACAATTGTTATGAAGGCACAGGAGATCTCAGAGATTCCCCCCGCCGATGGACAGTTGAGGGAACTTTTAAGAAACTCTTACGAAACATTTTCTACTCAGATAATGAGAGTTTTGAGAAATTTTCGATGCTTGGTCAAAGTTTTAGTATCTTTAAGTGCGTTTAAGTGCGTTTAAGTGCGTTTATCCAAGCGCGTTTAAGTTAAACCCTCAGTGAGTATGATGTGGGCGTTTATTTTTCGGGATTTTAACGCACTTAAACGCACTTAAACCCTCAAAAAAGTTAAACGCGCAAATAAAAAAATTTTGATCTTGGCGTTTAAAGTTCACAAGCGCCGAAAAATGCAAATGATTAATGCCATTGAAATTGATATTGCGTTGTCCGTTTTGGTGCATCAGAATAACCTTTTCAATGAGAAAATGACTTTGACGTAAAGGAAAGAGGAACTTGCAGGTTGTTTTTCCTTCTCATATCATATCATATCAAAAATTATTTAAACACAAAATCCCTTCAGCTGAATTAAATACAAATCAAAGTTATGATACAGTAATTACAGTATAATATTTACAAAAAGAAAAGAAAGTTCAAAACTGTTCTAGGGGCCTATTTGCTGCTCTTCCAGGGAGTCGTGTTTCAAGTTGCTTCAGCTCTTAAGGTGAGTTTTTAGATTTTTTTTGAACTGTGGCAAGGTTGGCAGCTCCCTGATGGTAATAGGGATGCTGTTCCATGCAGTAAGAGCTGAATAATGAAAGCCTTTTTTCACATATTCAAGGTTGTATCTTGGAGTTTGGATATTCCTGCAGTTTCTCGTACTATAGTTTGAATGCAGGGATATCTGGGGGAATTTATCCCAAAGGCTCTCTGGACACATCCTGCTCATAATCTTATAGGTCATGGCTGATCGATCAAATTTAATTAGTTGTTCTACATCGAGCCAATTGTAAGACCAATTATCTTTAATCCTAGCCCTCTCAATTATGGTTCGGGCTCGGTCCTGTAGATTTTGCAGGATTTTTATTTTAGAACTAGGAATGCTTCCCCAGATAACATTTGCATACCGCAAATGACTTTCTATGAGGGCCCGGTATACATTATCTAGTTGTTTTTGTGGCACAAGGTTTTTCAGTTTCTTCAGAGATGAAAGACCTCCACGAACCTTCCCCTTAACAACTTTGAAGTGTTGTTCCCAGTTTAATCCTTCATCTACGATGACCCCAAGTGACTTTGTCTTCTTTGCGCGTTTAATTTCTGAGTTATTTAGCATTAGTCGTTCAGAGACATCCATTTTATTTACTTTACGGGGATGGCCAATCAACATATATTCAGTTTTCTTTGGATTGGCTGTCAGTTTATTAATTCTCAACCATTCTGAAATATTGAGAAGTTCTCTTTGGGCATTCTCAATTAGATTTTCAAGGTTGTTGGATGTTATCGTAACGTGCGTGTCATCTGCATACATGCTGGCTTTTGATAATTCTAGGCACGTTTCGAAATCATTCAGATAGATTATGAACAGGAGTGGACCAAGACAGGAGCCTTGAGGTATCCCACAAGTT
>REGM01000314.1:199250-212479 GCA_004194415.1 Aurelia aurita
TTTTCCCATATTTTTGTCTGCCCGTTGCTCTTGAATCCACGTCTTGGCGTTTATGCTGGCGTTTATGGTTTGGCAGTGAGTATGATCTTGGGTTTTATCTAAAATTTTAAACGCACTTAAACGCGCAAAGATAAACGCACTTAAACGCACTTAAACGCTCAGTGAGTACCCAGCTTAACGGATGACCTCTATAAAAGATAAGCTAGTTTTCTGCGATATCTGGATAAGATCTGAAATTGACATCAATGAGCTTTAAAAATAATATTTCAAATGTTAACTTGTCAAAATGACCAATCTATTTTTTCACAATTAAAACAAAATGTATATTTCTTCCGTTTGTTGTTGTTCGTAATTACATCAAGCCTAGCATTTTGTTTCTATTTCATGTACCTGCTACAGTGTAAGACAATAGTCATTTCTCTTGCGCTAAAAGTAAGGGATGTTATTCATAAATTCATACGATGTTTAGGTTGATGCTATTTCCGGTCAAACTGCAACGATGGCACAAGTTGGATACAGGAATGAGAGCCTAACGAGAGGAGGATTTATTGAAGAGAACATCACGAAATTGTCCTTTCTGTCTACATTGGATATACAGATCTTCCCATTCTTGAATGAGGCAATTTCATATATTTGTTATTTACTGTCAATTCATAGTACAGTTCATTAGAATGGTATGTTATTCGACGATGGCATGGAGCTGATCATTAAAGTTCTCGCACCATTTTTGTTGACTATGTTGTCGCACAAGGAGCGATGTGAACGATTTGTTGGTGAAACTGGCAGTAGATTGCCACAGAAAAAGTGAATATTTGTTATGACAACAAGTTGAGGTAAGCTTATGCACTAGTTCTGCTTCACATTTCCAGTTTGTGCTCCTCATTTTGGTAAGTTTGTAGAATCTGTTACCTATGAAGGCCCATGAATGACTACAATGAGTTTTAAGATGCTCAAATCGGCTATTTGTTGCAATCGCACGGTGATGCTGAAAACACTTACGGGCCAAAGCATGGAGAATCTTCTCCAGTTGGGATGTTGATGAAAATCGGTTTATCCGAGCGTACAATGTTTTTTTTTGTAAAAACGGTCAAAACGGTCAAAAATGGTTTCGCCTTGCTGCGAAATGTGGAAGTAAATACAATGACGGCACCTGATTGGTCAATTTTAGGAGAAAATGTGATCTGATGACTGATCAGAGCATGGAGCAGACCCCAGGGAAGATTTGGTAAAAAAAAAAGATTTGGAGGCTATGTTATCAAGAGCTTTTATTCTTCTAAATCTGTTTATGGTATGGTGGGACAAGCAAATTAAAATGAAGTTGGATAGAGATGGAATAAGCGTTCAAATGTATTCACGCTATGTTGATGACATTAATATTGTATGCAAAATGACATCACCAGAACCAGGAAGGAAAGAATCTGACGAAGCAATAATGAAACAGATTCAAAAAACTGCCAACAGCATCCACAAAAGCATAAAAGTCACCATAGACTATCCATCAAATCACGACAATGGAAGAATGCCTGTGTTAGACCTGGAACAATGGATAGGCCAAGTAAGAGTAAACAACATAACTCGAAATCAAATCCTTCATTCACATTACATGAAGAAAATTGCTAGTAGAAGTTTGATCAATAAAAATTCTGCAATTTCTCAAGATGCCAAGATTAACATCCTAGTTGCAGACCTGGTTAGGATAATGAGGAACGTGTCACAGCAGTGCGAAAATAAGGAAAGGACGAAACATGTGCAGCACTTTGTCAACCGGATGCAGTTTTCTGGCTATACCCAAGAAGATCGATTCAAAGTATACAGAAAGGCAAAGAGGAAGTTTGATAAGATCGTAGAACGTGATATAACAGGAGAATGTCCAATGTATCGAGGAAAGTTTTGGGACCGTGAAAGAAGAGAAATGGAAAAAATGGAGAAAAGGAACAAGTGGTACGAAAGAGGAGGATACGAGACGGTAATGTTCGTGGATGCTACACCAAATGGAGAGCTAGCAGCAGAATGCAAGAAAGCACTTAAAGATTCCGAACTGGGAATACGCGTCGTTGAAAGATCGGGAAAATCGATAAGAAAAGTTCTCAGCAAGTCGGATCCATTTCAGGAGACTTCTTGTGGCAGAGAGAACTGTAAAGTTTGCGAGATAAACCCAAAAATAAACTGCAGAGCAAGAGACGTTGTTTATAGAGTTACGTGTAACGGTTGTGTGGGAAGAGATAGTAGAGACGGAACCTATATAGGAGAAACAGCACGGAGCATTGGAGAAAGAGCAAGCGAACACTTTTCAAAATACGAAAACAAAGATAAGAACTCGGTGTTCCACAAACACATGGTAGAGAGACATGATGCGGTTCCGCAAAGACTAGCTTTGGACTTACTGGCCAAATGCCCAGGTGATGCGATGCTCAGGCAAGTCACCGAAGCAGTCTTCATAAATGAATTAAATCCAACGTTGAATACAAAAGAAGAATGGGGAAATTCGAATAAGTTAAGAGAACGCAGAACCGGATTCGAGCCAATTAATTTATCGAACTTGAGATCGAAGAACTGTCAAAGAACGCAACATTCGGGAGATTCAAGCATTCTCACTGAAGAGGCAGCCGGAGGGCTGCGAAAATTTTGAGATAAAAACAACAAAAACAAAAAATGTGTAAGTGTGTTTAAAATAATGGTGTATAACAAGAAGGTATGAAATTACCAAAGTATANATATTTTTCTCTGCGAAGTCTACCGTTTTCAGAAGATTTCCGAGACTTCAGATGCCCAAAAGAATACGCCCTCAGTAAAGTTACCACGAATGAAAACGGAATTTGGACGAAAGGGACTTTACTTCTTGGCTGCGAAAGAATTCAACGACTTGCCTTTACAGGCAAGGAAAATGGAATATCGACTTCTTTTCAGACAGTTCTTAAATAGCCATTTTAATAACATTTAATTCTGTAAATATTTAAGTTTCACTTATATTTTGATTTTAATTTTCTAAGTTTTAAATATACATCTTTCATTGTAAGTATTGATAACAGGACCCTAATGATAACAGTATGGCAATACTAATAGGTTATCCTGTTAAAAGTATTCGTATATTATTATTATTATTATTACTTGAAAGAATTGTTCCATGATTACAAAAGTCAAATTATTGTCTTCATTAGAAGAATGCAATTATCTTTTTCGCTGTCTTTACAAGACAATACTCTTCAACACATTGTTTTGCCAGCAAAAAGTCGATGAAGTCATGACAACTGCAAAACAATTTTTAGTACTGACAACATGATAAGTTCTTGATGTAATCATTTTTCGTTTTTCGGAGCGAATATCTCTAACCATTCTCTGAAATTATTCTGAGAAGCTAAGATCTTTACTTCTCTTCTCTTCCCTTCTCTCATTTCTTTTAAGCAACATCGTGGTTGCCCTCGCCATTTGCAATTTGATAAATTCTTTTGGCTGAATAAGACAGAAAATACGTAAATCAGAATATCAAGCAGAATGATACAGTAAATCCCCGCATACAAGAACCTACAAAAATAAGAACCTGCAGGCTGTTTTTCCTAAATTATGCACCTCGTAATTAAGAACCTGTTTCAGTTTGATGAAAAAATATGTTCTTATTACAAGAGTGATAAAATTGATTTGTTTTAAGTTTAGTTTTGTCCATGTTGGCTTCTAGAATTAAAACCTCATCCCCTGCTCTTTGTGAGCGTAGCATTTCTTAAGAACATTGCCAAAACAAATAATATGGTTGAACATCTGTTGATAATAGCTCCTAAAAGGTTTACACAAGGGACTCTTATAATAAGAACTTTTATACCCTGAAATTGATCTAAGTACCTTTGAAATAAGAACCTAGTTCAGCCTGGCCCTCAAAAAGTAGGTTCTTATATGCGGGGATTTACTGTAGTAGACAGATTTTCATTTAACTTCAAAGTTCATTAACGCTATCAATTAGCCAATAAGTCGCATCGATCAATGTACCACTTCTGAAATATCGATGTGGCTAGGAGAAGTTACAATTTTTGAAAATTTTATTTTAGCAATTAGAACAGATTTTCATCAACCTTAAGACGGAGCATTAAAACTACCTTATTTGATCTGTACCTTTTTACTTGGCCAAAGTAAGATGGCAATCCTTTTTGCAATAGCTGAGCTGTTTTGCTAAATTGAAGAATTTCCTTCCCTTAAAAGGACAAATGAATTCCCTAAACCTTACAAAATGGTGAAAAAATCATCAAATTTCTGCAAAATTTCTACAAAAGCCCTACCTTGGAAATAAAAAATCTTGCAGCTGACTACTAAAGGAAACAAGTCTTGGTCAGTCTCAAAGGCAAGCAAGCGTTTATTTGTTGTGAGGAGAAAGGGTGCGATATTTTACAAATGTGATGATATTGGATTGATTCTCTTTTCAATTCCCACTAAGCGCATTGTATTACATTCTAAATACAATTGATGATTTGTGAGAGTTGCTCATAATTTTACCGTAAAACTATTTATTTTGAATTTTAGAAGGTAAGACGAAGTGGAAGTAAACTCTCCAAATTAAAAATTTTAATTCAATTTTATGAACCGTTGATTCCAAAATTTGTACATAATTATACCGGATGTGCCATAAAAAGAACTATACATTTTTGATAGGCTATGAAAATATCGTACACAAGGCCGATTTTGGCGATTGTTGATTTAATCTCTATTCAAAATCCCAATTATTACTACGCGATCTTTGCCGATTTTCCGCGGCCTAATTCCCGCGTAAAATGTGATTCCTTGAAAGTATTGCTCTTAGAAAGAATAAAAAATCGATCTAGAAACATCGATCAAATTTCATAAATAGGGAACTTGAAAAGGACAAAGAGAAACACGATTACTTTTTGTCAGCACAAATACTTTGTTTTGTAATTATTACAAGTGAAGGCATTTTAATTGATAAAAGCAACACAAAAAGATTGTACAAGAATCGAGCGACTGCTCGAACAACTAATCATAACCTATCCACTTCTTAATTCCCAATTCGTCTCCAAGAGTTTCCATATAGCCTTGCGTAGCTTAGCCTTAAGAAAATTTGGTCGCCGTTGTTATATCTATCTAGTTTTTTTCTAGAATAAAATTTTTCTTGAAATCGCTTATATCACGAGGAGTAGGAGTCCTAAAAATAAAATAAAATAATGACGAGATTAATTTGGGATTTCGGTAAGAAAGTAAATCAGTAATCTTCACAATCGGTTTAGTGTACGATTTTTCGTGGCCTGTCAAATGTGGATAGTTTTTTACAGCAACCGGTACATGATACAATGGAATGATCGTGAATAATTTGAATGAAAGCTTTATAATTCAATAAGCAAAAATAAAATTAATTAGACAGAAGATCTTGTCAATACACTTACAGAGACCATGGTTTTTATTTGTGGTTTATTCTCTCCTTGATTTACAATCACATATCCTTCTGACATTGAATTCAGTATCATCAACACCGCCAACGATAGCAATAATGCATGAAGAGCTTTTCCAATCATCTTCTTTGTTAGCACTTGCCTTCAAAAGTCTCGTAGCGATGCTTATATGAAAATACTATTGACTACTGGCGTTTGTATCTTAGCAGAAATGCTTCTCATTTTATAGCTAAACGAGAAAGGGTGTTTTTGCTCCAGCTATCACAATTTGCTCCTTCGTGCAAAAGAAAAACGTTTTCTATTATTGTTCGCTTTGAATGCAAAGCCTTTCATTACACCGTTGAAATCTCCGTACATTACGATTTATTCTAGTAACTCTAGAAATAGACATAACAAAAGAGCACAGTGATGCACAACTGAATATGAACGTCAAATGGTAAATCATCAGAGGACGTCACAAAAGTGTCGTTGAATTATTAACAAGTGCATTTCCTGCATTTCTATTTATGCATGATATTTCTCTTCTGATTACTTAAAAACAATTGAATCTTCTAGGCTTTGATTTATAAACATAAGGATATAGAACTAAGAAATATATTTGAATTATTTTGACCAGATGAAGAATCATTTATGTAAACAGGTGTAAGAAAAAGCTTGGTGGTGAATAATTTTAAGAGGAAGAAAGCTGACGTACAACATGGAATGCTAAAATGCATTATAGTATATAGGATATATATCTCTGCAGTAAGAATTTCTCCAAAAGTGAAGAGCATACTAAAAGTTGAATTTGATCATTGGACATTTCTTTACTGCTGATTATTAAAAAGAAAGAGCTGTTGAAGTTGCTATAATACACCTGTTTTTAAATAGTTTTTATTTTTATAAAAAAGGCTGCAAATCCAAAAGTATGTAGGTCATAATCCAAAGGCCTTTGATTGAAATTGTTAAAAATTATGTGCATGACGATAGGTAACGGATGAAAGAGGAAGGAATTTATTATACCGGGTGTCCCAGAAAAAAGGTAACAGATTTGATGAGGGTAGCGATAAGAATTTAGCTTGAATCAATCGGAAATAATTTGTAAACTAATCCTCAATAGTTAACTTGAAGATAGCTACCTTATTTGTTGATATTGGTGCTTTGGGAGTTGAAATATTAATCTTGAAACTTCAAATTTGCCTCCACCACCAAACCAGAGCTTTTGCGTTTTGGCCTAAGCTGTTAACCGCCGTGTTGTGGAATCTCCTGAATCATAGCGAAGTATGAACAAGAAACCTCGTGACTAGGACAACATTTGAATGCAAAGCCGAAACTGAACTTGACTATTAGATCAAGAATTCAGTCCCTAAGAGACATCTTTCTTTTTTCTACCAAAAGTTCCAATTGCATTTGTCTAATAAAAGTTATTCACCAGCGAAATAATTCCCTTGGGCGTGAGTACATCAATTACATCTTGCAATCTTCATTGCTTGAATGAAATGCATTTTGTAGCATCTCTCGAGGAAATTTTACGAAACAAGCAATCGTATATACCCAATGGAACAACGGTCCAATGATATGTTCCTTAACCCTATCAAGCCTAGGGTATTTGATGCTCTAGGAAGACTAGGGGGGGCTGATTCGGCCCCCCTATTTTGTTTCTGTTCTGTACAACATAGAGCCATGAAACTTGGCATGTGTATAGTACATCATGGGATGAACCCAAAAATGCAATCTATTTTTAGTTATGACACGTGACCTGCCCATGACGTCACAATGTTGCATTTTCAAATAACAATAGGGTTCAGTACTAAAAATCTTCAATCGTTTATTGTGAGAAAACGGAATGCAGTAGGGACATCAGTCAAATTTTGGTGTATTCTGTGGATAAATAAAAATTGCTTTGTAAAGAAAAATTAGCGAAAAGTGATGACGTCATCACACAGGAATTCAAAGAATTTGTGCATGCGTAGTGCCGACATACGTACAATTACGCTTTTAAATTACAAAAAAACTAGTTGGTTGGATAGAGGATCAAAAATAGTATATGTTCCTCGTCTTTCATCATTTTATCACATTAGCTGCAGATTTTAATAGGATTTAATCGAAATTTTACACAGACATCTCTCGAAAATTGAGTGTGTTTACCCCCTAGAATGAATTTAATTTTTCTAAAAAATTAATTGTAAGAAGGATATAAACTAAAATTCAGAAAGTCTCAACGTTGTAAGTGCACTTGGTAAAAATCCACTGAAGAAAAACCGCTAGGGGGGGGCTGATTTAGCCCCCCCCCATAGGCTTGATAGGGTTAAAATGATGCTGGCTCATGCTTGATTGATTACATTCATTGCTATGTTCGTCAATTTCCAGTTTTGAAATTTCTATTCAAATGTGTGCCTAAGTACGAGGTCCTTGTTCAGAACTGTCACGTTATGTCTATGGTTAAGGAGATTCCCATAAACAGCACGTTTGCAGCTTAGGCCAAAACCCAAAAGCTCTGGTTTGGAGGGGAAGACAAATTTGAAATTTCAAGATTAATATTCAACTCTCTAAGCACCAATATCAACAAACAAGATAACTATCTTCACGTTAACTATTAAGGATTAGTGTAAAGATTATTTTCAATTTATTCAAGCTAAATTCTTATCGCTAAGCCTGATCAAATCTGTTACCTTTTTTCTGGGACACCCGGTAGAGGACACTAACTGATTTCTTTAAAAAAGTATATTTCTTAAAAGGTCTATTATAGTGAAGATATATTCATTTTATAATGGCTTCTACATTGCTTTTCAACCTTTCCTGTTGAATACCTCTTCTGTGTTGAAAAAGACTTTCTAAATGTTTCATTGATTTCCGTGATCAGGAAAGATGGAAAGAAATTTAAAATATTCGTTTTTAGATGTCCATAAGTTAGTTTTCATAACATGGATCTTTACAAGTTGACTTTTAGTTGAATGTTTGAAGATAATTCTATTTTTATAACAGCAGACATTGCTTGGAATAAAAACCATCTGGTCGAATTATTCTTTATGATATCAATTTGCATCTAAACACAATCATACTTTAAATACAGTTTTCGTTTTGCTATGATTGAGAATCCTTTATACAGAGAGGCTTTTAAGCGCCTGTGGCAATTGTGAGATACTGAATATTGAAATAAAATTTCGTTTTTCGTATTCTTTCTGAACATTTGTATTATTAGAATTGACTAAAAGCAGCAGTTGATACAGAGAAGTTGACTAACAGTTAAACATTTGTTCCGCAGGTGAACAATAGAATAAACAGACCAGCTGTATTTTTATGTTTAATTTGAAGGGCCTTAAAAGATTTGCAGCGCCAATAAAATAAGACAAGTTTCCTTGCAGTTGGCTGTTAAAGCTGTGGTCCTAAATTGTTATGCTCCCTGCTGAAAATGTTCATGAAAAATTAGTATGCAGAAGAAGAAATTTTCTTATTTAGAAGGGAAGTAAATTTGTTATTCACCCTTGGAATTTATTGGAATTTATTTACATCTGAGTTGGAAAATCTACTTCATTATCACGTAGTTCTTATACCGATCTCATTTAAATCTCAGTTCTTGACTACTTTTGTCAGGGTTTAGATTTTGTATTTCATTGAAGCCACAATATCATGAAAGGACGCCGCGGACCTCATATGTAAACCGTTGACAATGGTTTTCAATTCTTCTTTACGTAAGGGTA
Organism: Aurelia aurita; assembly: GCA_004194415.1. Classification (NCBI taxonomy): domain Eukaryota; kingdom Metazoa; phylum Cnidaria; class Scyphozoa; order Semaeostomeae; family Ulmaridae; genus Aurelia; species Aurelia aurita. Next base: position 208,318 of record REGM01000314.1, read on the forward strand.
TTTTCCCTGACGTTTGGAAACTGGCGAAGGTCACCCCTATCTTTAAATCAGGCTCTAAAAACGAGGCTAATAACTAATGGCCTATCTCGGTGATCTCGGTATTCTCGAGGATTCTCGAAAGAATTGTACATGATCAAGTTTATGAATACCTCAAAGCAAATAAGAAACTGACAATGAGTCAATCAGCTTTTCAAAAACTTTGTTCAACAATAACATCTTTGATTGATAGTACCGACTATTGGTATGAGAATATTGACCACAAGCAACTTAATTTAACAATATTCCTAGATCTCAAAAAGGCTTTCGATACCGTTGACCATAAGATTTTGTTAGAAAAATTGAGGAAATATGGTATTCGAGAACTATCCGGAGACTGGTTTCAATCATACCTAGAAAACAGAAGGCAGTACTGTGCTGCCAACGGTTATGAATCAAGGCCCAGGACAGTCACATGTGGTATCCCCCAGGGTTCCTGTCTCGGCCCGCTTCTCTTCATAATATACCTAAATGACTTTGAAAAATGTTTGAAAGTTTCTAAGGCTGGTATGTATGCAGATGATACTCACGTGACCTTAACGTCTATGAATATTGAAGAACTAGTTCAGAAGGCACAAGAGGAGTTGATCAATATTTCTGAATGGATGAGGTTAAATAAATTAAGTGCAAATCCTAAAAAAACAGAGTATATGATAATTGGGCACCCTCGTAGAATTAATAAAGTCGAGGTAAATGAAACATTGAGACTGAATGACTCAGAGATAAAACGAGTAAAAAAAACCAAATCACTAGGAGTCATTGTAGACGAAGGGCTTAACTGGGAAGAACAATTCAAAACTGTCAGAGGAAAAGTACGTGGAGGCCTAACATCTTTTAAAAAGCTGAAAAACATCCTCCCGCAATCTCAGTTAAGCAATGTATATCGTGCTCTTATAGAAAGTCACATGCGATATGCGGATGTCATTTGGGGTAGCCTCTCAAATTCAAGAAAGGAATCCCTTCAACGTCTGCAACACAGAGCAATTTCCATGATAGATACGTCCAAAATAAAAGACGATTGGTCAAATAATTTCCTACATGTCGAACAACTTATTTCGTTTGATCGTGCAGTTATGGCCTATAAGATCATGAACAGACTCTGCCCAGAAAATCTTTGGAACAAATTCCAACAAAGATCACAATATTCCAGTTACAATACGCGATTCTGTAGAGATCTCCAGATTCCAAGGTACAATCTAGAGTATGCCAAAAAAGGATTTTCCTACTCAGCTCTTAAGGTCTGGAATGAAATCCCTATAAGTATCACGGAGCTTCCCACCTTGTGCCAATTTAAAAAGCAACTAAAAATACATTTGACGAGCTGAAAGCCAATTAAACACGACTCCCTGGAAGAACAGCACCTGTAATTAGATTAGAAGTTTTTTTTTATATGATATTAATTAGTAGAACCGTATATTTTTGTATTATTAAATAGTAGCTGAAGGGATATTGTGTATAAATAATTTAAAATGAATGAACAAAATGAAATGAAATTGCAATGGATTTTGAATACTTGCAAAACTATTGGCAAAATCTCATTCTTGTGCGTATCTGGTCATGTTTGGAGATGATTTTACTATTCAAATTTGATCTTGGAAAAGTTTCATCTTTAAAAACATTGAAACTTTCAGAAAATTGGTAATCTTGTATTTCATTGTGCTTTTTATATGACTAGTTTGTTGGCTTTCATTTCGTTCTGTAACTTATTTTCGTGCGATCTCATGAACTTTTCTGCACAAAGTTGGAATCTCATTCATGAATTGCATCCAAGAATTGCATACAAGTTGATACCTCGACTTAGTCTTATGATCTAACTGTCAGTTGAGGCGGCCAGGCGCGACCTATTTTTGTCGCGCCTTGTCTCACCAATCAGGGGGCAGCATTTGCAGTCCATAGAAAGTCAAGGGCCAAATATGGGCGAATGGCACTAAAATAGCGCTCTCTTATTGGTTGATCAAGTTATCATGACAACATTGCCGATGGACGTTGACTCTCGCAGCTTCGAACAGATTTACCTGATCTAATTTGCCTCTAAACGGGAAGATTATTGCAGACAATTTCAGGTATTTAAACTTTTTGCATCAATGAAACATTCTTCTAAATACTACTAACTAGTATTCCCATGGTCAAGTGCCGGAACCTCGAATTTTTAATTGTTTTTGCATCGGTATTTTGGATGAAATAGCTTAGGCCATGAGGTGGTCGTCTCAACTGACAGTTAGATCATGAGTCGTAGTTGGAACGTATATCAGCTCAGGCAAGTAGCGAAACTACGACATGTAATAAATCTAACATCGACTATAATAGATCACATCGCCGTTAGTAATCCCTCGAATGTGGTAGAATCTGGTGTAATCAAACGTTCTATTAGTGATCACTATTTGGTATATGTGACACGAAAATATCTAGGTTTCCTCAAGGCTAAACACAAGATGATCAGATCTAGACAAATGAAAAATTTAAACAAGGATCTTTTTCTACAAGATCAAGCGTCTTACAATTGGCAAAGTCTAGTGAGTATTGCTGATGGTGTTGACGATGCAGTCAATATATGGTCTGAACTGGTTTCCCTCGTAATTGAAAATCATGCGCCAATTAGAGAGCGTAGGGTAACGGAACGCTTTTGTCCTTGGATTACTCCTTCCCTGGAACAACTCTTGAAAACGAGGGATAAAATCAAGGTTAATAGGGATTAAAATGAAATTTTACATCACAGTTAATTCGGGCAAAGAGGTCGTGTCGTTGCCTTCCTAAAAGGAAAGGGAACCAGTTACTGTACCCCTTAGTACCTATAGAATAACACCCCTGCCGTGCTCTATTGCCTTGGAATGTTATTTGGATAACACTGGATGATTTAAGCCCCCTGTGGCCTTGTGCAATGAGGTGTAATATTGTTTAGGGAATTGGGCTTATATTGTTCCCATTGTTTCTGGATACAGGTTTGCATGGGTCTCAAATTCGTATAAATGCATTTGTAAATTATTTTTACTCGCACTTTGATCTCGACATTGAGAATACAGACATCTCCGGTAATCATTGATGGTGGCTGGTGACTGATTTTCGCTTGTCTTCTGACAAGCGCGGTGAGGTTGACTTCGAGTCATTTATTTATTGTTAATTTGTTTCTTAGTTGGGAACTTTAGCAGCAGTAAGGATCTTCAGAATTTGATGTCAAGTCTACAATCTTTGCTGGGTATCTTTTAGCAAGGCCTAAGTTTGGTTGTACAAGAATAACAAAGTGGCAACGAGGCGTTCCTTCCCAAAGTAATCGGAATGCAAAACCACCTCATTTTGTTTTTTGTTGCCAGTGCCTTCTAGTAATTCGAATTTGTTTTTTTGTCCACCTTTTATATTCGAGTTGTGTGACGTCCTTATCATCTCTGCGTGTAGGTAAACATGCTCACGCGCGTTTGGGATACAACAAGAACATTTTGTCTTGCTGCAATCTTCAATAATTCGGTCGTTCCTTATTTTTTACTCGCAACGGGACATGCCACGCCCATGCAACTTTGGGTGGAATTACTGGCTATTGATTGGTTGGCCTGTGAACCATTCACTAAACTTGGGAAAACGGTTCTGAATTCAAAGGGGTAATATGTTTATTTGTTTATTTTTTTTTTCTTGTTTGTGTGTCTCCCTCTTGTGGTAACACACTTGTTTGTTATTTACAACTGACGTCCTTGTCAGAGTCGTTTTTTGGTCATGTTGTTTAGGACTGGATGGAACTGGGTGAATTGTGCATTCATTGGGCATGAGCTTGCACGAGAGACGAAATGGGTTCCCTCGTATCAGTGAATTTAACTTTTAGTCTTGGTTTATTCTTTTCGAATTGGGTTAGTAGACCAGTTTTGGAAATAGAAAGTTTCGACTGTGATTTTTCCGTGGAAGCGGACCGTTGCCTCTCCCTTGTTTTAGGGTAATAATTAATCGTATTCTCGTGTAATTTCGGTGTCTTTGTTTGATTGTGCCTTTTGAAAAGGATACTCTTTATAAAAACTCCAGAACGAGACCAGCTTAAATTTGGAAAACCACGAAACCTACTTTTTAGGTCTTTTTAGGCATAATTGAATGGTAAATTGTTTGTTGATTTAGCATTTAGTCCTTTGATCGATCGGGAATGATTTTT
>REGM01000314.1:213530-232998 GCA_004194415.1 Aurelia aurita
ATTCTCTGGTCCCAAGAATTAAATAGGGATTAAAATGAAATTTTACATCACAGTTAATTCGGGCAAAGAGGTCGTGTCGTTGCCTTCCTAAAAGGAAAGGGAACCAGTTACTGTACCCCTTAGTACCTATAGAATAACACTCCTGCCGTGCTCTATTGCCTTGGAATGTTATTTGGATAACACTGGATGATTTAAGCCCCCTGTGGCCTTGTGCAATGAGGTGTAGTATTGTTTAGGGAATTGGGCTTATATTGTTCCCATTGTTTCTGTATACAGGTTTGCATGGGTCTCAAATTCGTATAAATGCATTTGTAAATTATTTTTACTCGCACTTTGATCTCGACATTGAGAATACAGACATCTCCGGTAATCATTGATGGTGGCTGGTGACTGATTTTCGCTTTTCCAACCCGCCCTCCTCTTCGCTGGCAAAATCTTTTCGTGCTGGTGTTCGATTTTCTCTTCGGAGGCATTGATCATTAGCATGGACATTTAGTGCATTGATTTGTGGAAAAAATATGGCTTATTTTCTTCTAACCCCCAACTGGGAAACAATTTAGGGGGTTAGGCTGAGTGCAAATTTCGTCAATGCACTAACAGCCCAAACTTAGGCCCCGATGATGAGAGAGCTCCACTGTTGGTTAGCGTTGGAAAAAGGGAAAAAAGCAAATCACTTTATATTTGAAGTGTGCTAAGAAGCTCTGAGGGGCCTTTCTTATTCTCTGGTCCCAAGAATTAAGGGCAGTAAAAATGAGATCTGAGATATGAACGCCTAAAAGCAAGTTCGCTGCAAAACTAATAATTGGATCAGCAAAATGAAAAGGGAATATTTGTCCAATAAGCTTGAATCCTGTGAGGGGAACATAAAGGAAACTTGTAAAACCGTTAACCCTATCTGACCTGGGGGTGGCGGATTCGGCCCCCCCCCCTAGTATATTTTTGTTTCCACTATGTTTGATATATGTAGAAGGCTGCTGAGATTTAGTAAGTTTAACTTTTTATCATAGAGCAATGAAATCGTAACAATTTGACATTCTATATTTAGCACTGTCTCCATGGTTACCAAGTTGTCATCTGGCATTCTGTGAAAATTAACTTTATATCTCTCTTATTCTTTTTTAATTGGTCCAATTAAGCTTAAATCTTTGATTTACCTATATTTTGATCAATATTTTTCATTTCTGTATGAAAAGTTAAGTTTGATGAACTTTTAACATGCTTTCATTTTTATGACGTCACTCAACATCATAATGATTATTATGCTCTAGCAACAACACCAACAGCGCTAAATTAATTATGATTTTAAATAATCATTGTTTATATGATGAATAACATTTGTGCCAAGTTAGGTGGTCATATCTGATACAACAACTGAAATAAAGAGGGGGGCGGAATCCGCCCCCCAGGCATTGAGTGTTTCAAAACGCCCAGGTCAGATAGCGTTAATCAGCTGATAAACAAGAGGTCTAAAACCACTAGCATCTTGTCTATTGAAGAGGACGAGAAAGTGATTTCTAATCCTCAAGATATAGCAGAAATTATGAATAACTTTTCTGCAACATTGGAAAAGACCTCAGCGATAAGATACATCATCATTACTTACTATATGATGATGGAATCCATTTAAATGACGATGGTACAAACGTTTTAGGAAATGATTTCGTCAACTATATCAACAATGTTTGACTATCTTCTAATTATTTTGAATATGATCGAAACAGCGTATCGGATCCACCTTCGGTGCCAGTAATTGAAAGTAAAATCCCTGTTTCTGACATTGATAACTTATCACAAGAAATGATTCGACGCTCATTTTCATCTCACATTGTGAGCACCCCAGTTAGTTCTTTGTCTTCGGTAGAGAATAGCCCACCCCTCGTTGAATCATCTGCCCCATTGCCTACTTCAACAGATATTTCTTCAGAATCTAATGATTCATGTGACATCGACAAACTCTTTGGACACAGAACAGAATATCATAACCACCCACTCATAGGTTTCTTGAATGTTAATAGTCTTAGAAATAAGATTATTGACTTGAGGATGCTTATGGAAAGATGCTTACCTGATGTTTTGGTCATAGAGGAAACCAAAATAAGTTCCGATTTCAAAACTGAAACTTTTCTTGTCAATAATTACCAAAAACCTATGCGTCGTGATAGGAACGAATTTGGTGGGGGTATCATGCTGTATGTCAGGAAAGGTGTAGTTTATTCTCTTGAACTCCTTTGCTCCGAACTAATAGTAAGCAAAAAGAAATGGATCATCTACAGTATTTACCGGCCCCCTGAATCCAGTAACATTGATTCCTTCTTCAGCGATCTTTCAACTACCTTAAACTCTGCTTTAGACAAATATGACAACGTAATTGTAATGGGGGATATCAACATTGATACCCTAAACGGGCAGGACACTGGACACAGTAAACTAATTTCCTTTTGTGATGTCTTTGGGCTATCAAATCTAGTCACTGCTAAAACATGTTTTACCAAGAACAGTAGTTCTTCCATTGATGTCATCCTTACAAATCGGCCGAGATGCTTTCAAAAACTTCCGTGTTTGAAACTGGCTTAAGTGACTATCACAGTCTTGTCATAACGGTTATGAGGTCTCATCTCCCTAGACTTAAGCCTAAGATAATCAAGTATCGCAGCTACAAAAAGTTTGACGCCGAACATTTCTTGTCAGAAGTAAAGCTGGCGAAATTTGGTGCTCCCGACGATCCTGAGCAAGCTTACAATAATCTTGTCTGTACTTTTCGAAAATTGGTTGACAAACATGCCCCCCAAAAAACAAAAGTGCTACGAGGGAATAGTGCTCCTTTCATGACTAGGGAATTAAAAAAGGGAATTTATACCAGAACGAGGCTAAAGAACAAATACAACAAAAATCCTACAAAAGAAAATGAACTAAAGTTTAAACAACAAAGAAATAAATGTGTTTCCTTGAGAAAAAAGGCAATTAAACAGCATTTCAAACAAGCAACAGAAAATGGACTTGTATCGAATCGAGCTTTCTGGAATCTTGTCAAACCTTTTCTCTCTAACAAAGGAGGCTTAGCTGGTAGTGATATTTCCTTAGTTAAAAATAATGAAATCGTAACTGACGACCAAAAACTAACCGAGATCTTTAACGATCATTACATCAACATTGTAGAAAAGTCTAGCGGTGTAAAACCCTGCAACATAGCAGATACGGTTGCAACTGATGATGATCGGCAAATCATTAAGCTGATTCTTCAAAAATACAAAAACCATCCAAGTATTTTAGCTATCATTCAAAATCCTGAAAACAATTTCAATTCATTTTCCTTTCACGAGGTACAAGTTTGTCAAGTTAGGGAACAACTAAGGTCTTTGGACGGTAGGAAATCAACGGGTGAAGATCAAATTCCACCAAAACTTGTGCTTTTAGCTGCAGACGAGCTTACAGTCCCTTTAACAGATGCCATTAACAGCAGCATACGCAACTATAGTTTCCCGAATAATGGAAAACGAGCTGCGGTATGTCCTTTAGATAAAGGGGAGGCTAATCGTACAGTTGAACGAAACTTTCGTCCAGTCAGTATTCTAAATATCTTCTCCAAAATCTATGAAAAGATGTTGAAAAACCAACTTATCCCATACTTAGATGAAACACTTTCACTTTTCATCGCTGCCTATAGAAAAGTATATGGCACACAACATGTCTTGATAAGAATGATCGAAGAATGGAGGGTTAAACTCGATAATGATAATATCGTAGGGGCTATCCTAATGGATTTATCGAAAGCTTTCGATTGTATTCCACACGATTTACTTATAGCCAAATTACATGCCTATGGTTTGGATGAAAATGCTCTGGTCCTTATCTACTCTTACCTGAAACGGCGGAAACAGTCAGTTAGAATCAATAATACGTATAGCTCTTTCCAAACTATTTTATCAGGGGTACCTCAAGGCTCTGTTTTGGGTCCTATTCTTTTCAATGTTTACATAAACGATCTGTTTTTATTCATCAAGCGAGCAACACTACATAATTATGCTGACGATAACACTCTAGCTTATTTTTCCAAGACTCTATCAAATTTGATCGAGGTACTGGAAGAAGAAGCTGGAGTTGCTTTGACTTGGCTAAAACAAAATCAAATGATAGCTAATCCAGAAAAATTCCATGCACTCCTCATTAGAAAGGATCAAACAAATACTAGTGGAGAGAATTTTAACATCCAAGGCAAAATGATCAAATCAGAAGAAACGGTCAAATTGCTAGGTATTCAGCTAGATTATAAGCTAAATTTTGAACAGCATATCTCTGAACTTTGCAGAAAAGCTGCATCACAACTCAATGTTTTGAAAAGACTCAAACAATTTATTGGCTTTAACGAAAGGAAAATCCTTGTCCAAAGTTTTGTATATTCAAATTTTGATTATTGCCCTCTAGTGTGGTACTTCTCATCAGCTAAGGCTTTGCAAAAAATTGAAAAGATTCAAGAACGTGCCCTTAGATTTTTATACAATGATCACCGTACCTCTTACAGCGACTTACTTTTGAAGTCAGAGAGATGCACTATGCATGTTTCTCGCCTGAGAGTTCTTTGTATAGAGGTTTTTAAGACATTGAAAAATATAAACCCATCTTTCATGCATGACATTTTCAAAATAAAATCTTCTGTTTACTCATCACGAAACCCAAATGATTTACAGCATTACAGACCAAATCAAGTCACCTTTGGTTCTAATAGCCTTCAATCATTAGGACCTCAAATATGGAATGGACTGCCGAATGAAATAAAATCCGCCGAAAATTTAAATAGTTTTAAACACATGATAAAAAAGTGGGATGGCCCAAACTGCAAATGCAATGCTTGTCAGCATGTGACAGAGATTACCATGTAAACATATATAGATGTTATTTATTTATTTATTTATTTATTAATTTATCGATTTAGATTAGTTTATTATGTACATTTGTATATATAAAGCTAGATAAATTATCGATATTAAATAAGAAGATAAACAAACAAACCGGCCACAAAAAATCCTCTTGTTGATGGAGAGTTTAGGGAGAAAATGGTTTTATCTTGGTTTTCGTTCTCCCCACTCAACAATGCGAAAGTCTTTGAAGCTTTTTGGTATGGTTTGGGTTTGGTACCGATGTGATCGCCAGCTTTTTCTTAAAAACTGGCTTTGAAATTTTGGCTCCTTTCCTTGTACAGCTGTTCAACTAGTCCCTCCTGTCGGGCACTTTCCTGAAAACAGTTTGACTGCACGGGTTGCGCCTATCTTCAAACAAGGGTCTACTGATGACAAGTCTAATTATAGACCGATTTCAGTACTCCCGTCTTTTCACTTCTGTTTGAAAAAATGGTCTTCGACCAGTTGTACTCCTATTTTAATGACAACAAACTGATATATATTTTCGGATAAGTCTGGTTTTCGATCACTCCATTCAACTCTTACGAGTCTGATCAGGCATAAGGGCAAATATACAGCAGCGGATTATATTGATCTGAAGAAGGCCTTCGATACAGTTGATCAAGAGATCCTTGTGAAAAAACTCAATTATTACGCTGTAAAAGGCAAAGAACTTAAAAGGTTTCGCTCCTACCTTTCCTACAGGAGACAATTTTGTTGGGTTAACGGCAAATATCTAGTGCCGAGCCTATAAATTGCGGAGTTTCCCAGGGATCCTGCTTGGGGCCCCTACTGCTCTTGGTGTACATCAATGATTTACCAAAATGCTTGAAGCATTCCCAGGTATGCCGATGATACTAGCTTTTTCTTCCATCTGATTCTGTTTCTGGGATAAATGACGTTATACACGTTAATTTAGCTGCGTTGAAATTGTGGCTACAAGGAAATAAATTATCATTAAATGTTGCAAAAACTCAAGGCATGATTGTCGGAGGCCAGGGAAAATTGAAAAACTAACTTCATCTCACTCAATTAAACAACAGTTTAAGATTGAGCAAGATGAAATTAAGATGGTAAAGGACACCAAGTACCTGGGAGTTCATTTAGATTAGCAATTAAAATGGTCTTTTCAACTGGCTTCAATGACAAGTAACATTTCCAGAGGTATAATACGGTACTCTAAAAGTTACGTGCCTGCATCCACAATTAAACAGATGTACAAAAGCCTTGTAGAACCCTATTTTAGATAATGCTGATCTGTTTGGGTAATGATGGTGAGACCTCTTCAACAAACTCTAGAAGCTACAAAATCGTGCTGCCAGAAGAGTTACTGGAAGTCGATATGATCAGTCAGCTTTACCATCCATTCTTGCCCTAGGATGACCCACGGTTAGAGAGCTAATTGATTTCGAAATATACAAAATGGTATTCAAATCCCTATGCACAGTCCTATATGAGCAAAATGTTCACTAGGGTGAATGAAACAACATCTCGATTACTGCGGAATTCGAACATCAGCCTTAGAACTCCAATGTTGAGGACATCAACTGGTCGAAGAAATTTTTCATTCAGAGGCGCCAGTCTATGGAATGGGCTGAAAGCTGAAATAAGGGAGCACGCAATTTGAAAAATTTCCTGGAAGGGCTGATGAAATCACTTATGCAAAAAATTATATGTTTTTATATGTATGCACTCTTTTTCTTTGAATTTTATTACATTATATTATATTATACTGTAATATCTTTAATTTGTAATTGTATATTTATTGCATCGCCCTTTGTAAATCAGTTTTACTTTAACTGAGGGTCTACCATGCCCAAAAAATTGAAAATGAAAATTGAAAATTAAGGAATTTTATTGTCTTTGGGTTATGTAATCAACCATTTTTCCATAAAACTCAATGAATAAAATTCAATGCATTAAGAAATATACTTGTTAATAATTTACAAAATTTCATGAATATTTCTTAATTGAAATGACGTCCTCTGACATAAAGAATGTTTTGCGCAATTCAGTTATTGCTTCATAGAGACCTATTGTTCTGCCCGTTTTCTCGAAATCCTCCAACGTAAATAGAATCGTAAGCTAGCAATAAATTGCGAGCTATTTTAAACTACTTCTATTCAAAATAACGATTATTTGTTCGACATTGAAGCTGTTTTCTATTCAATTGCAAAGCGACATTTTCTGTAGTAAACAAAAGAATTTCCGCCCGCTTGGAAAATTCCACTGAATGGAAATCAGCCTTTAAGGGTGGGATAGGCACACCCAGTAGCTTTCACTATAAAGCTACGGAAGCAATATATAGTAATACATGGACGATAGAAGTATAGCGAGACATTACGCTGTCCCAACTGCAGCGACTACAGACCAGGGCAAAGAAGCTAATGGTGGATGCCAAGTATAAGGACGGTTGGAATTGTGATTGGCTCAATGTAAAGTCTTTGCTCTCCTTTGACAAAGGAGTCATGACATATAAAATTTTGCATGACCTCTGTCCCGAAAATCTTCGCCATAAGTTCACTGAAAGATCCATGATCTCAGAGTATAGAACCAGAAATCATGGAGATCTGCAAATTCCCAAAGTTAAGTTAGAATATGCAAAGCGAAGTTTCTACTTCTCTGGTGTCAAAAACTGGAATGATATCCCTGACAACATTCGAGAACAAGAATCAATCGCTCGTTTTAAAACAGGTTTTAGAGAGTATCTTTTGAACCTACAGGACCCAAACACGACCCCTTGGTAGAGCAGCAATTCTTAAAATTATTTTGTTTTCTTTTCTAANAAATTACAGTAGCCTCATAATCCTGCTTTTACGATATTTTCAAAGTTCTTCCAGCTATAGCAGACATCTCAAGGATAGTATTAAGAAGAAAAACCAACTAAGTAAGAAATGATGGATAAAACTGTGCAATTTCTGTTGCTTTCGTTGGTGTCATTGATGGTACTAAATTCAATGGAGGATATGTTCTTACACCACAAGACACGAATTTACCAAAGCTGAACAAGAAGCTAGCTGTAAGTACAAGTTAACAATTTTCTGAAAACTTGGCATTGAGCAGATGGCATGTAGAAGTCAAATTTAAACTCTAAATACTTATATTTCTAAACTGAATATTTTAATTGTGTTTGTATACAGTCAACAAAACTTTAGCAAGAAATTTAATTTTGTCGCTATTCAGTTCAGCCGAGAACGTTTTGAGACTTTTTCAGGTTTGCACATAAGCTCCTAGAAACGTAGAGGTTCCATTTACTGAATATTTGCAAAAAATATTTGCGCTAAATTTAGATCTTCAAGCAAACCTGTTTAAAGAAACATAGCATAGGCTTAGGGAAATTGAACATCTTTTGTAAGTCATTCATCGATGTATTATTAAAAGCAAAAAAAACTATCAAATTGCAATTTATATCGACATATTTGCAAATTAGTGTTAAAACGCTGCTAATGTTTAATCAATAGAAGTCTTAAAGTAAATCGACTTGCATTCAATTCTGCAATCAAATGCTTTGCGAAGAAACACATGCCCACTACTTAGTTGAACAATTATTATTTATCCACTTACTCTTTTGATATTGTCTTGTAATATTTCCGATGATTTTGATAATATTAATTCATAAAAGATTTATCAAGCAAATTTAAATTTAACAAGAGATATCCCTATCTTAAGATTTGCGCCATGGAGCAAATTCTTCCAGTGGCGGACTGGCCCACCGGTCCACCGGCCCATGGCCGGTGGGCCCCCCTCAAAATATGGCAAAAAGGGCCCCCTTTTTGCTGAAAATATAAAAAATTTCTCTTTGATGTCCCCTTTCAAATAATGGACATATCACTATACACGCCAAAGCTCTGGTATTGAGTTGGAGGCAAATTTGAACTTTAAAGAATAATATTTCAACTTTGGAAGCACCAATATCAATAAACATGTCACCTATGTTCAAGTTAACTTTTCAGAATGAACTTAAACGTTATTGCGACGTGATTGGAGCAAAATTGGCATCGTTAGCCCTGATCAAACCTGTTACCTTTTATTTAGGACACCCGGTATACCGCGGGCTCCAAAAAAAACTATCCACTTTTGACAGACCACGATACATCGTTCACTGGAGTATGATTTTAAAGATTTATGACTTAATCTTTGCTAGAATTCATAATTAGATTCAAGGATTTTCGTAAAATTGTTTGTCTTCGTTTTCTTGAGCTGTAATTGAGTTTTTAAAAATTTTCGGTCTCAAAAACACTGAAAACGATAGCAAAAAGTCGATCAATTTTTCAAAGACTTGACATGAATGGACAAAGAGAGAACTTTTTGTGGTGATTTGGGGATTTAAAAATCGATTAGTTATAATCTGCATCATGAGCCTTAGTTCAACGTTGGGAAAATGTAACAGTATATTCTTTTAATGAAGAAAATGATGTGGGATGCTAATTTATAAAAAATCTGTTACAAAATGGTCAAAATTCTATTTAGCACTGGCAAACAAGGGATTTGTAGAAATGTTCTAAGCCAAAGTAGAAGGAGTGTCCTCAAAAGTTTTCCTGGGGGCTTCGACCCCAGACCCCCTCATTTTAGTACCTCCACTAGTCTGATGACCTATCACCCCCCCCCCCCCCCACTATAAAGGATACCATACTACGGCCATCAAACAGCTGCACTTGATTCTACTGCAAAAAGTGATACCACTTCACCTTGTAGCTTTGGAGGGGAGGGTAGCTAATAGACGATTGCGCTAAAGATTGCGGACATGAATTTTTAACCATGATGCTTTGCGTCGCATTGAATTTCGATTCATTTGATTGGTTGATTTCTTCAATACCGCAAAGGATCTTGGTAAAAAATTCCTCGACGCCATCTTTAGCGCAATCGTCTATTCCCTTATCCCTTCTCTAGCCTGCGTGCAGACTACCCCTTCTCCTGTTTCCATGAAAATCCTTATTTAATCATTAATGGAATGAGATTTGTTGCTAAGAGACACCCCTTATAAAACAGGCTTTGAGTTCAGTAAATAATTGATATGACGTTTCCATTCAAAGGCTGTTTGTTTTACATTAACCTTTTGTAATCGAGAGGTAATTGTCTCACTCATTGTTAATTTTCTAAGCTATGTAAGGCATCTTATCAATCAAGTAGAACAACAATAACGCTGGGATTTCTGGTAGGCCTAACTGTCTAACTGCATGCTGGCTGACTGTAAGAAATAATTCCGTATTGCAACAGGAATCACACAAGGCCTCTTGTCTCCTACATAGCGTAAGACTTGACAGCAAATTGCACTTTACATAAACCCATATTTCCAGATTTTAGAGTACTTGATATCCACTGTGACTGCAGGAGTCCAAATGGTAAGAAACCTTCCTCACAGCTCAACAGCTTCGAAGATAAAAAAAACGCGGCCATACAAGGATGACAGCGACAGCATTATGTTCGCCGTGGACAATCAACATCAACAACGATCAATGTTCCTAAACATTTCAGTGTTCAACAACAACAACTATCATGCCTGCGCAGATATTTTCTCGCCTTTTTCGTACCACTATGTTCGGCCAAACATCGCTTCAAACATCAAACTTCCAAGGAAAGAGCAAACATGACTCTATTGTCTTCATATAAAAAAGCCAGTGTTATTGGCTAAAACGCCACCGCATCATATTCGATCCGTGTTCGTACATACGGTTGAGTGAAGGCATTTTAATATTTGCAATGCTGCTTCGCAGCGCAAATCAATTAGATTCTAAACATTGACATAAAAGTTGGAGAATCAAATGGCACACCAGAATATTCAAAGACCCTCTTTTATTGATCATTTGATATGTCTTTGGTATCTGTAATCATATTGTTCTCCTTCTAAAACAGGTAATAGAATACATGAAAAGGCGTCTTGCTTTACAAGTAAAGAGGATAAAGGAAAGATTAAACGAAGAAGGAGCTCATTACTTACAACAATCGTGAAGGAAAAAATCATTCTTCAAAATAGATACAAGATTGCGAGAAATGAATAATTGCAGCAATTAAATGATAGTTGGTCACAGGAGAATTGAAGTAGTGAAATACTTTGCAGGTCAAAGTCAAAAGATATTAAGCAGTGATTACTGTTTTGAAAGGAAATCTGGAACATATAATTTTTTTTTTCATTGATATTTGAATCTTGTTTATAAGATAAACAATGCATTTGGACCAGGCCTGACTACAGTAAGTAGTTGAAGTGCAGCTTTTGAATAAATTTCGCAAAGTTCTACATTTGATATTCAAAGGAAATCCGACATGTATATGGGGTTAAATTATCAGTCAAATTATCATTCACTGAGCAATAAACTTGCATTTTCCTGTCTATCAACTAACAGAAAATATGTTATTGATGTATCATATACCGAGTGAAAAAATAAGGGTTCGTCTCATTGAAAGCGGACTTTTTTCGGCGACATTTATGGATAAAACTATGTTTTCCTAAATCACCTATAGTCCGTCTGATTTTACAGGTGGCAGTTTCGGATATTTTGAACAAATTCTGGGGCTTCTAATTTTACTGGCCGGCAGACGAAAAGGCCGACCTTTACGAAAAAGCACCAAACAATTTTGATTTCTTCTTCTAGAGAGCATATAACGAGAAGGCTAACAGGGCGGACTTTTGTTCTTAGCCAATCAGCGGCTTTGTTAATCTTTGAACGAGCCGATCATATTGCTTCTTTAAACAATAGGAACAATAGTGGTCTTGACGTAATAGATGACCAACAAGATTGTAAACAGACCTCCTCGCAGCTTCTCGCTGCAAAACCACTGACTCTAAAATCGATGGGATGCACTACACTTTAGGGCCCTTATGAGTATCATGACATTTCACATTATTCAAGAGTTAATCTAAGTTCTTATCAAGCACATTTATATCAGAAAAAACGTCAGCAACAAAATAGGCTTTTTCAACGGTTTCTGCTTAGGCCCATCGTCGCGCCTCTTTTGGCTATGGTCATTTCGAGACGCGCTCCTTGGACATATCTCCGTGAAAGGTTATGTAAAAAGGGCCAAATTCCTGAGGCAAACTCGACGAGAAACCCCAACCACTAATTTCTCAAAAAAGATACAAAATACTACAAGGTACTCACCAATTCTTCATTTGCTAACCATAACTGGATATCTCCACAAATCTACAAGTTCCACGAGAAACAAACGAATTAGCAAGGACAAATTAAATTATTTCCACAAGTTTGACCAGCGCAGCGCAGTCTTCGCCGCGCTACAATGTTGATTAAATGTCTACGCATCCAAAATCTGAACTGAATTGGTTCAAAAATGAGGCGTCTATGAAAATAGAATTTGTTTGCATACAAAAGGATTTCTAATTTTTAGATAATTCTTTTTCAGTTTATTGTAGTGAAAAATTGGGATATAGACAATAACATTGATTTTGACGAAGGGGTCAGGTCAACTGAAATGTGTAACTCATCAAGAAAGATGTCATACTATCAATGATGCAGTGGCACTTGTACCACATCCAAAACAAGTTCAGTGTTGTTTGCTTGAATATTTTTGCAAGAAATTTTAGATTTGATCTTTGTAGTAACGTTTCTTAAGTCTGGGCCCAATTTTGGTGAAAGTTTCTTTTAGAGTTTCTTCATTTTCATAAAATTGATTTTCTCACTTCATCATTATTAGTCCAGGACAGCTATAATATAGCATCTTGAGCTCAGAGAATTACAGGAAAGAAGCAGCTCAAAAGCAAAAGTTATACTTCTTAGTAGTATTTGTGCCGGTAATGCACTTTTTTTTGAGAATACTTTGCAACTCACAAGCTAAAATTGAAAAGTTTCTTCACTTTGAATTTGAATCTGATAGCTTCTTAGTTTCTTAATTTACTAGAAGAGGCTACTACAGTTTCTTATAAGCGGTTTCTTACAAGAAATGAGTGTAATTCGCAGAAAGTGTGTTTCATAGACATTATAGCGGTTCTAAGACATGGGTGATTGTGGCAGAGCCTTTTAAAGAGTTCAGTAAATTAAAGCAATCCATCACTGTCTGGGGGGGGGGGGGGGGGGATCAAATCTTTCGCTCTTGATCTAAATGCTTTCAACTTCCAGAAAATGTTTTCGTTGTTGCCGCTCAGGGCTTTGGGGGCGACGGCCCCCCCCCCCCCACCTACCCTCATGAACAATTCTTAAAAAGTAGCAAAAGCGATGAATTTGTCGGAAGTTTCATGCTTGAGTCGCAAAATTTGGCCATTTTCTCAATGTTTGCCCCCCCCCCCCTCTTGAAAACTGAATTTCTGCAACTGCTCTAAAAAGTACCGAGGATGAAGAAGTATTCTACGATCCAGCTATCAAAGCCTCATATTCTCCACTGTAAACTCCGTAAACTCCTCGATCGTACGATATCATAACAGGGCAGGAACATAAATGAGTTGCACATTTCATCTGACCAGACCTATTCATCAAAAGTGATATTGATGTATATTTCCTAACTTTCCACTACAATACACTGAAACATAATTATCTAAAGATCAGAAAGCAACTTTTTATGCTAACAAATGCTATTTTCATAGACGTATCATTTTTGCGCCACGTCAGGTCAGAATGGCGAAGACATTTCTTCAACATGGTAGCGCGGCGAAGACTGCGTTACGCAGGTCAAACTTGTGGAAATAATTTGATTTGTCCTTACTAAAATCGCTTGTTTTGCATGCAGCCTTTAGATTTGTGGACTATCCAGTTATGGTTTGCAAGTGAAGCATTGGTGAGTACCTTGTAATATTTACCTCTTTTTTGTGACATAGTGGTTGGGGTTTCTGGTCGAGTCTGCCTCAAGAATTTGGCCTTTTGGAG
The DNA here is from genome assembly GCA_004194415.1 of Aurelia aurita. Lineage (NCBI taxonomy): Eukaryota > Metazoa > Cnidaria > Scyphozoa > Semaeostomeae > Ulmaridae > Aurelia > Aurelia aurita. Next base: position 227,236 of record REGM01000314.1, read on the forward strand.
TGTAATTATAGTGCTGCAGAAAACGATACCACGCTTGATATAACAGGAGGTGCTCTCCCTTTAAACAGTGTGCAACACAGAAAATTTCATGCAGTTATGTTCAAGAAAAGCGTTTCGAAATGACCATCGCCACCAGAGGCGCGACGATGGGCCAATGCAGAAACCGTCGAAAAAGCCTATTTTGCTGTTTACCTTTTTTCTGTTTGTGGGACAGATAATATAAATGTACTTTATGAGAACTTAGATTAACTCATAAATAATTTTGCTCCGTGACGATAAAATGAGGATGACACGACGATTCGCGACTCTGATGAAATGCTAGGACAATAACCTTGCAAATCCTAAAACTTTTGTAGAACAAAACTGTCTTTTGTAAATGGGGTTTAAGATACGCGGTTGTTGTGTTCCAATAGCAGTTTTTTCCTCCCTGTTTCCGTATGCATGTGAAGATTGTTGTTGTTGCGAGTTCACTGTCTCTCAAAATTGCAGGAAATGGGGAAACGATGAAAAAAAGGCACAGGGAAAAGGGAGGAACACAACTGCTGTAGTAATAACAACTACTGCGTTCCTGAACGCCAATGGTTAGAAGACATTACTGTTTCATAAAATGGCAAGTTTAGTTTTATAGATCCTTGAGTCAAAACAATTTCTTAACCAATGCAAGATTTAGGTTCCACTCTCAAAGCTCTTTTGAATAATGCTTATTTTGCAGTATTTTTCTATGAAATTTCAGTTCTATGGCCAAAACCGTTTGTAGTCTGTAAAATTTTTGAAAATACTTAAAAAAAGTTGCTGACTGCAAGTTTTCGAAAGAAATACTTTGCGAAAAACTTTGTTACAGACTTTAGGAATGTTGAAGGTAGAATCATTGGACTACTTTTCAGAGCTTTATCTAAATAAAGATTACGCTATTTGGAGAGAAATAACAAAACATTGTAGTAAGCAGAACTAAGCGCTATTACTATGCAACACAAACATCAAAATTACTGCAAATAATGTTTATAATCAGTGCGATAGTCATGTATATTTGCAAATAGATTTTCTGGTGGAAGATCGCAAACAATTGGAGACAATTACATCCTTCAAACCAGTTTATTCAAATATTTTCATTCTGATTGCTCCTTTCTTCCCAAAAGTATTGATCCTAGCTAAATCTATCATGCAGTTTCCGACTCTGCAGTCAAGAAACAGTTGATGTGTAGAAATGACATGTTCTACCTTGTCAATTCCCTTTATGTTTTTGACAGTGGGAAAAAAGCATGTGTCAAAAAGTTACAGAATATATTTCGGACAAACATTTATCAGAAGCATTATCCTAACAAAAATTGTTGTAAAATTGTTTATCAATGTAACAACAAAACATATAATTGGCTGTCTCTTAAGCTAATATGAAATAATGTACATTTAAGGATGTATCTTGCTAATTTCAGTTCCGGCTGTCCCAAAGAAAGTTCCGACGTTTAACTAAAGGCCTAGAAAACATTTCTGATTCTGGAAGTTTCTATTTATTCTAGTTATATGTTAGGCATTTCAACTTACAGTTTGACATCTGGTGGGAAGAACTAGTTATCTTAAAATGGAGTTATGAGCTATAACATTTCATGTTCATGTTGAAGGCCCCTAGCCCTTGGACGCCTTCCTGCATAATCACGGTGAAGGGGGACTCCCAGGATGAGCAACACTAAAATTGGGTGGATATTTCGTTTACCTTAGCGACCAGCAAAAGCTCTGCTCATTAAGCATATTCAAAGTAAGATCTGAAGGATCGAGACTGATTAGTCACAGGGGGACATATACCATTTTTTGCGTTATGCCATTATGCCAGTGCCATTCCTATTGTCATATTTCTGACGGCGAGAGTACACAAATGGCTTGACCACAAAGTAGTCTGAATGCGTTTCTAATAAAAAAAAAACATGGGAAAGTGCACTATTGCGTAATATAAAAGGTCTAACAAACAATACAACTACTTTTTAATAAAAAACAAAGACAGTTTGTTCTACTTTCTGAAACAGTAAAGATAAATCATCTCTTCAAATGAGATTCCCAGTTGGCATCATACAATATCTACACTTGAACTTAAAAATATCCCAAATCGAAAGCAACTTCGACATGCCTTTACTAATAATTTTGACTTTGGTCGACCAGAAGGTAGAATAGTCCAAAAATACATGAAGAAGATGGAGAGTTTTGAAGTCGACAATGTCGAGAGTCTGTTTGTGAAATAGTTGTTCATTAAAAATCCAACGAGTTTTGTTTTTGGTGGACAGTTTGCTTTTACGAGAACAAATTCCGCTTCTTGACGATTTTCATTATGTATATGATCTAGCAGTTTCTCCGTAATGCAAACAGATCAAAATATATTGGATAGCCAACTGACCAAACTTTTTTACAAAAAGCCTCTTAAAGTAAAGTAACAGTTTTTTAAAAGATAAATTTCAATCTCTATAATTTAAGTATTTGTTTCTATAATCTTGTAACTTTGATTTTTCTTTCGCTGGATGAAATACATTAACATTATATTTTTGAAGTGCATGTTTGAAATGTTCGCAATAGATAGGGCGCAATTAAATTGAACAATTTTCCAATTGCATTGCTTCTTTAATATTGCTGATCAACGGAGTTTAGTAGTGTTATTTAAAAAAAGGGTACATCAGTTTGTTCTTAACCCTAATCCATATGGGGGGGGGTGGATTCCACCCCCCTCAAGGTTTTTCATGCTGCGTTTTTAAACGACATCAGCTATGTCCCCCAGTCTCCTTGACTTTTACTAATTATCTATTAGCTACATTTTGATGAAAAAAAATTTGAACAATAGAACTCACAGGTCACGTGACATGCCCATATTTGGAAGCAGGTAATAGAAAAATCGTTGTTTTCGATAATTTCAATAGCAAAATTTGTTTAAATTATGAAGTATTGTATATTAAACGAATCAGCAAGCAAAGGGCTTTAATTTGATACCGGAATTTCTGGAATTTGATGATGTCAGCATTTTTTTATTATGACGTCATTTTGGCTGCCATTTTGGGCTAATTAGCAATTTTTTAAAATATTTTCCACCTTTTTCCATTAAAAACACTCCAAGGATGCATTTGTGGTGGACTTTCACCATTTTGCCGCTTCTTTTTGTCTATTTTTACATGGAACAAATTTATAACATAAATTACGTCATCAGAATTGAATAATTTCTACCAAAATATCATTCAAAAAGTGCTATTTACAATAAAATAACATTTTTCAGCAAGTATTTTGAAAACCAAGACCAAAAACCGCATACAGTTCCTTCAAAATCTTCGTTAAACTCAAATTTCCCCCTGCAAATATTATCTGCTGCGATATGAAATTATTCTGAGAAGCCAAGATCTTTACTTCTCTTCCCTTCTCTCATTTCTTTTAAGCAACGTCCTGGTTGCCCTCGCCATTTGCAATTTGATAAATTCTTTTGGCTGTATAAGACAGAAAATAAGTAAATCAGAATATCAAGCAGAATGATAGCAGACAGCTTTTCATTTAACTTCAAAGTTCAATAACGCTAGCTATTATTGAAGAAATCGAAGGAATCAATGTTAAACTTCTGAAATATCGATGTGGATAGGAGAAGCTGCAATTTTGGAAATTTTATTTTAGCAATTAGAACAGATTTTCATCAATCTTAAGCCAGAATATTCAACATACCTTTTATGATCTGTACCTTTTTACTTGGCCAAATTAAGAGCAATCCTTTTTGCAATAGCTGAGTTTTTTTTGCTAAATTGAAGAATTTCCTATCTTAAAGGACAATTGAATTCCCTAAGTCCTTACAAAATCGTGAAAAAATGATCAAATTTCTGCAAAATTTCTACAAAAGCTCTTCATTGGAAGTAAAGAACCTCGCAGCTGCTACTAAAGGAAACATTCCATTATCAGTCTCAAAGGCAAGTATTTGTTCGTTGTGAGAATAAAAGGTGTGATGTTTAAAAGTGTGACAATCTTGGATTGAATTTCTTTCAATTTCCACTTTGCAAATTGTGTTAATTTCTAAATATTTGATTGATGATTCGCGAAAATAGCTCATAATTTGAGAACGATTTATTTTGAATTTTAGAAGGTACGATGTAGTGGGAGTAAACTCTCGAACTTATTTCAAAATCTTACAAATCAAAGAAGCATTTATCAATTCAGATACTCAAACGAATAAGAGGGAACTTTTAAATTTGGTGCTTAGTATCTACTCTATATGTAGATATTTGAATTTGTTATTTACTTTTCCGTCGATTCCAAAATTTGTACATGATTATACAGGTGGTGGCAAAAAAGAATTACACATTTTTGACAGCCTACAATAAATCTTACACAAGGCCGATTTTGGCGATTGATTATTTAATCTAAATTCGAAATCCCATATAATACTACGCAATCTTTGTCGATTTTCGGCGGCCTACTTCCCGCGTAATCTGTGATTCCTTATAAATCATTGTCTTTGATAGAGCCAAAAATCGATATAGAAAACATCGATCAAATTTCGTAAATAGGGAAATTGAAAGGACATAGAGAAACAAGATTGCTTTCTGTCAACACAATGACGCCCTGTTGAAATTATTACAAGCGAAGACTTTTGAATTCATAAAAGCAAGACTAAAAGATTGTACAAGGATCGAGTGACTGCTTGAACAACTGATCATAACCAATCCACTTTTTTAATTCCGAATTCGTCTCCAAGAGTTTCCATATAGCTTTGATTAGCTCAGCTTTAAGAAAAATTTGGTCGCTGTTATTTGATCTATTTAGACTTTTTCTAGACTAAACTTTTTAGTGACATCGCTTATAATACGAGGAGTATGAGGCATAGAAATCGAAAAAATATTGCCTAGCATACTTTGCGATTTCGGCAAGAAATTGAATAAATAATCTTCAAAATTGGCTTAGTGTACGATTTTTCATGGCCTGTCAAAGTTAATAGTTCTTTACAGCAACTGGCTCATGTTACAATGGAATGATCGTGAATAATTTGAATGAAAGTTTTATAATTCAATTTAGTTAGACAGAATAAAATTATTTAGATAGAAGATCTTGTCAAAACACTTACAGTGACCATGATATTTATTTGTGGTTTATTCACTCCTTGATTTACAATCACAAATCCTTCCGACATTGAATTCAGTACCATCAACGCCACCAACAATAGCAATAATACATGAAGAGTTTTTCCCATCATCTTCGTTGGTAGCACTTGCCTTGAAATGTCTCGTGGTGATGCTTATATGAAAACTAGGCTTGCCGCACTTTAGCCTGCGGCGCCGCGCCGGCCCGCCGTCGTGCTTCGCATTCGTTAGAGAAGGAAAGAGAAGCTCTATCTAGCCCCTCTCTATTACGTCCTCTATCTAATAAGCCCTTTTCTTTGAAGCTAAAATTTGAATATCAATTAAGTCTTCTCCATTAATTCCCCCTCTCTTATATGGAACACAAAAGGCTTCTAAATATCCTCTATTTATTGAACCAAAATAATGTAAATCGCAATTTCCGTGTGATTTGGGTTTCATCACTACATTGAATTTGTGTGCTTTACTTGCAAAGTAGTTTGTTGATTCTGAAAAATATAAAGTAAAAGACCCAAAACCTATCATTGCTAGCCTTGACTTTGTGGATTAGTCCTCTCTCTAATAAACCCTCTCTTTAACCCTCTCTTTAAACCCTCTCTCTAATAAACCCTCTCTGTAGCCTTCGAAAATTAATAAGCCAGCCGGGGAGGGTTTTTAATAGGCTTTTACAGTATTTATCCGT
>REGM01000314.1:237479-255358 GCA_004194415.1 Aurelia aurita
ATTTTTCGTTTTGTACATCTCAGTCATAAGTATCTCCAACCCACTTTGCAAATCAACAGTCGAAAAGGGGCAATTCAGCAATGGACCTGCAGGAAAATACAGTTTCCATCTAAGTAGCATATTATAAGTAAAGATCCATTGCAATATCTCCAACATTTCTCCTGTTTTCAAAACTAATACAAACCCTTCATGACAACGCTGTCCAATTCTATTCTCTCAGTTAATTTTTACTTTCTTTATATTTCATATCTTATTTTTTGTACTTGAAATTGCTTCATTTCGTGTGCACAATAATGTGCTGCTCTTACTCAGTACAGTTATATTTCATTTATTCTGTAAGTAGTCCTTTATCCCACTTCCCTGACCTTTCTTTTCTCCTTTGGCTATCCCAGTTTTGTTTGCTTTCTTTACCTCGGTAAATGAATTTTCGCTACTCTCTTACTGTTTTTCTCGTCATGCACTCCTTGTGCATTTTATCAACTATTGCTCATTCTCTGTTACCTTTCTCGCATGATATTCGCACAATAACTCTCGTAAATCAATTTCGGGAATCTAAACCATAGTTTTTATTATTCTCTAAATTACTTATATTCTGTCTTTAGTCCTAGAAGTTCTATATCGTTTAGTCTCTTTTTAATGTAGCCTTGCACCACACTAAAGTCCATTCAACCAATGATATAGAAGCATTGCATTCAACTCTGTCTCTCCTGTCTACTCCTAGAGCTCCTTGTACTGTATTCGATTCACATACTTTTATTATTTGCACCCTGTATCTTCAAAGTACCTGGTTTTTTTTCGCTCATCTGTCTCTATTCTCGTCCTTCCTTCATTTGTGCTATTCCGTCTGCTCTCTCTAGAACTAAGGACTCCTATTATATCAGTAGGGTCTAATCCGGGTTCATTTCCCACGATGCTTGCTAGGGTTCTTTATAATTTCTAAAGATAAGCAATATTTTCCATCCTGTTCTTTCTAGTTGCTCTACTTCTCCTCTCGATCCATCGGTTCAGTGTTTATATCATTTCATCGCCAACTACTTTCACTGCTGTTTAAGCATTGTAAAGTCTCTCAAGATCTACTCAATCTATCCAGTTAACTTGTTGCCCAATTCACGTATTTTTTTATAAGAAACCGCTTATAAGAAACTGTAGGCTCAATTTTTTAGAACTTAAGAAACTACCCTACCTGAATTAAACAAGATAAGAAACTTTTGTAATTTGCAGCTTTGATTTTCCCAGGTCACTCGAACATATTTCGACTTTCCTGCATTTATATTTATTCAAGATATTACTCTTCTGATTACGTAAAAACAATTGAATTTTCTGGACTTTGATTTATAAACATTAGGATGTAGAACTACGATATATATATGAACTCTTTTGAAACTACGAACTTCTCATCGATCCCAGTTGAAGAATCATTTATGTAAACAGGTGTAAGAAAAAGCATGATGAATATTTTAAGAGGAAGCACGCTGAAGTACGACATGGGATGCTCACAAGCACTATAGTATGTAGGACTTATATCTCTGCAATAAGAAAGTTTCCAAAAGTGAAGAGCATATGCAAGGTAGAATTTGATCATTGAACATTTCTTTAAAGAATTTCATTGTTTTTTTAAATAAAGAGCATTTGCAGTTTGTGTAATATCCTGTTCTTAAAAAGTGTTCTTAAATTGTGTGCAAAAGGCTGCTAATCCAGCTAAAGTAGGTCATAACTAAAGGCCGTTTAATCTATAAAAAAGCATGTGTATTGCAGTTGGTAGCGGATGATAGAGGAAATAGCTATTCTCAACAAGAGGAAACTAGCTGCTTTCTTTAAAATAATCTATTGATACAGACGGCATGACAACACAGCAGCGTCTAAAATACGACGCCATCTTGTTTTGGGGTAAATCTTCAGAAAATTTCTATTGGTTTCTATATGAAATTTGCAAAAGGTTGCATAAAATGGCTCCTCTATTCTACCTCGCGATACTGAGTAGGGAAAGGATAGGTAGCCATTGTCAGTCAGACCTAAACATATGAAATAAACACACGAACATGCTATTTTTAGAAGCAAAAAATAAATTTAGGCCAAGAAAGCTTTCTAAAACTTGCCTTTGCGTCGATAATTTCGTAATTAGCACCACAAACTCCGTCGCCTGTATGTTGCTCGTCACCTATTCTAATTCAACCTTCCTTTTAGACATTTGCCTATCTGCCTGCTAAAGTGTTTTGAATAATTGGAGCAGCTTCCAAGCTTTTTGAATGTATTTATTACGATAAATAAGCAAGACGCTCTCAAAATCCCAGTGCCACGCTATACTTTGTAATGGCTTCATTTACCCCAAATCTGATTTTCGAGCGCGAATTGATCAAGTTACGTGACATGTCATCTGTATGAATTTCATAAAAATTCTATTGCACCGATTACCGAAGATTTATTCATTTTATAGTGGCTTCTACATTTCTTTTCACACTGTCCTGTTGAATTCTGCCGTGTGCACAAATAATGTCTATGTGCTTCGTCGATTTACGCGATGAAGAAAGATGGAGAGAAATTTGAATTATTCGTTTTCACATTTCCAAAGGTAGCTTTCATAAAATGGATCTTTTGATGTTGATTTTTAGTGGAAAGTTTGAAGATCACTTTTTTTAACAGCAGAAAATCCTTGAAATAAAAACCATCTCGTCAAATTATTCTTTACCATATCTATTTGCATTTAAACACAGTCACATTTCAAATACAGTTTATCTTTTGCTATGATTTAGAATCTTTTATTCAGAGAGGCTTTTAAGCGCTTGTGGCAATTGGGAGATACTGAATATTGAAATAACATTTAATTTTTCGTATTATTTCTGAACATTTGTATTATTAGAATTGACTAAACGCAGCCGTTATTACAGAGAAGTCGACTTAGACTTGCGACGTGATTCCTTGTATTCGTTCAATATTTATAATCTGATTTTTTTATTTTCTCTCATATAAGGACTCACTTCCAAACAGTAACAAATTAGAGACTAAATATTATTGAAACTGAATGCCTCGTTCTGAATTCTTTTCAAATCGAACGCCTCGAGATCAAACTCGTTTTATAAAACCGGGGGTAAGTCCAATTCTGGCTGGTTGGAGAATCGAGGCAAAAAATGGTGGGTTTAAACTTCGAAGCAGATTTCAACTTTCATTTTCATTTCATTTCATTTCATTTCATTTCATTTCATTTCATTTCATTTTTAAATATTTATACAGGTCTTCTAACTCGTCTCTTCATCCTGAGAAAGCCTTCCAGTTCAGGGCCACAGATAGCAAAGACACACTTGGCAAGGCAGGAATTAAAAGATTACCCAGCATGGATACTTATTGAATTGGCACAGCCATGTTTTCTGAGGTAAGTCATATCATAGCCATGTTATGTTGTTGAAATTTCAGGAAATTTCATTTTTCAATCTCTGCTCAACGTTCTTTCGTGTTCTGCTTAAAGTGTATATGAAGTCAAAACATTTTTTCACCTCATATTACTAAAAAAGTATAGCTGAATTGATTGGAAGGGTTCTTTTTTTTATTTGGGGCTTATTTTCAGCTATTTTTCATCTTGAAAGTATCGATTTTGGGGTGAATTGGTAAAAAGTCGCGCTCGGTCAGGAGGCAAGGGACTAGCGGCCTGTGACGTACTATCCGGGAGGATTTGTAAACACTCCATTGCTCTCGCAATGAATTTGTGGTTTGTGGTGTATTATGCGTGCTTATTATCTGAAAATGCCTGACCGCTGTGTCGTTTATGAATGTGGAAACACAAATGATAAAGCAAGCAGAGATAAAGGGATATCTCTACACCGACTGCCGTATTGTGGAGACGAAAGAGCTACGGCGACAAGGAGGAGAAAGCAATGGGTTGACTTTGTGAAGAGGAAGCGTGTGAACTTCTCCCCATCGCAATACTCGTCAATCAATCTGTTATTGTTCAGAGCATGTTAAAGCTGAAGATTTTGAAAGGAGGTTTTTAGCGTTGCCTGGTTACTAAACCTAACCTTTGTACTTATGTAATTGTTTATTTGTCTTGTAAATACGTAGATCAGCCCATTGCCCCATTTATATTTAGTTCAGATAACCATACACCGAATGTAGTCGTGTCTGCAATTTCCTCTCTCCGTCCTTACCCAAGGATATTACATTGGCGACGAGGATAAAGAAACGCTAGAGTCATTTCAGATATAAATCTGCTACGCACCCTTACCCAAGGATATTACACACCAGAAGAGGAACTTTCAGCTCGGCCTAAGGCAGCGGGGAAAAGTCAAAGAGAGATCATCGTCAAGTGAGCATTAAATCAAATTTCTTTCAAAAGGATACTTCGAACATATTGTTGTTTAGGCATTTTTTTAGTTTCAAGCATAAGTTTATGGAATCTAATTTCTGTTTGAGGCTATACGAGATGCTCTGTCTCCTCCATCGGCAACAACAGTGCAGTGCTGAAGGAATGCGTTGATGATGATATCGAGCCAGATTTCTGTTCAGATTTTGGAGAACAAGAGGAAACTGCGTTTGAGGGAGCTAATGAAGACTGTAATAACTGTCAAGCCATTCTTGGTCAGCCAAAGGTTCACCTGAGTAGGGTTCGTCGTCATCTTCGTAATCTTCTGGGCCTATGTGCGCGCTTTCCAATCGGTGTACCAACGCCGTAGCCCCTCCGACTTGGTTTACCTCAAAATCTTCGACTTCTAGATCGAAATCAGTTTCCTCATCGTACTCTTCTTNAAGACTGTAATAACTGTCAAGCATTCTTGGTCAGCCAAAGGTTCACCTGAGTAGGGTTCGTCGTCATCTTCGTAATCTTCTGGGCCTATGTGCGCGCTTTCCAATCGGTGTACCAACGCCGTAGCCCCTCCGACTTGGTTTACCTCAAAATCTTCGACTTCTAGATCGAAATCAGTTTCCTCATCGTACTCTTCTTCCCCTGAAGAACTATGCTCTGAATTTGAAGTCATTTCAAAGCTTTTCGTGTTGTTTCTTGCGAGATTCACGTCTGTTGGTTGCGATCGATACAATGCGGAGTGCTACTGAAGTCTCGGAGCACATCCCGGATAGTTCGTCACGAGCTCTCTCGATATCAGACCTCTTACTCCGCGTTTTTTTGCACGGGGCTGACACTTCGAGCCCCCACCATTCAAAATACACTGCAGATATTCAAATTTTGTCTTGAAATATGAATTCAGCATATCAAAAACTACCAAAATAACTTAATATCAACTTCGAATTCATATACACTTTAAGGTTTTTTGTATACTTATTTCCTTTCAAATAATTGTTTTTCATGCTAGAGAACATACACGATTCAGGACTTGCTTCGAGGTTTGATTTATGCAAATTTCCTTTTGTAGGATGAAAAGATGAAGAACCTTCTTGCCATATTTTGAAACAAAACTCTGCGTTTGAGATTGATTGCAGGACTCCATTTGTGCATTCACCCATCTAAAGTGTTTTGCAAGAATGTTGTGTTGTAACTGGTTTAGTTTCCCTCCATCAAGACAAAGGTGAAGATAGCTGGTTTGGCTGGCAGATGTCTGATGAGTACTGACAAAAAACTCCCAAACAATCAAGACCAATCATTCCAACAGGAAGCTGAATAATTTTTGTTCTGGATCTGGAATCAGTTGTGGCACTGGATTGAGGCAACTCTAATGACAAGCAAATTTATCAGCTAAAATGTATGTTCTTAATGAACAACATAAATGTACTTGCTATATCATCAGACATATATATACTTTGATTCATTTCCAGTCCGGTTCAAGATAATCTTAGTTAGACATTTTTACCAAAGAGAAATACTATTTCATGCTGAATTATTTTACACATTATGTTTTGAATTGACTAAAAAATTGAGTTTTTGATCCTGAAAAATTTACTCACGCTGAAAACTGACTCATTCCAGGAAATGGTCAATATCTTGACCAAATGGGGGCCAAATTGAAGTCAGGCAGACTTAAAGACTTGTTATTTAATGTGAGGCTTGATACTGTACCTTGTGATTGGATTTTGATTTGCTTGCAACATTAAATGTAAATTTGATAGTTAATAGTTGTTGTCATAAGCGTACGGGGAGATAAAATTTGGGGGGCTGCTCGATAAAAAGTCTATTGTTTATCAAATTTTTTGCCTGACCTAGGGTGGATTTTTGCCCGAAAGTCTGATTTTGGTAAATTTTTCCAACGTTGGGGGGCTTATGCATCACTTTGCTGAGTTGCCTAGTATTTATGTGTTTTTCAACCTTCCTGAATGCAGCCACAAGAAGCATATACAAATATTAGCCTTATTTGCTTTTTCCAGAGTATTAAATTTCTATTGTATTTCCTCTGGTAGCATTATTGCATCTTTTGTTAGCACCTATTAGCTAACACATCACTAATGCAAATGTTCCTCTGGAAGATAATTCAAACCTGCACATACTGTTAGAGTATTTGGCTTTCTAATTGAGAACTCAAGATACAAAAGGATAATTATTATACGGTAGCAACTTGCACAGTAGTCTGTCTCAACCGCCTTGCCTTAATTTTGATATTTGCTTTGAAATCAATACCAAATTTAAAATCATAATCAGCCAGGGCTTGACCAAAGATTCTAAACAAGCTTACATGGAGTTCTATTTCATATGTGGGGTGACAGTCTAAAGAGATTTTGAAATAACCCACAAATATCAGAATTTTGGAATTTTTAATGACATTCTTTTCTATCATACAAAAACTGGTTGTAATTATGCTTCATTGTAATAATGCTTCATCCCAGATTACCAAAGTCAGTACAGGAAGCAAAACACTACACAAGTTATGATCCATGAATAAATTTGTCCACATTTCTTTAAAAAAAGTGACAGCGTTGCATTTTCCGCTTGTGGCACTTGCCCATAAATTTAACGTTTGGACGCCTTGCAAAAGTCTAACCAAAAAATTGTCTGTCTGGCATCCCAGTAAAAGCATGGCTTTTCAAACTATGTAAATAAACATAAGATAGCTCAACACAATAATTTTATTCCAGGTAAATGCCAAAGGCTATGTTTTCAAAATTTACAAGGGAACCATTTTGTCAATAGATGCCTGCGTTCAAGATAGCATCAAGGAATTTTTACCACTGTATAATCCTTTGCAATCCACAACAAATCCACCAATCAAATCAATTGCAATTTTTCATATGCAAAGGATCATGGCAAAGAATTCCTTCATACTATCTTTAGCACAATCATCTATTGTTGCTGTCAATTGCTCACTAAGGCCCCGTTCACACTACTCCGTTTTTGTACAAAAACGGAGAGAAAAACATCCGTTTTTGTGAAAGCGTTCACACTAATCTGCACAAAAACGGCACAAAAACGGAGGTTTTCGAAAACGCTGTCAACAGTGGATATCCACAAAAACGGAGGTTTTTGAAAACGCACTGGATCAATGTGAACGCACAAAAACGGAGGTTTTTGAAAACGCTGCAATATTGAACAATGAGGTTCACAAAAACGGAGCAATGTGAACGCACAAAAACGGATGTTTTTCGCTCCGTTTTTGTAATCAAGCAGATCAGTGTGAACAGACAAAAACGGATGTTTTTCCCTCCGTTTTTGTACAANTAGTGTGAACTGGTAGCTTCGATTCGACAAAAACGGATATTAACAAAAACGGAGTAGTGTGAACGGGGCCTAAACCTGCGGTACAGCTGAAACTGATCGGGATGAGTCAGAATTTGATTATGCTTATATATACTCAAATGAAAAGATTGTAGAAATCACAAACTCAAAGTCCATTTCAAGTTTTTGCGAATCACAACATCTGAAGTACCTGGCCCATGGGATAAGGTTGCCAAATGACTATGAACAAAATAAAATATTGTTTTCCACTGATAGAAAGAAATTCTCGAGAAACAGATGGCTAAAGATCGAAAAGCTTCTTGGTTTGTCCACCATGCAGATACAAAAAGATATGCAAAATCGTGAGGAATTCCCGCTTCTGTTATCAAGAACACTGGAAGACTGACTTCAAAACTATTATAGTTTTACAATTTATGCTTTTAAAGATGCAGAAGCAATCCGCCGAACAAGAGTTGTTCATGGATAAATATGATGATGATGATAATGATGAAACCACTGATATTTATGGAAAAGGCAGGAAAAATTGAGTCACAGCACATAGCAGCTTTCATAGCTTAAAGAACGCTGACAAGGAATTGATCACTGCATATTTACGGGAGATCAATAATAGTCAATATTAATAGTAGGTAGCAGTTTGTAACTTGCAGAGATAAGACAATGCTTTATTTATTGATAAAGCCATGTAAACACATTTTTCTTGGCATGTATGAACTCCTGAACCTCTGTGAACTGATCAAAGTCTTTCAATAGTTCAGCTTCTTCTTAGAATGATAGTTTGTGAGTTACGTTGCAGGACATGGCAAATGGGACTCATCAACCAGCCAAACCAGCTATTTTATCACAATCACTCTACTCTTAATGCAGTGGAAGGGATGCCAGTTACCATTCCAGGTACCGATTGATTGTCATGAGCTGCTCTGGAGGACAGACTGCTTAAATCAAGTTCTTTTCAGACGCACTGTTTGGCAAATAAACCTGAATGTGAATCTACGTCCACCATCTCCTCCCTCCTACAAATTGAAAAAAGAAAAGAAAATATCTAACCACATTCTGTGTGTTTTTTCTTCTGGTGTGAAAATGTCTTAACAACATAACAACAAGAACCAATTGGCAATTTTCAACAGCGACCAATACTTCACAAATATTATGAGAAACAACTTCACAAAAAACAGGCCCTCCACATTGGACATTGGTAGGGTTTTAGTTAGGATTAGTACAGCAACAGGTATAATTTTGCATTTACACACGAAGAAAAGGGATTGAAAACAAATAATTTCAACAAATGGGCCTACCTCAGAAGACATGGCCATGGATTTCAATTCCAACTGTGTTTCAACCTCTACCACTGTAAACGAACAAACATCCTGCACGCTTCATTGCAATAACATGGAACTGTAGCCTACGTTTTTCCAGAACAGGATTCGTGCGTAAATAAACATCGTATTTTGTTTCCACAGCTTCGACAGCTCGAGAGCATCTCCATGTTGACTGCCTGTTTTCGTCAATCAGCAAAAATTCCTACACGACCCCTAGCACGTTTTGGTGAAACACAAGGTTCAGGAGGTTAGAAAATGCTCACATGCATCATTTGCCCTGAGAAGGAGCATATATATCCAATAAGAATGCAGGATTCTGTGAGGATTCTGTCATGTGATTCGTATCTTTGATTTGATTGGATACGCGGGAAAAGCCGCGTTAATCAAGAAATTAGTCCCCGGTTTTTTATGGGTATGGTCATAAGTCTCAGTTTGAGCGATAACCATCAAATCCAATGAGCGATGCTGAGACTTATGTAATGAGTATAAAGTCGACTAACCATTAAATTAATTTGTTGCATCTCTAATAAGACAAGTTTCCTTGCAGTTGGCTGTTAAAGATGTGGTCCTAAATTGTTAGGCTCCTTTAATGAACATTTAAAAGAAAAATTAACATGCACAGGAAGAAATTTTCTTATTAACCCTAATCCATATGGGCTTTTTTCAAGCTACCATTTATGGGGGGGGGGGGTGGATTCAACCCCCCCTCTGAAAACAGCTTTAGACTAACCAGAATTCAATATAACTTGGCACAGTTATAGAGCAAGTAATTTTTAACATGTAGCACAATTTGGGTGTGGTTGCCACACCCTATGACGTCACAGTGACGTCATAAAGTTGAAAATTGACGAAAATCAGGTTCTCAACTTAAATTTGAGTTTAAAGTAGATTTTGCAGGAAATGTATGCAGTTGTTGGTCTAGTTTGTCAGAATACTTGCTGAAAAATATTATTTTATTGTAAATAGCGATTTTTGAATGTTATTTTGGTAAAAATTATTCAATTCTGATGACGTAATTTATGTTATAAACTTGTTCAATGTAAAAATATACAAAAAGAAGCGGCAATATGGTGATAATCCATCACAAATGCATCATTGGAGTGTTTTTAATTGAACAAGTTGGACAAAATTCAAAAAATTTGCTAATTAGTCCAAAATGGCGCCCAAAATGACGTCATAATAAAAAAATGCTGACGTCATCAAATTCCAGAAATTCTGGTATCAAATTAAAGCCCTTTGTTTGCTGATTCGTTTGATATATAATACTTCATAATTTGATCAAATCTTGCCCTTGAAATCATAAAAAACAATGATATTGCTGTTACCTGCTTCCAAATATGGGCATGTCACGTGACCTGTGAGGTCTATTGTTCAAATTTGTTTTCATCAAAATGTAGCTAATAGATAATTGATAAAAGTCAGGGAGGTTGGGGGACATAGCTGATGTCGTTGAAAAACGCTGCAACAAAAACCTCGAGGGGGGGTGGATTCCACCCCCCCCCCCATATGGATTAGGGCTTATTAAGAAGGGAAGTAAATTTGTTATTCACTCCTGGAATTGTTTGCATAGTTTATATCTGAGTTGGAAAATCTACTTCATTATCACGTAGTTCTTATACCGATCTCAGCTAAATCCCAGTTCTTGACTACTTTTGACCGGGTTTACAATTGTTTGTTTCTTTGAATCCACACTATCATGAAATTGCAATAGATTTGGAATATTTTCAAAAATATTGGCAAAGTCTCATTTTGGTGCGCATCGGGTCATTTTGGAGATTTTACTGCTTAAATTTGATCTTGGAAAAATTTCATCTTTAACAATTCTCAAATTTTCAGAAAATTTGGCAAGCTTGTATTTCATTGTGCTTTGTAGATGACTGGTTTGCTGGCTTTCATTTCGTTCCGTAACTTATTCATGCAATATCAAGAATTTTTCTCCACAAAGTTGCAATCCCATGCATGAATTGCATCCAAGGAATTGTATTGTCTTTGGCTTATGTAAACAACCATTTTCCATAAAAATGAATCAATAAAATTCTATTGCAAGCAGAAATGGTCTTTGATAATTTAATAATTTAGAAAATTTCACGAAGATTGCAATGACGTCTTTTGATCTAAAGAATTTTTTGCGCATTTTCAGTCTTTTCATCATAGATATCTTTTGTTCTGCCCGTTTCTGAAGATCCTCGAAAGTAAATAGAATCGTAAGCTAGCAATGAATTAAGAGATATTTGAAGCTACTTTTATTCAATAACGACTAAACATCTATTTTGTGTTCAACAGCGAAGCTGTGGTCACGAAGGGTGGGAAAGGCACACCCAGTAGTTTTATACTATTTAGCAAGGGAAGCAGTCTATAGAAGGGCATGGATAATAGAGGCACTGCGTGACATTATAATAACTCTACTTTTACGATAGTCTCAAAGTTCTTGCTGCCAAAGCAGATATCTCTAGGATATCCTTAACCCTATCTTAACCGGGGGGACGTTTCTCGCCCAGTTTACCAAACCTATTTTAATATCTCTTAAACGATGATAGCTATAACGCTGAAACCTCTTTGAATTTTATGGAAATGTAACTAGCAATCAAAAAATCAAAGTTTCAATGCCTATTGCTTAATCACGTGAGCACCAGATGCCCTAATTTAGAGACAGTTCACAAAGAAAATCATTAAAATGGCTATATTTTCTTTCACTGTTCTCGAATCTCAACTTATCTTTATTTGCTGACATCAGCAATTTTTAAATTGTATGACGTCATCAATCTTTGTGATGTCATATTTCTAATTTATCAGTTGTTTTTGCTTGAAAATTCATCGAATGATTTCAAATATTGATAACGATGTTTGGTTTTACCAAGAAAATGCGAAATTGATGTTGTTTTATCATTATTTTTTATTATTGCGCTAACAACTTTGCTTTGAATCTTATTCTCCTTAATTAATTAGATAATTAATTAGGAACCAAATATATTGATTTAGAACTACATGAAACTGCAAAGTAAGGCAATCAAGCAGGAAATTGAATTGTTTTTTGGTGATTCTACCCAGTTACTTGGTAAAAATAGACCTTTTTATGCTACTAGCTCGATTTCGTCAACATTTTCATTGTCTTGGTTGCCTAGCAACAAGTCAAATAAATACAATCTAATTAATGCTATTCTTGAATTCTCCTTTGTTGAATTATGATACAGTGCAATTCTCATTATCATAGCTGTTACAGTTTCGGAGATAATTAGGGGGGGCCAAAAACTCCCCCGCCCCCTATAGAAAATCGATACAAATTTACCTTGTTAAAATAGGGTTAAGAAGCCAAACTTACTAAGTAAACAAGATGGATAAATTGTCCAATTTCTGTTGCTTTCGTTGGTGTCATTGATGGTACACAATTCAATGTCTGAAGCAGTTATTACACAGCAAGGAAGCAATTTGCCAAAGCTGAAAAAGCAACAAATTCTAAGTACAATTTATAAATTTCCCTAAAACTTTGCATCGAGCAAGGGGCAAATGGAGATTTGATTGGATCTTCAAAAATATTTAGTTCAAACTGAACATTTCAATTGATACGATAATTGATCAACAAAATTTGCATTGAGCAAGGTGCAAATGGAGATTTGATTGGATCTTCAAAAATATTTAGTTCAAACTGAACATTTCAATTGATACCATAATTGATCAAAAAATCTTTGCATTGAGCAAGGGGCAAATGGAGATTTGATTGGATCTTCAAAAATATTTAGTTCAAACTGAACATTTCAATTGATACCATAATTGATCAAAAAATCTTTTTACAAGAAATAACAATGCTTTAACTGTTCACACAAGAACCCTTTGAAAATTAATCAACTTTCACAAAAAATGTATAAGAACTTAGAGATTCAATTTAATGAATATTTCCTGGATATTGGCTATATCTTCAAGATAGTTTGTTAAGAAAGTATGCCATAGAAATAAGGAAATTAAACATCTGTTTGAAAGTCATTGGTCAATGTTGAGAAATTGCAAAATATTAACTTGCTCCTACAGGTGTCCCAGAATGATATATTGGTGTGTTTGAAATAATCGCAAAATTTCGTTTTGCTACTTTTCTTTAAATTTTTACCTTTTTAGTTGTAGCAAAGGCCAATTTATTTTAAGCATTAATATGAATTGTGCAAAATTATACGAGAAATTTTTAAATTATTGCTTGAAAACCCGTATTTTGGGCAATAGGCTTTATAAGATATCGTACATCTTGTCAAAGAATTCTTAATTTTACGATTTCACATTGACTTTCGGATCTTATATGATCAAAAAATTCATTTCTAGCACGATCAATCATGACAAGAAATTTGTACGGGCAAAGATAGATTTACAGAAAATTCTGTTCAATATTGTAGTATGCACCAAAACCAGGTAGCTAATTAAAACTCAGAATTTTGCTGATTGAAAGTTATCGATAGGATATTCTTTTTCTTAAAATTTAACGTCATCTTTCATGCATCACTTCAGAAAATAAATATTCAACATAAATTGAATTTTCAAACTTTGATAATTTTTCAAACGCCGAGAAATCATTTTTGGACAACAACGCTGCTCAGGTTGAAACAATATAAGTATTAAAGTATTTCAACTTGCATTTCCTGCTGGCACCAAAAGTTTTGCAAAGAAACACCATTTGCACTTGTCTTGTTTGAAATATGTATGTATGTTTAATTCCTGTTGCCCCTCGAGAAGTTTGCGGTGCAGGTTCGGCAAGAGAAATCTAGTTTGTATCAACGACAAAACATAACTTCAAATCACAATTATTATCAGATTGTCATAAGCTACTCATATGAATTCTACTTTCTAGTTTCTACTGTTACATTTACCAATGTAATTGGAGATGGAAGTGCATTAATGGCACCCAGTGACCAGGTTTATATGTAAAAGTGCATTATTTGCTGCTGGAAATATGCCACTGCGGGGTACATGTCCCCACAGCCGTTCCTCCTATAGGATGGAAGGTTCCTGGGAGGATATGCTCATTCCAACAATCCAGTTGAGCGGTTCATCACAGTTAAGGAGTGAAGGTTCCCAAAACAGCTTTGTTCCGCCTGGTGTGAGATATTAGAGATCGGAATGGGAAGAGTGGTCACATGTGGAAATTTGGTGCCAATACACTTCATTTCTTACAAATACGAGAGCACGAAATAAGTCATAATCGTGGCAAAATATTCAATCAGAGTAACTTTCAGTGTCAATATGTTTTGGAAACTTGGGACTAAGTATCGTTCATTGCAGTTGCACTGTGATCCAGCCCTATAGAAATCATGGAATTAATATGAAAATATGAAAATTGAAGAATAAGATATCTGATGCCCTCATCTTAAAGAGGAGATGTGGAACTATTCAACAAAACATATATTTCTTAAATCGGAGTTTTAAATCCAGAGATATGACTTTTTAAAGTTTGACTAAATTGCAAACGTTTGTTTACATTACTGTTTCTGGCCTTTTGTTTGTGGTATCGATGAAAATGTAGAAATTCAACTTCCTATATTTCCTCGAAAAATCCACCGATTTTCTCAAAAAACATTTTCGTTCGAAGGTACATGTCTAAGCTATCTAAAAGTACAAATTTTTTCGCAAGACCTCAGAGAAATGTGTTTATTTTCCAAAATGGCGTATGACGTTTTTGACAACGAAAACAAGGGAAATCATCGAATATTTGTCGCTTATAGTGGAAATAAAATATCTTACCAAATGTAACTCTTAGCAAAAAATGTTGAAATTAAATTTGATGTCTTAGGAACATTTCTGCAAAGGGAATCGTGCAGATTCGTACATAAATTGTTTTTGTAACACTTTTGACATTGACTGAAGACACAGTTTTGACGTTGGTTTCGCAACAACTTTTATTTGCCTGTGACTAAACGGTTGCAACTGTTACATTTTTTATCCAATCTGCTTTGATATTTATCCTAATAGTACCAGAGCCTTCTGTTAATAAAGCCTTCTCTTTCTGCTAGCTGGTTATTGGTCAATTAGCTTAAAATAAAATTTTGCCCTTGACTAGAGCTCCCGCTTCATTTAGTGAAACGAGCATTTCCCTTCTCTCAACTTTTAGCTAGGGACATACCACGAAATCTTACACACATTCGACGGAAATCCTTTTTTCCTGTAAAAAACCTTTTTGTTTTGTATAAATTTTGCAGGCTTCTTGAGGCAGTGATACACCACTTGGCTTTTAGTTTCAACGGTTTTGTCGAGCCTGTATAAAACTAGTGTAGATGAAATGGGTGTGCGACCAAATGAGTCTCATATGTTTCCAATAGGTCATGTTTGTCGAGCTCTACAGCCACCACCATTCCTGCAGTTGCAAATTTGTTTTTTATGTTTCCAGGCAACTTTATATGAGGTTCGAATCAAAGTACTGGAAGTAATGATAATTCTTAGTTAAAGATAACAAACTAAAAGTTACAGTAGACTTTTTTCCTAAATAGGAAGGGATTAACGATAATCACTGGACCTTCAAGATGAAATGATTGCGTGTCCGCGTCATAGATGGCATCTCCTGTTTATTATAAGCTAATAGTTTCACTATTTCCATACAAATAGATACAACTAAATTCGACAACGAAAAGAAGCTTTTATTAGCGGATTCTGACAAGGGATCATGGCATGATAAAACAAATCAGTTTGAAGGAAATTTTGAGGAATCTTTTAGCAAAAAAACTGATGGTGAATGTAGTGACGGTGGGGAGAAACTGAAAAAGTAGATTGGGTAAAACCATTCGCAAGTTGTAGACCCGGGTATTATAGAAGCGCAATTGCAAACTGCTGCAATTTGTAAGGAATGTTACGCGAGTCTTCAGATTTTGGGAAATGAAAAGTAACGGCAAGGTCTAAGCATTCGATTAGCCTTACAATGTATAAATGAACAGTGTCCATCACTTGCAGTGAATGAACAGTGTTCATCAGTGTCCATCACGAACAGTGTCCATCAATGCATGTATAAACGAACAGTATCCTAAATTAGCTTTAAGTAGCTATAAAATCCTGACAGCCCACTCAAAACAAATAACTGACAGACTGACTGACTGACTGACGTCGTGCTAAAAACCTTTTCCCATTAGCAAGATGAGTATATGAAATTAAATATACACTCATTTTTTATAAGAAACTAAGGTCCAGGATGGTAGGCAGTTTCTTAGATTTTAAGGCCATTTTGCTACCAAAAGTTCCTTAAGTCTTTCTTATATTGTCAATGCCCTAAGTATAGAGCCAATGTATTTTATTTAGATCTCAAAATATGCTATAACATAGTTCGCACTCAAAACAATGTCAAAACACCCACTATTATTGTACAGTGTCAAAACATTTTCAAGTGATCTGGGAAAATTAAAGCTACACATTACAAAAGTTTCTTAGCTCCTTTTAATTCAGGTAGGGTAGTTTCTTAAGTTTAACAAAATTGAGCCTACCGTTTCTTCTTATAAGCTTGCTTATAAAATAAATGAGTGCAATCAAATTGGTTTGGAAAGAAATGAATAGGAACATAAAGCTTTTCCATTTGCTGCAGCATCGTCTGTAAGTTCGAAGGCACCATGATTTCCGTGTGTATCATATGAACTTGGACAAGATTTGTGGCTGTAATATCCAAAATTTGCCGCGTTGTTTCGATTTATTTACAACAGTACTTAGTCACACGCTGCATGTTGCTAATCCCCTTGACCCGGTTTACTTTGTGGTCTTATCAGCATTTCAAGTCACGTTTTTAAGAGCCTTTGCTAAAAGCAAGCTTTCTTAGAAATGAAAAATCCTCTAGTCGTAGGTACTAGGTTTCTATTTAGGACCCGCAAGACCAATCAAATGATGAGAAATTTGGCACAATGAGAGATAATGCATGTATTTACAATTTACTAAAGAGTGTCTGGGTTTTTTGAAGATCCACTTGTCTGGATTTTAGACCGAACAAAGCTGCCGGGAGGGCTAAAAACTTAATGCAATTGTTGTGGAAGCTATAGCGTTCAAATTAGATATTATATCAAAATTATCGGACATATAATTTGGCAAAAAAGGAAACTATCTAACGGTTTAAGTTATATTCGTGATTGTAAGGTCTTTCTGGGGGACCCTAAATAGCTTTTGAAGGAAGGGTATTTTAAAATCATGATATATTTGATAAATTATTTACTGACGCGTTTTTCAACTAGATTTCTATATATGGGTATTCCTAATTAAATTACGCATCCAATGATGTATGGGTTTGCTATCATCCACGCACAGTACAGTCCGTCAAACGAAAAAAATGGAAATTACTGCCGTGGGTGGGCAGTAACCTTAAGCAAGCAAACTTTCTGAGGCAGCCTAAGACAGATGGCTATTGAATTATGCTACTACTAGAGCCCCATCGCCCTGTTCCGATCACTGAAAAAGAGACCGTGAGTTACTTGGCCTAAGAAAATTTTATCGGAAAAGTTATTGCTATCGAATTATTCGTAATTTCATAGTTTAAGATATAAAAACCAGTTATTGTAACTTTAGCCACCGTCTTCCGTAAAATCGTTGTCGAAAGACACATCGGTAAAATCGCGATATTTTCATTCCATCGCCCTGTTCCGATCACGCAAGTTCACGCATGAATTTCGAACAGCACCACCGCAGAGGGCTCAAGAAAGCGCAGTTTCCAGATGAAATGGATGCCATACAGATAACAGAAGATGTTTAGCTCATGTTATCGTTTGGAAAGTAACATTTTGCCTCTTTATTCGTTCAATAACACCACAGTCAAATTTACAATTGAAAGTTACAGGCTTTTACAAGATAACTGGCAACACTCTAGCATAGCAGGACAGCAAAATTTTTGTTATCCCAGTGAGTATGGAGATATTTCATAGAGTCTAATACAGAGAGGACCGTTCTTAAATTGAAGGGGTTAAATGAACTAGGAGACCTCTAAACAGGCAAAAGGTAATGTTAAGTTAGGTAGGAAAGGG
>REGM01000314.1:261613-281716 GCA_004194415.1 Aurelia aurita
TAATAATAATAATAATAATAATAATAATAATAATAATAATAATAATAATAATAAAAATAATAATAATAATAATAATAATAATAATAATAATAATAATAATAATAATAATAATAATAATAATAATAATAATAATAATAATAATAATAATAAGTAATAAGTAGTAAGTAATATTTATACAGGTTTACTTGTTCAGAATATAGATTCTGTTATCACTCAAGGACCTGTTAAACGAAAAAGGATGAAAATAAAAAGTCTACAACAACATCAAGCTTAATACTGTGTTCATTATAATGTTCATTAAAATGCTTTAAGTAGGCTCAGTTTGTGCTTAAAACGTAAGAGTGATAGTTCGTCCCGAATGTCCTTGGGAAGTTTAGTAAAAATGTTTGCTCCATGGAAAGCAAACGTTCGTTTTCCAGTTTCAGTTCTTATCGCTGGTAGAACGAGACTTGAACTGTTTCTTCTCATTTCTTTTCCGTGCTGATGACGCTTGAAATATTGAGTAAATTGTTCTGGTGAAAGGCCATTTAAACATTTGAAGACTTCTATTGCAACGCGTCTGTTGCGCACTTCTACTACATTGCCCCAACTCTCAAGTGGTTCTCGAGGGCTCGTCATCTTTGCCGCTCTGTTTTGAATATACAGTATACTGTAGATTATCGATGGTACCCCAAGGTAGTCCAAGTTGTAGTTGATAGCAATACATTAATATTGGATGGATCATAGCTTTATATATCGATCTGCAACATGGGGACCTATCTGTTCTCGGATATGGGAAAGAAGCTTTACCCTTGCAGATGCCTTTTAATAGACTTTCTCAAAATGTTGTTGCAGGTTCATGTGCTTGTCTAAATGCACACCATGGTGTTTGTACACTTTGGATTCATTTATAGTTTATCATAGATTTTGATGTTAACTTCTGGTTGTTTGACAAGTCTTTTATAAGATCCGTACAGAACATATTCAGTTTTGCCCTGTTTCAGATTTATAAAAGGTCATTACGATCAAGCCAGTTTGCTATGTTCCTCAGATCATGATTTAGGAGCTGTTCAATGTCGTTTGAGTTTTTTGCAGCACAGTACACAACAGTGTCATCTGCATACAAGATTGTGTTGGTCTTGGAGAGAACTTGATAAAAGTCATTGATCATTAACCCAAATAGAAGCGGTCCTAAAATTGATCCTTGTGGTACTCCACAACTAACTTTTCGCCATAAGATTTGACATTGTCGTAATAGACATATTGATTCCTATTGAAAAGATTGTCAGATATCCAGTCAAGTTCTTCTCCTTGGATACCATAATGTGGTAGTTTTTTAAGCAGTTTTGCGTGGCTGACAGTGTCGAAGGCCTTGCGAAGGCCAATGTATACTACACCAGTGCAGAGCCGTTAATCGACGTTTTGTCTAATCTCATCTGTTAACAGAGTTACGGCGTTCTGTGTTGATCTTCCTTGGCGGAATCCAAACTGATTTGGGCAAAGTAGCTTATTTGACTTGAGGTAATTTGACAGTTGGTTGAAAATGACCTTTTCCAGGATTTTGGATAATACGGGGATAACTGCTATGGGTTTGTAATTATCTAAATTCGAGGGGTCTCCTGATTTAAAGATTGGTGTTATTTTGCCAGATTTCTCTGCAGTGGGGAACAGTGATGTTTGAAGGCTTAAGTTCACTAGGTAGCAGAGTGGTTTACACAGCTCTTCAGCGGCATCCTTTATCATTCTCGGTGGAACATTGTCAATGCCAGCTGCCTTTGTTGCCTTCAAGTTCTTCAATATCTTTAGGATTTCACCCTCCTTAACTTTTGTGAACTTGAACAGTCTACCTTGCGGATTGATCTTTAACATTAGGTCATTAATACATTGATAGTTCCAGATTTTATTTTCGAGTCTAGCTGCAGCATTCTTTAATGATTTTGAAACATTGGTAAAGAATCACTGATATATTTTGTATCCTTTGTGAGACTGTCATTGATCTTGAAAACTTTGGAACTTGAACTTTCCCCTTCACTCGGATATATTTGTTTAATTTTAGACCAGAACTCTTTTGGGGAATTGATGTTATTTCTGAAGAGCGTTCTATTATAATTTGCCTTACACTTTCTAATCATTGCAGTTACAGTATTCCCGAATTGACGATACTTAGACCAGTCTTTTTCTGCTCCATGCTTTCTGGCTTTGCGGAGATAAAAATCTCGTTCTTGCATCTTGCATTTTATTTCGGGTGTTAGCCAGGGACAGGCTCTCCCACTCACTGATATTTCCATGAGTAGGGCATGCTTGTTTGCAAACTGCATTAGAAAATTTTTAAAGCTATTCCATGCTGAATTAAGATCCTGATTATACCGCCCCAAGGGATGTTCTTTACATCAGTTTTGAAATTTTGTGCGTTGTAACTTTTGTAGTTGCGTGTTAACCCTTTACTTGCCAGAGTTGCAAATTTGCAACAAATTAATTTGTCAGCCATGTTACTCTTGCCTCGTTATGAACTGCTGTAAGTCCCATAATCCTTTGTAAAAGCCCTATCAACGAACAGAATTGCGTTGTCAGGCAGTTCCAAAGTCTTGCGACGAAAAAGAGGAAGGCTGTGGAATCTGTTGTACTTTGAGGTGATTTGTTGTAGCCTAAACTGGCCGTTGAGTATCTGTAAATTGTAAAGCTTCTGTTTTTCATGCCTGATGAATGTTTGGATGTTTATCATTATGAAATACAACAATTTTTTGTTGAAACAAATTTGTTATGGAGGATTTGTAAGCTTTAGACAAGAACGTTTTCCTAATTTATTTGTTGCATATTTGCAACTTTGGCAAGAAGTGGCCACAAATAAAAGATTTAGGCCCATTGGTGTGTGACGAAGTATTAGCTATGTAAAGTTATCATGGGCACAATCAGAGCACAAGTGAATGATTTGTATTGATAATAAGTAATCAATTAATTGGTAATTAACGTAATTTTTATTTTATTTATTTGCAACATTCAATCAACCTGTACTATTACTTGGTTGAAATTCAAACACAGTATGAAGATGATTACTAAGATATGATTGACACTATCAACATTTTTTTCAGTTCAGCATTTGACCTTTCTTTGCAGAATAATGGCTTCTAAACCTGTCATGCGCCTTGACCTAAATGATGCATTGGAATTTGTAATGAGTGGACATGATTCAGATGTGGGAGAACTTAGTTCAGACGAAGACGATGATGATGAGATAAGAATGAATGAGGATTAGAGTAGATGATGATGAGCCAGAAAATGAGCCAGAAAATGAGCCAGAAAGTGAGCCAGAAAGTGAGCCAGAAAGTGAGCCAGAAAGTGAGCCAGAAGAGGAAGTAGATGTAGGTACTGGAAGTAGTACAGATAACATTGACGGTGGAGATGCTGTGGACAATGCAGTTGCATCTAATTTTATTGGTGTTGAACCAATGAGTTCAGTCAATAGGTAGGTTGCAGAGGAGAAATGCAGAAAAGAAATCCAGTGCCCAAGGATCGTAAAGGAATACAATGGTGGGATGGGTGATGTTACTTAGCCGACATGTTGATTGTACTTTGCAGAATAGCTGTAAAAACACATCGCTGGTACATAAAGGTTTTCTGGCGCTGTGTTGATATTTGTAAAGTCAATGCTTGGCTTTTATATCGTCGTGACAGCAATGTATTGGAAATTCCAAAGAGAAAACAACAAAGTTTGCTGCAATTTTCCTCCCAGATTTCTGAAGGCTTGATCAAGGCCAACAAAGCTTCCAGAAATGAAGGAACGCCAGGAAAACCCAGAAAAAGGAAAAGTAATGACACTGTCGACGCAGATAAGAGAGGGAGAAAGCCTGGGGGTACTTCATTAGCGGGTCAGACGGGGATGTGCGCCAGTTTTGGGGGTAGTCTGAAAGTTCTGGGATTGAGGTATACTTTCATTGGAAAATTTCTGGGATTGGGGTATACTTTCATTGGGAATTTTCTGGGATTGGGGTGTACTGTTTGACTAAAAATTCTGGTAATGGGTGTTGAATGCATGGGACTTTTTGAGAGCAACACGCGCTCAGTTTTAGGTGAAAACGTAGTTCAGTTGTTTTTGTATTGAAAACACGTGTTCAGAAACCTCGTCCCAATGGCTCTGCCCAAAATTAAATGCTCCTTTCACGTTGAATTGATTTTGCTACTTTTTAAAAATTCTGGGATTCGGTATCAATATCACAACCATATTCTGGGATTGGGTATCGATATCCCAACCATATTCTGGGATTGAGTCAAAACAGAAATCCTTCTAGCGCACACCCCTATATGAACTTATAGTGAAGTACCCCCCCCCCAGGGGAGAAAGCCAGTTCAGCCAGAGTAAACCTTGTGTTCTCGCTTTGACCTATTTAGCCATTGGCCTGTTCCTAAGAAAAAAGGGGGAGATGCAGACATTGCAAAACTGGCTACTCCCAAATCTTTTGCAGCAAATGCTAAGTATGCCTGAAGAGCAATAGCAACTGTTTTGTTGATTACCATTCAAGATAAAAGACTGCGATCATAAATTTTTTCAGTTCACAATGGACACAGTTCAACTGTCTATATTTGACTTCTATAAATAATGTCATTTCGAATCTGAATAATTCCAAAACAATTAAACTTCCAAGGGTGCAGCCGCGGGGCATGTCCAAAGGACATAGTTTTTTAGGGTATTGTTTATTAATGAGCAAAAGTGGTGGAAGCAAGGCTGGGTATACCATTCAGAAAATAATTCCATAGTACATCCAACCCACCTTTTTACGGCTTGCGATACCCCAGGGAACTACTGTCATGATACTTTATGTTGCTGTTTCATATGATTTTTTACCATTATTGCTAGGAAATAGCTTATCAAAAAGATTTTAGTTCAGTGAAAAGTTGTATGTTATTATACCATTATATGCTAATGTTGCAAATATGCAACAAATAAAAAATTCTTGAATTTATGGGGAAGATGTTAATTTCATAGTTTACATGCTTACTTACATCATAATAAACATATTTTCAACACAGAATATTTTTTTGAAAGAATGTCTACATAATAAGAATGTCTACATAATAAGAAGCCTTTTTATATAGAACATTTTTCTTAGATGTATCTCAATTTGTTTCATAAAATAATTTTAGTGAATGGCCTACAGTGGAAGAATTTCAAAACAGAGAAGAACTTTCCCCTGCCACTGTTATTTTGCTTTCCTGGTCCATTAAATGAAGATGAGGTGAAAGTTTGGTCTTTTACAAGTGAAATAACGTTTATTTCAAAGTCATTGATGCGATAATTATTTTTCTGCATATTTTTTTACTAAGTGGGGGTAATGTGAGTCTACTGAGAATTCAGCCATAACTCAAATTCAACGAAGCCTTGCATTGCTTAAAAGTTCGCACTTGTATTCATCCTGCCACGTTGTTTTGTGTCTAAAATGTGAATAAGGCTTTGCTTTTACTGCAAGTGCTGTCTTGTAACCAGTAAATGGGCGAAAACAAACTGCAAAAGTTTTTATTTGATAATTACTATCAAATTAAATCACGGCCTTCCAAGTCAAAACGATG
This sequence comes from Aurelia aurita, assembly GCA_004194415.1. Classification (NCBI taxonomy): domain Eukaryota; kingdom Metazoa; phylum Cnidaria; class Scyphozoa; order Semaeostomeae; family Ulmaridae; genus Aurelia; species Aurelia aurita. The sequence continues at coordinate 267,155 of REGM01000314.1, forward strand.
GTGGATCACCGCATAAGGACAGCAGTTTTATTTTCGTCGCGGGAACGGGATTGCTTGCGATAAAAGGCAAAGATTGGCACTTTATCGAATAGAAAATAGCAGGGGAATATGATTCCAGAAGAGGAGTAGATCAACGATCAGGTGACAAACACAATTTCTTTTCGACCAATAAAGTGATAGACATTCAGGTCCCGTGATTATTTGTAGCCAATCACAGACATTTCTCTTTCAACCAACCAATCAAAGGCTACTTTAGTTCTGTTATATTTTGAATTTGGTTCCAGAAATATTGGTCAAATAGTTCGACAAAACAACGCGATGNCCGCATAAGGACAGCAGTTTTATTTTCGTCGCGGGAACGGGATTGCTTGCGATAAAAGGCAAAGATTGGCACTTTATCGAATAGAAAATAGCAGGGGAATATGATTCCAGAAGAGGAGTAGATCAACGATCAGGTGACAAACACAATTTCTTTTCGACCAATAAAGTGATAGACATTCAGGTCCCGTGATTATTTGTAGCCAATCACAGACATTTCTCTTTCAACCAACCAATCAAAGGCTACTTTAGTTCTGTTATATTTTGAATTTGGTTCCAGAAATATTGGTCAAATAGTTCGACAAAACAACGCGATGATGAACTTAGGACTCAGGCTAAGGACAAGCTGCCTTTCAACAAATTCTGGAATGCCACTTTAATTTTACGTCCTAAAGCTTTCAACAAGATAAATTCGAATTACTAATTTTAAAATGTGAACAATGAAGAGTTTTCTCTCCGAATCATATGATTAAAAAGCAGACAACTTTTATATCAAGGATTTTCCCTTAATAACACAAAATTTCATAATGTGTTTACTGAATGTATCTACGTAATTGTTGTAGGCTATACAAAAATCGTTTTTCCTCACGTGTCAGTGCCGTAGCCACTTACCGTTCGTACATTCTTAGGTTTCTCTCGTAGGAAAAAATCACAGTAGCCACAAAACATCAATATGGTAGCTATCATATGAAGTATGCCACGCAGTGCCATTGCACCCTGGATCTGAAGGCTGTCAGGTTTTAAACGATAACACATGCTAATGCAAGCTATTCGTCCCAGGTTATGCCTAGAATAATGACTTTTGACTCGAAAGGAAAGTATTTTGTAATTTTTTTATACTATAGTAGATATATGTCGTTCTCTCGTACCTTTGTGTGTTCTGATTTGGTGTAGCTAATTAGTAACACGATGATCCAAAATAAGAAGTAAACTTAGGAATGAACAAAACTTTCAGAGACAGCATCAACAAGAATATAAATATTTAAAAGATATGTACAACGTCTATTTACATTCATGAGTGGCCTAGAATTACCTATTCTTGATAATATAGCATAAATTAGCGCAAATCTCAACTCTAACTAAACGCCAAACTATGTCATGTTTGCTTTGTAACTTATGTTCTCAATCTACTTCGACAGCATGGCTCCCTTTAAATCAATACTATGACTGAGGGGCTACCATGGGTAAAAAAGATAAAATGAAAATGAAATGAAAATTAAATATGAATTTGCGGCCTATTTCACGTGAACCAGGGAGATACTCCTTCCCAAACATCTAGTCTAAATTAGCGCTTGGAGACCACATACTTTGTCAATCGAATACCAAAGCATCCTCTCAAATCAATGTTCACAAAAGAAATTCGAAACTTGCNAATTTGCGGCCTATTTCACGTGAACCAGGGAGATACTCCTTCCCAAACATCTAGTCTAAATTAGCGCTTGGAGACCACATACTTTGTCAATCGAATACCAAAGCATCCTCTCAAATCAATGTTCACAAAAGAAATTCGAAACTTGCTCGCCAAAAGCGGTCAAGAACCAGTTGATTACGCCATTCATAGGGCAGTCATAGTTGCAGGATAGGAGCTGCAACTGCAGCTGCCAATGCAAATTTGCCGGAATGGCTTATCAAAACTATTGGTAGATGGACATCGGACTGCTATCAACGGTATATTCAAAAACCGATAAAAGCTCTGGAACAAGTCTCAACAAGCCTGTTTAGCGACCCTATGCCAAATCTGTGAAGTCTCAAACAATAAAGTGCAATTTATCGGCCATAAAAGATTTACATCTTAGGCAAGGCTTTTCAATAAAAATGGAAGAATTTCATCAACTGCAGTACATACTGCGAGGGATTAAACGATCGCAGGGCGGCCCAACCCGACTTAGACAGCCTATTACAAAACAACACCTGGAACTTTTTTACCAACTTCTTCAACCAGAAAGAACAAAAAGCTTGGACAATATTATGATCTGGGCATCGATGTGTCTAGCATTTTTCGGTTTTCTCCGGGTCAGTGAATTTTCTTGTGATCAGCAATTTGATTCTCGCACTCACCTAACAAGAGAGGATATTTCATTTGTCCATAACGTCACAGCACCAAGTTCCATTTCAGTGAAAATCAAGAAATAAAAAACGGACCCATTTTGAGAAGGCAACATAATGACAATAGGAGCTACAGGTTCACACATATGTGCAGTAAAAGCCCTACATCATCACTACATGCAAAACACAAATTTTTCCATAAATGGGCCTCTTTTTGTCTATGCAAATGGAAAGTTTCTCTCCAGAAATCGTTTTACCATGACTATGGTTATACCGATCAGCTTAGGAATTTATTAGCCATGGTGGGCCAAAAGCCCGAGCAGTTCACAAGTCACAGCTTTCGTATTGGGGCCGCCACATCTGCAGCACCAGCAAACTTTCCAATTTGGCTTATCAAATCGATGGGTAGATGGACGTCGTAATGCTACGAGCGATACATACATGCTCACGAAAAAACATTCGGGAGGCCTCGAGAAAAATGATATTTCCTTAAGTATTCTAAACCTTAGGCCAATGCAAAAGTTGGACACGATCTATCTAGCCGATGGGGATTACACAAAGTGTAATTATGGCGGAAAAGTTTCGACAAACATTTTCTATCATCGGCTTTTGATAGGAATTTGTAAAAAGTTTCAGTTTCCTTTCGTAAGAATTAAAAATGAACAGAAGAAACTTATAGGACCTTGTGATTACCCTGAAAGAGACATTTTTCTCTCTGAGGGGACGTAGCAAGGGTGCTTGTAATTACCCCAAATTGACTTAGTGGTATGCAAATTCCATGATTACCCTGAGGGGCCGTAGCAAGTGACTCGGGATAGCCCCAAAGAGACGTAGTGGAATTTAGCTTCCATGATTACTCCGAGGGGACGTACCGAGCTTTTAAATATTTTTATAAACACCTTTCAAAAACATTTCGCCATAATTGCACTTCCAAAACCCCAATTACAGTATGATTAGTAGCTTTGTAACGTTAGAGAAGGCAGTTTAATGCGTGAAAGTTTTTCAACTTGATTACGAGTATCGATTCTGTTACATTTCAAAGATCAAATAGTTTTTATCTTTGCCAACTCCTCAATGTCAGCAAGAGGGGGGAAATTAATACAAAACTTCACGCGGCAAGCGCATTAAGTGCAGTTAATTTCCACATGCGCAACCCCCCCCCCCCCCGAATTTTCCCTCTTCCGCTTTCGCTAAAAAGTACCTGTTCTCCTATTTCTGCGTAGGAATCATGCAGCACAACACGCAATGAACAATGTATTCTTAGTAAGTCTAAAGTCCAAATATAAGAAATTGATAATCGAACGAGAAATTCGAGATAAGTTACATTTCACAATTTTAGTTTAATTTTACCCTGCATAATGAGGGTTTCAACAGGTGACCCCGAGAAGTAGGTCAACGATCAGGTGACAAACACAATTTCTTTTCCACCAATAAAGTGAAAGAAATTCAGGTCCCGTGATTACTTGTAGCTAATCACAGACATTTCTCTTTCAACCAACCAATTAAAGCGGGTCACGATGCCTTTAAAAGTGACTGTTCTCAAAATTAAACAACTCAGTTTTTCGAACAAATCAACGTTTACAACCCCCACCCAACCCAACCCCCAGATCTTTTCGATCGAAGACACGAACTTTCACCACCCATCTATGTAGAAATTATTGATGTTGAGTAGTTTGATAGCAACATTTACGTAGATCTTATTCACTGGTACTGCTCAATTAGACAATGGACACGAACTGATTTTAGCTGCACATTTAAAGTGATTCGTTGTCTATGAAGTGCATTTTGGCGAAAAGTTTCGACAAATATTTTGTATCATCGGCTTTTGATAGGAATTTGTAAAAAGTTTCAGTTTCCTTTCGTAAAAATTAAAAATGGACAGAACAAACTTATAGGACCTTGTGATTACCCTGAAAGAGACATTTTTCTCTCTGAGGGGACGTAGCAAGGGTGCTTGTGATTACCCCCAAAGGGACGTAGTGGTATGCAAATTCCATGATTAACCTGAGGGGCCGTAGCAAGTGACTCGAGATTACTCCAAAGAGAGGTAGTGGAATCTAACTTCCATGATTACTCCGATGTGACGTACCGAACTTTTAAGTATTTTTATAAAATACCTTTGAAAAAAATTTCGCCATAATTGCACTTCCAAAACCCAAATTACAGTATGACTAGTAGCTTTGTAACGTTAGAGAAGGCAGTTTAATGCGTGAAAGTATTTCAACTTGATTACGAGTATCGATTCTGTTACAGTTCAAAGATCAAATCGTTTTTATCTTTGCCAACTCCTCAATGTCAGCAAGAGGGGGGAAATTAACTGCTACAGTTTCTCATAAGCAGCTTCTTAAGCCTGGTTCACCCGTTCCCATTCAGTATATGATGATTAATAATTTATTTATTCAAGGTTGGCACGATGATAGCTGTGTTAAGCTAATTAATGCCAACCATTATCGAGAAACTAAAAGTTAAATAATCTTATTTAGATCTTGACTATACAAATACTGAACCCTTGTTTGACCGGGGGGTGTTTCCCACCCCCCTGTCAGTTTTTGCGAGGCATTTATTAACGGCATGAGCTATGACTCTCCAATTTTCTGGCAATTACTAATTATCTATTAGCTACCTTTTTGACAATAAAATATTAGAACAATGGGAGTCACGTGAAAGACGACACTACCATATTTGGAAGATGGTATTGAAAAAATCAATGTTTTTGATATTTTTACAACCAGAATTAGTTTCAAATGTTGATTATTATACCTTAAAATAATCAGAAAACAAAGAGCTTTCGATTGTTATCAAGAACAATGGAATTTCCTGATATCGGCATTTTTAAATGATGACATCACATGTGCCGCCATTTTGAGTCAATGTTGCAAAATTTGAAATTTTTTCCAAGGGAAGTTCTAGAAAATGCATGGAATTGCGTTATGCAATACTTTTAAAGTATTTTGAGCAAGTATTATCAATTTTGTGACGTCATCAATATTTGTCATTTTCTTCCAAAATAGCTGTCTAAAAACACACTTAGATATTATTTTTGAATTAGGAATTAATAATACCGGTATATGTACCTCAAAAAAACATGGTACCTCAAAACATACATGGACACTTATTGCTCCATAATTTTGTCAAAATATCATCAAGTCTAAAACTGATTGTTATTTCTTATTCACAAGGTTTATACCTTTCTGGAAAAGTGTTAACAATTGCATTGTTTTCATATTTTGTTGCAACCAGGGATGGGGATTGCTGATTTCTGGTTTGCATTAAAAACACAGTTTTTCACAGAACAGCTCCTAAAAACCTGTGAACATGGATTTAAGTTAGCAAGTCTAGTATTTTATGACAGGTAAATGTCTCGCCGTTGTCTCTTTAAACAGAAAATCTCCACAGAGCTCTACAATTCATAGTAATTCCGTGGTAAACAGGTACTAACAAGGCGGCTGGCTTTGTATGTTTTGAGGTGCATAAAACAGAGCAATTGTCTGTCCATGTTCCTGCTAGACCCTGTCTGTTAGATAATAACTTTCAATATCCTGTACAAGTCTTTTTTAATATTTCCAAGAACAAAGATATACACATACACAAATTTTTATATAAAAATCTAGTTTACGAGAAACTAGTACTTAACTGAAAATGAAGAAACTATAATGCTAAAGTTTGAAAAAAGCTAAGAAACAATTGCTAAATTGAAAGATATGATGGCAAATAATATGTCGTTGAACCTTTGTTCTTGAGTAAAATTAACTCTTAGTTTTAAGTGTAATAAAACACTTTTTCTTCCCACCCGATGTTTTATATATCAAGAAACATATCTGTAGCAGTGTTAGAAACTAAATCATAATTCATGGACTCAAAAATAAGAATGAAGCATGAATACAAAGGCAAAAAGCAACTGGACATTGCAACATCAAGGGTCTTAGATGCTAAAATGACAGGTATGTGTCCATGGCAGCTCATTCGCAGCTCACCGAGAAAATTTTCAGCAAGAGACGTACACCAGGGGTTTTCCTGAAGCAATTTTGAAATATACCGTGTGTCTCAGAAAAAAATACCCCCTTTTNCTTATCTGTCCATGTTACTGCTAGACCCTGGCTGTTAAAAAATAACTTTCAATATCATGTACAAGTCTTTTTAAATATTAACAAGAACAAAGACATAGACATACACAACTTTTTATATAAGAAACTAGGTTATAAGAAACTAGTACTTAACATAAATGAAGAAACTATAATGCTAAAGTTTGAAAAAAGCTAAGAAACATTTAATTGCTAAATTCAAAGATATAATGGCAAATGATATGTCGTTGAACCTTTTTTCTTGTAAAATTAACTCTAGTTTTAAGGTTTGAGTGTAATAAAACACTTTTTCTTCCTACCCGATGTTTTATATATCAAGAAAAATATATGTAGCAGTGTTAGAAACTAAATCATAATTCATGGACTCACTAATAAGAATGAAACATGAATACGAGGCCAAAAGCAACTGAGCATTACAACATCAAGGGTCTTAGATGATAAAATGACAAGTATGTGTCCATCAAAATATTTTCTGCCCCAGCTCACCCAGAAAATTGTCAGCAAGAGACGTACACCAGGTGTTTTCTTGAAGCAATTTTGAAATATACTAAATACCTCCTCCCCCCTCTGAGATCACAACTAGGGTGCAGTCATATGAATTTCACCAATAAGTCCAATTTGCAAGTACCTCCACAAAGTATGATATGTACTAATAAAACACCATTGTAAAATAACGAGCCATATTTGGCCTAAAACCTTTTGACTTCAGCATGTACTGTATAGTTAGCCAAACATTAGGCCTAAATTGACCATATGATTAAATTATGTTAAAACTCTTTATAGTTAAATCAACCGAAGTTGGTTACCATGCAACTCCAATCTATACTGTTACCAGATGTGTGAAATACCTTGCTTTTCATCAGTTAATGTGCTGTATCTGTACAACCTACAATTCCTCTTTGCGTGTTTTGAGGTACATGTAGTGCTAGTTTTGTAGTGCAATGGGTATAAGACTTCAATATAAATTTGCATTTCATGTAATTATTGTGAGACAATTTAGTGCAAGGAAACAAGACAAAATATTGGGGCTCTAAGAGTAACAGATTTAAAATTATGAGTGAATATGTCCATGTATGTTTTGAGGTATGTAATGAAAAGAAAGACAAACTTTAACAATAATTTAAAATAAGATTTACTATTTTATAACATTTAAACAAACTGGGAAGTAATTTTAGTATGTAGGAGCATACAGCAAAATAAAAAAATACGAAAAAAATATCTTAATTAAATAAGTAAATTGTGTGTATGTTTTGAGGTACATGTACCTGTGCGGCATATAAGATGCAAAGTAGCGAATTATATGATATTTTTTCTGCTTTTAGAACGAATTAGCTGTGGAAACATAAATTTTGACATTTGTCAACATTATGACGTGATAGTGACGTCACCTAATGAGGTGGCCATACCAAAAGCTGCCAATCAGCTGAGAATAGTTAGTACTACGCCCTGGCCAAGTTTGGATGATTTCTCATTAGTCTAAGGCGATTTATAGGGTGGAAACCACCCCCCCCCCGACTATGTTAGTTCAAAAAAGCCTGGTAAGATTAGGGTTAAATATATTTAAAAATCCTGAATTTTGTACACATCTTGTGCACAATCTACAGTTGCAATATGTAAATTGATGCTTTTTTATTTTCCGCTTAAAACTATCAAGGTATGAGACTCTTTTATTTCTAGTGGCAACGAATGCCAAAGGTTGTGTCCAGTTTACCTGATTGTCTCTATACCATATGCATTTGTGCGTGGAATTGGTCTTTTGGGTTGTTCTTCCCTATTACCTCAGCAACTCCTGTGACTGCAACGACCAAATGTGAGCCAGGCTTTATTAAGAAATAAATTAAGAGGATACATTTCCCATTTATTGACGCTATGTAAATTTACTTATTCGAGCAAAAAATCCTTTCTTGGAGCGTTATACTGCGATTTAGAGGGCGTTGTCACTAACAAACTTTCTACGAAAAGTACACCAGGACTCCCCTGAGTGTATTGTTTGTTCCACTCGCGAGACAGCTTTTCAGTCAGGGGGCCCGCAATCCAAAATTGCCCCGGGGCCCGCCATCCAAAATTGCAAACGGGGCTCGCGCTGGTTCTCGGTGGCCCTGCGGATAACTGATCAACCTCTTTTGCAAACAGCCTTTGAAGTAATATAGCCTGTTGTTCAAAAGATAACACATTTTAGCATTTTATCAACAATCTGGTAGGTTGAATTCTTGTCACGCTGGACGAAATACAATAATATATTTGATTTTATTTTGATCCAGCTTGGATCCCATTTTGCAAAATATAACGTTTGTAGTTATTTGGTACGGAGCTGCCTTAAACAAGTATTTGGTTTGTCAAAGTTTTATCATTGCAAGTGGCAATTGCAGTGGGAACCAGATGATCTTCTGTTTTTTCCTGCTGTGAATGCCACACAGTAGAATGTAATACTTTTATGTGTTTTTTATGGTGATAAGAAAAAAATTATGTTGTTGTGCAGGTTGCATTTTTGAAATTTTCGCTATAGATAGGGTGCAATAAAGTTCAATATTATCCCAATTGTCTTGCTACTATTTTGATTAACGCCCGCGGCTTGTACGCTGTTACCATAGTTATTCCTCTGATAACTATGCTGTTACGCAAATACATACTTTCAGATTAAAACAAGCGAGAAGGCATTGAGTGGCAGATATTGGGTCATATCGCTAAGTAATTAACTCAAACAAATACTGATATGAATTCAGATTTCAATCTTGATATTTTAGGATCTTACTAAGTGGGTATTGATGTCAAGAATGCTTGACTTCAAAGAAAATGTTAGCATCGTCATGGCTTGTTGTTAGCAGGTTTGGACTCTGAACTTGATCGTGAGATATTTCACGTTGAGAAAACGATTGTTTGTTTGGTTGGATTTTCCCGCTAATTTGCCGCCATAATTTTATGGCGGCCTAACCGCCAAGATACGCCCAAACTACCACTCATTGACGGCGGGTGTAACTAAACGGCTAATTACCCTGCAATACACCTTACAACGTTAACAAGCTCGGAATTGTGTCGAGAAGAGCAGGATTTACGCGAATGTAATCCTGGTAGCAGTCGCTGGACCAACGGCCTAGTGTTTTGATTAGCCAGACGGGGGTATTCTTATCTGCAGCGCAAGTAGCAGCGCCGATACGAAAACTATGCGATGAATACAATTTAGGATTACATGATTGAGGCAGCAAGCTCTTTACAATTTTTGAAAAGGTCTGTCTGGTTAAATACGTATTATTTACAAACGAAAAGAGAGGCTTGTTTTGTGTTCTGCAGTTCTCCAAGTGATTTTTTAAGGCACGAAATGGGCAGACTGATTTACCAGAAGGTGCAAGCCTCACTTTGTTTCCGTCACGAAATTGATCAGTTTTAGATGATTTTAAGATCAAAGTTATTGCTTCAGACGTGACTTCGACATCTTGGACGAGAAGAGTCCTTTGCTGTTCGTATGAGGATTGACTTTCGGCGCAAAATTCAGAAACTCTTAGAAAACCAAAGAACGCTGTTGTGAAGGAAGCCCATAACATTAACTGGTCAGATGTTGAGTAATGTGATGCACGTAAGGAATTCTTCAAGTTTCTTAATAAGACTAATGTGATCGGAGATCGTTTAGGCCTAGCTCGTGAACCTTTTTCTCGCTTGATACCACGGAGAAGCATTTTGAGAAGTGGCATTTCTGCCACCGGCGTGAAACCCTGTTCGATGTTTTTCAAACGAATAGAAGACAAATATGTTATGATGGTAGCATGACTTACGGTTCTCGCCAAGTATGTGCAAAATAAACGTAGCGTCGATTCCTCTAAAGGGTACGGGTACAAATTATATACGGAACAAAATCGTAGATATGAGGATTCCCCTTGATCGTATGTTTTGCGTGATTTTTTGGCAATCGCCTGGGCTTGAAAATGTTTCAGTTCATCCTTTAGTTTTTCCATACTTCGGGAGGAATTTCTGTCCCTTGAACTGCTGCCATTGGCGCTAGTTGATGGAATCTGGACATCTGGAACCGAGATAGGGAATCTGCTATAGAATTATCCGTGCCTGCAATGTGTTTAATATTTATTGTAAAATTATTTGTTGCTGCAAGAAAAAACATTTTGCGAACGAGGGACATGATCTTGGGACATTTTGAAGAGCCGGTCGCCCATATATTTGTAATTGCCATGTTATCACAATGAAACAAGAGCCTTTTTTCGTGAAATTTATGGCCCCATATGAAGCAAGCAACATAGATTGGGAACAACTCTTTCCATTGTATTGAATATTCACAAAACTCGTCAGGCCATTTTTTGGCGACCCATTGGCCGTGAAAGTAAATTCCGAAGCCAAGTTGACCTGAGGCATCTGTGTACAAGTTCAGTGAGGGGCACAATGTTGTGGTTTCTTCTAGGATTTTTTGTTTACCGTTCCACAATGGTAGAAATTGTAACCACCAGTTGATATCTTCTCTTGCGTCATAATTTAATGTGATTCTATGAGATAAGTTTTTAACGGTGGTTGACAGGTCGATTAGCCGTCGAAGAAAAGTACGACCTGACGGAATGATTTTTGATGCAAAAGATAACTTGCCTATCAGAGACAGGAGTTCCCGTTTAGTGCACTTCTTTTTGTTTCTAAAGTGTACAAGAATCTCAGATATTTCTCGGATCTTTTCGGCAGGCAAACGAAGTTCCATTTTTAAAGAGTCAATTTCGATTCCCAGATAAGTTATTACGTGTTTTGGACCTACAACTTTTTCTGGGGCAAGAGGTATGCCCAATTTTGCAAATACCGATATGGCCAAGGTTAGCTGTTCTTGACATTTCTGTGACTCACCTGGACAGGCTAAAAAGTAGTCGTCTAAATAATTAGTTGTGTTTTCGATTAAATAATTGTTTTTCAAAATCCATAGAATTGCGTCAGCTAACAGCGAAAATCTATTTACAGAGGATCTTAGGCCAAAGGGCAAACAAAGATCAACGAAGTACATATCTTCAAACGAAAAACCAAGAAGGTGCCAATCCTCTGGGCGAACAGGACAAATTCTAAACGCACTTTTAATGTCTAATTTCGCGAGGAGTGCGCCTTTTCTACACTTTGCCACTAATTTTACTGCTTCGTCAAAGTGATTGAATTGTACGGCGGCTTCTGAGTCCGGAATGAAGTCATTTACAGATAAACCACGAGGCGATGATAAGTCTGTTATCGTGCGAAATTTGAGTGAATCTTTTTTGGGGACAACCCCTATAGGGGACGTGCGGAAATTTGGGAGTGGAGGTACAGCAAAGGGGCCTGAGACACGCTTTTCTTTTAGTTCGGCTAGAATATTGTCAAATAGGACCCCTGGGTGCGAAGATGCTGATTTTAAATTTTTTGTTAAGGATTGAAATTCAGGGCCTTTATAGCCAATGTTAAAACCATCTTTTAATGCGGAAATCAAGTTCACTTTTAGATGAACTGTATATCGTTTCAGCTCGAGTTCTAAGTTTTCTATATTCACTGGTGTAGGGGCTTTTTGTGGTAAGGCATAAAATTCATTCTCCAGAGTTTCTGCATGCGAAAGCTGGGTGGTGTCTTTGACATTTGCTGCATTTGTGGGCAAATCTACAGTTTTGGCTGTGACACTTGGAGGAATTGAAGTATTTGCAAAAGGATTGAGAGCCCGACGAGGTTTGTCGTGGACTGTCTCGTGGTGATTCAGAGACCTCTTGTTTGGGACGAAAACGTTTTTGAGGGCAAACATTTGCAAGATGCTGCAACGATGAACAAATGAAACATCGGGGTGAATTTTCAACAGGTGGGCAGCGCATAAATCTGTTGAAGGCATATTCATCATGGCGAGACCAAGACAGCGCCTTGTTTATGGCGATATTCATCCTAAATGCGGAATCATATCTTAACCACGCAGAGGCAGGATACATCCTTTGGTATGTGCAAATGCTCTCTTGATATGCCAAAAGCGCTGGTGCTAATTCAGGATGAAAATGCACCATAGCACGAATATAAATGTTCCAAGCTTCAAGCCAGGAAGACGAATCGATAATTTTTTTCTTTTTGGCATTTTCTGAAGCAAAAGAAAAACGTTGCTCCCCGTTTGAAGAGGGGTTGACTTTTAGATAGAGGTTGTCGAGCTCAAAGGCTGCATCATATAACGCGTTTGGTAGCAAATTATTTAGGTTGACAAACTCTTGATTCTTTATATCTTTCGACATTTTATCAGAAATTGGTGGCAAAAGAGAGGCATTCAATAAAGATGGAATTGATAAATTACCTGGGCTTTGAGTTGTGCTCTGTGGTGCTGTTTGGGCCGCTACTGGTTGGTGCTGACTGAATAACAACTGTGACTCCGGGGGACAGCTTGATCTTTGGTTCAGCAGGCCAGAGGGATTCGGGGATATGGGTACCAAGGATATTGAGGCAGGGGAAAGTTGTTGGGCTGGGATTTGTTGCATCAAGGTCGGGACGGAGTGACTTGGTTGATGGCTATTGGCTGCTTCGGGAATTGGCTGACGCAGAGACATCTCCTGGCGGATTAGGTGGCGAAGGTGGTCGTCGGACACGGCAGGTTGCTGGGCGGGTGGACGGGAAATGGTGTGATTCCGCTCCAAATCTTCAACTTCATTTTCTGAAGCCGAGCTAACGCCATCGTCGCGCCTAGTGGCTGAAGTGCCTTGGCCGTCATGAGATGTGGCTGTAGGATGGAGGTGAGCAAACACTCTATCTATTAATTCTGCCTTCTTCCCGACAGTAGATAGGCCATAAGCAGCGCATCGAAGACGCAACGTAGTTTTCGTCTTTCGGTCCCATTCGAATCTATTTAAACGACGTTCTTTTCCTCTAATGATTTCCTGAGCTTCTTGGGCAGACATATTACAGCTGGATTAGTATTAAACGACTTAAACTGTCGGATAAATTGCCTAATAAGGTTTCGATAAATTTTGACAAATATTTTTGTGACTGAACGGATCAGGAGAAATTGGCAATGTGACCTGTGATGAAATAGAGAGGGCTTTTGATGCCATGTGCGGCACGCCCTAAATTGCTGAAGGACTGGGTACAAACAAGGTGAGCGAAATATGCGCCCTCACCTTGTCGTTAAAACACATTTACGAAACCGTAAATGTTCCGTTAGTATTAGAATGTCAAGAAATAAGGCCCAGGTCAAACGTCACTCTTCTCATGCGCCGAATCTAATACAATTACGTGTGACGATAGAGTGACTTTGGAGCGACGTTGAGTCAAACGTCGCTCCTAATTGTGTCGCTCCTAATTTGTTTAGAAATTGAATTGAATTATTCCCCTTGCTCACCATAGCAACAGCGAAACTTGTTGATCTCAATCAAATCCAAAATGGCTCCCTTGGATAGAACGAAAACTTTCTTGTTGAGCAAACTTATCGCCGAAAACCGAAGACGAAGTAGATTTTGGGAAAAAGGTTTGGCCGTAGTTTTGCAACGAAGACAGCTAATGATAAAGGCGCTTTTTCTGGCAACAATACTCTTGCTCTCCAGCAATGAGACGAGAAAGTGTTACCATCGATCCTCGCGAAGGCTGAAAAGAAATACAGGCTGGTGGCAAATGGTTTGGACAACATATGACGACAAAATATTCAAGCAAACCTTCCGCGTTTCAATAAAAACTTTTAATTTCATTCTTTCGCGAATTCGACATAAGCTGGAGAAACAAACTGTGTGCGAAGAACCGATATCCCCGGAATGCTGTTTGGCAATATGCCTCTATCGTCTTGGAAGAGGTGACTATTTGTGCAGCATATCAGAGATGGTTGGCTTAGGACGTTCGACAGTGACCATAATTGTCAACGAAGTCACTTCGGCAATAGTGTCATGCTCAGGGCCGTCACGAACAGTGGGGTGTGGGGGGTGTGACACCCCCCCCTGGAAAAATGGCTGTCGGCAAATGATGCTCGAGCTAGCATTTGTCGGCAAATTTACTTCTGTAAGCAGGGAGCCCCGATCCAGTTATGTTTCGGAACATTGTTGCTATGAGACTTTCAGACTGAAAATTACGACTGGGACTGTTTTCAACGACAAGAAACCTTTTCAAGCGGAACAGGGACAATCTTATCGCAGCAAATACGAAAATTTTTTGCTCGCTTCGCTCGCAC
>REGM01000314.1:281878-300456 GCA_004194415.1 Aurelia aurita
CCGGGGGGGGGGGGGGGGGGTAAGCCTCCCGGGCCCCCAATGTTGATTCGTCCCACTTGCATTGAGCGTTAGCCCCACAATACGAATTTCCTCCCAACGGGCTGTGTTAACTAGCTTGTTGGTTATGACTGAATTTATGGCCTTTTCCATACAATTGCATTTTTGTCATTGTTAGGAAGTAGCAGCAGTTTGGAATGACTACGCCCAATGACCACGGCCTTTGTCGGAAAAATTAAAGCTCACACCCCCCTTCCTCGAGTACCTTCGTGACGGCCCTGGTCATGCTTATGGAGAGATTGCGTCTCTGTTCATATGCCAAAAACAGAGAACGAGTTCAGGGAGAAGATCTTGGACATGGAAGAGCTTTGGCAGTTTCCATTCAGCTGGGCAGTAGTCGATGGCTGTCACATTCCTATGAAATGCCCCCCAGGAGGTGCAAATGCAAGAAAAGAGTATCACAATTTCAAGAACTTTTACTCCATCATTTTAATGGCCCTCGTAGATGCTAAATATCGTTTTGTTTGGGGAAGCTGTGGCTTCCCTGGAAATTCTCATGATTCAAATATCTTACAATCAACATCTCTGTGGTCAGACATCAAGGGTGGAAAGTTGCTCCCCAGCTTAAGTAAAAAAGAACAAGATGTTTCTATTCCACCAATAATACTTGGAGACTCGGCGTTTCCCTTTGAATCCTTTTTAATGAAGCCCTATACCAATGCTGTTTTAACAAAACAGCAAAGGTACTTCAATTACAGGTTGAGCCGTGCCAGGATGGTGATTGAAGGGGCTTATGGGCAGCTAAAGGAGAGATGGAGATTCTTGCTTCGAAAATCTGAGGGCAATTTGCATGAAACAAAGATTGCAACGCTTTCATGTTTGATCTTACATAAAATTTGTTTGGACCAAGGAGATACATTGCCATCAAAGCTAGATATGAACATTGATCCAACAACAAATCAGAAACGGGACAGAGAAACTATCCGCAACCTGTTATTGATGAGATCAAACCGCAAGACTTTTGATCCAAGCAACAACGAAGCTGTCAAACTGAGAGAAGCCATAAACAAGAAACTTTGGAGAGTGTTAGAGAAGTCAAAACAAACATTTGAACTGGATGTAGAAAACTAAACACAACTATTTTTATCATTAACCATCTATAATATTTTCAAAAACCTTGTAAAAAGCTCAGTTCAATACAAACTGGCTTTGCATGTTAAGCTGCATATAATTAAGCTTGGCTTTCACTTGGGGTAAGTAAGGACCAGGTCAAACGTCGTTCTTCTCATGCGCCGAATCTAATAGTTGTATTAAGTGCATGAGGAGAGCGACGTTTGACTCGATTAAGTGCAGCAGAGTGAATTAGGTTTGGCAGAATCAATTTGGAGCGACAGGACTAGTCGCATTATGCGACTGTGGAGCGACATCAAGTCAAACGTCACTCTTCTCATGCGCCGAATCTAATGCATAATTCATCATTTGCTGGTTATAATTTATTCCTGTTTTAAAACGAGGCTGGACATGCGCAGTATCGGTTATGTAAAGGCGCCAAACTTGTTTTCATTGTCATTCCGTTTGTATGATATCCTCCATCATGGCTGCTTCGTGTTTACCAAAGATTTCCGAATGTCAAATATGTTTTGAGCCAACGAAATATATCTGCATCGGTTGTGGCATTCCAGTTTGCAATATGTGCGGTATGTCAGCCAGAGCAGGCAATTGAGCCCTCTTCACAACTGAATGAAACATCATCAGAGTCCCATTCTCCTGGTCTAAAAGCCCAATTTCATTCTGAACCAGGATCTTCATGTGACTCACCAGATTTGTTTGTGCCCATGAAAAAGGGCAAAAAGGTCAAACATGAAAACCAGCTACAGGAGGTGGTTGGAATGCTCAAGAGAGTTGTGGAGTAAGATCTCATGAAAGCCTTTTTGGACTTCGCAAGAGAAGAAGCAGATAGGGCAAGGCAACATGAACTCCGACTTGTTCAACTAATGATGGGTCAAAATCAGCAACAAGCCCTATATCAAAATCAACCACAAAGTACCCCACAACGGCAGGGTTTTTACAGCTATGCGCACCAACAGAATAGTGACAATAATGAAGACCTTAGTTACTATCAGTTCTAAACTTGTTTTAAAATTAAAAACTGAACAAGAAACTAATCTTACAAACACTTCCACTTTTTCATAAATGTACCATACAAGCTCTATCTAGTTCCCTTTCTCTAACAAGCCTCTTGTCTCCTGGCCAAATTTTTGAAATATAAGTCCCCTTTCTTTAAGACCTGTAAAGTCTGTTGGATAGAACCAAACACTACCTGACACTAGAGAGTTATTCTTTAAGTGCAATGGTTCCAGGATTCAGTTTCAAGTGACTTACAAAATCATACAGAATTTCTCTAGACTGAAGAGCTCCTTAAGTGTATAATGCCAAACATTTCAAACAATTTTGAAGCCCCCTCTCTTAAGCCCTGCATTCAAGAGCCACAATGATCAAATAAGCCGCCTTGGAGCTTAATAGAGCTGTTATGGTAGGCATCTAATATTGGTAAGAAAAATTGAAATAAGAAAGTGCGAGTTTCATTAAAAAGTTCTATCAATTCCATCCCACATGATTGGCTTTGCGCAATTTCAAGAAATATGGCTCACTCTTGTAACCTGTTAACTTTTAACGTCTCTAAAGCTGAATTCCCACTTGAGGCGATGGATTTGGGCGATAACTATTTGGATTTATCAAACTTTGTCGCTTTGGAAATTCCTTCGTGCTTCATTCTATGTGTTATCGCGCTTCATTGTCACATGGAATATGCCAAGAACGATGCTTCAAGTGTGAATTCAGCTTAACCAACAACAACAACACCAACAACAACAACAACAACAACGAGAGGCGTTATTAGAGTAGAGCAGAATAATAGGACTAGGAGGTATGTAAAAATCGATGCCTGTCTACTTGCAGACTGAAATTTTCCTGAGATGTTTTGTTTTTGTATTGAAGTTTTGACTTGGAAGTGGCCAATAGGATGAACATATGAAGACAGAAGGTTCTGGATTTGAATTCCACTCGACATTCGAGTACCTTTACTTCTTCACAATTTTGACAGTTATAAAAAATAGAGATAATGATCATTCTACTGAAAGAAAGTATTCATAAATCGGACATATATATTCTTAAAATAACATGCCTCATGTAAAATAGATTTTATTTCAATATTAAACCCTAAACTTCATTCTATTCATTTCATTTTACGATAGTTCGTATTGTTGTTTGGTTGTTAATTTTATATCTAGCTACTCTGACTAACACTTTAAAATCTTTATTCTTGATTATAGAATCAAACTTTTATCTTCTTTAGAAGAATTTAATTATTTAATCCATGTCTTTTGAAGACAATAATTTTCAACAGACCCTTTTGCCAACAAAAGTAAATAAATATATGACACTTGCAGAACAAATGTTAATACTGACATCGAGGGACGTTCTTGATGCAATAATATTTCGTTTTTCAATGAGAATGTACCATAAGCATCCTTTGAAATTATCCTTGTCGGCCAGCAATTCCGTTCTTCTTTCCTTCGCGAATTTTCCTAGCTTCTGCTGCTATAAGCTCTTTTTTTGTCTGCGTCTGAACAAATCCAGAAAATCAAAGATTAAGCACCTAAACAGCAAAGTGATTTGATCCAACTCTGGAAATGTTTTAATCCTATTTTAACTGGTTAAAATTTTATCGAATTTTCATAGAGGGGGGGGGGGGTCGTTTTTCGTCCCACCTAACTATTTTCGAAACTATAGCAGCTATGACAATGAGACTTGCACTGTATCATGATTGAACAAAGGAGAATGCAAAATTTGCATTAGTTAGTTTGTAGTAGCGTGACTGGTTGCTAGGAAACCAAACAATGGACATTTTTAAGAAAGCAATCCATTAGAATAAAAAAGTATAATTTTCCAAATAATTTGGTCAAATCAGCGCACAAGTATCCCCATACCTGCGTCATAGCCTTGCGTTACAGTTTAATGTAGTTATATATGGATATATTTATTCCTAATTAAATAACTAATGTATCAGATGAACGTACTGATTAAGACAAATCGATTGGCATATATATCGTCAAGATTCAGCAACAGTTAGAAGAAATTTGAACCATTTTGATGATTTTTTTTGCAACCGGTCTCCAAATAATGGCATCTGGTGGTCACGTGGTTAAACAATAGGCATTGAAACTTTTATATTTTGATTACCAAATAAATTTCCATAGAATTAGAACAATTTCAGCGTTATAGCTATCATTTTTTAAGAACTATCAATTTTATAGCGAAAGAAGGATCGCAGGAAGAGTAAAATTTCGAATATATTTCAAAATGTGGACAACTTAACAAAGCATCTATCAGATATTTTTTGTGAATAAGATGTGCGCTTACAGACCATAAAGGATTTTGGCTTATTCGGATGATATCTAAGGAACTAATTCAATTTTTAGAAATCATTATTTCTATGTATAAGGTTTAATATAAAACACGGTTTTTGATTTATCTGTTTATTTAGAGGCATATCAATTCTTTGAGATTGGAATGGTTGGCTACCTAATTCAACCCTCAGAACCACAATTCAACTTACACAACTGAATAAGAGGCCCGATGGATTATCAGAATCGTTTAATAAACTTACCGTGGACTCGACTTTCTTTTCTGGTACATTTTTTCCTTGAGGTGTCAGAACATATCCTTCTGACATTGAATTTAAAACCATTAATGCCACCAATGATAACAATAAAAACTGCACAGCTCTTCCCATTTTCTTCTGTAGTAGCACTCGCTGTTGAGTTATATCGTAGCAGAGATGCTTGTATGGAGCTATGATAGAGCACTGGCGATAGGTTCTTAGCAGTAATGCCCCCCATTTTATAACCAAAGGTGGATGGGTGTGTGTTTCTCCACCCTTCGTGCATGTGGCTACGTAAACTGGGAATACGTGTTTCTGTTATTGCTATCTTTCAATGCAAATCGTTTTTACGCAGTTTAAATCTCCGTAGCTCATGATTTATTTTAAGCAAGTGCTTTTAGAGGTAACTCTATAAATAGGCAGAACAAAAGAACACTGTTATGCAAAACTGAAAATGAACGTCAAATAGTATATGATCAGAGGACGTAACACACAAATAGTGTTGAATTATTAATAAGTGCAGCTTGTTTAGCGATTTGCTTGAATTCGATTATTTTCTTTATGTAAGACATCATTCTTCTGATTACGTGAAAACATCGGAATCTTCCGGGCTGTGATCATATTTAACAGAAGTAAAAAGATATGGAAAGATGTCTGATTTCTTCTGAAACTATACACCTCATCAATCATCAATTAAGAGTCAATGATGTCACTCAAAGATGTGCAAGAGGATGTCATGAACATTTCTCATGTCTCAAAAACAATAGAAATGGCCTCTAAAGGAGATCTTGTCTCATGTCTTGCGAATACGAAATTTATGTGCTTTATTCACCATCCTCGTCAAGACAAAAAATGTCATATTACATCAGGAAATCAGCTTTCTACAACTGTCACTGTAGGTGATAAAATAAAATATTTTGAAAGGCTTGCAAGAAAAATTGTGCTATTTTACCAATGAATCTTCAAGTATTATCTAAGGGCCGGTTTATAGGAGGAAGCGCACTTCAGCTGCTAGACCCGGGACTGACAAAAAGCGATAACTTTCAGTAATAAAGGGATTTTATCTCTCCTGCAAGCCCCGGAGCTGAGAGTCGAGAAGGAGAATAGTATCACTTCTATGAAATGAGAACGAATTAAAAAATTACAAGCAACGAATGAACGACTTCACCTCACCACACAGGATGTGTCTTTTTTACATGAAAGATTCTCAGACCTCACATCACATACCAGTGGTGTTGTTCTCGGCACGAAAACACAAAATAGAACATATATAGGATTAATGGGAAGGTGGGATCTAGCCTGTCAAGTCCGGGTCGGACAGGTGGAATGTTTTAACTCATATAAACAAACTCTAAGGTTCAAGATAATAAGTATATTATAAGGGATACGTTCTAAGAAAATTAACTTCACAACCAACTAAGTAGCTTTAACAACGGTTCAGACATTCCTGGAAGATCGAGATCTTACTTTATACCAATTACTTAAGAATGTTTCAAATGAAATAGAGAACGCGTACATGATTCGTTTGAGAATATAGTTTGCTTCTGATTTTAAAGGTGTTTGATTCGATATACTGGGTGTGCGAAATAACTATCCACTTCTGACAGACCACTTTAAATCTTATATTGGGCCAATTTTGCCGACTTAAAACGACAAAAAGTCTTAAAAAATAATGAGATTTGAATAGATATGCTGCATACCGTCTGAAAGCGCAATCTATTTTCATTCCAATGATATGCAGTTTGGATACATTAATGGAATTATTTATCATTTAATTGATATTTTAGTAAGTATGGTCGATCTTAAATGCAGCAGGCTGTAAGAGCAAAATCAACACCTTATCTTAGCATAAAAAGTTACAAAACAGATTTTATGAAAAACTTTCAGGCCTAGACGCGCTTGAGGTGATGCCCTTAGGAAGGAAACATTCAAATGTACTCCCATGAGACACAACCATTAAAAATGATAAAATAAACTCTCACAAAGATGGATTTTTGCCTGTGCAAATATCCTACCACTTTCCTGCATCTGAAAATGACCATACTTACTAAAACGTCAGTGAAGTGATAAATAATTCTATTAAAGTATCCAAACTGCAAAGCATTGGAAAGAAGAAAGATTGTGCTTTTAGATGGTATTCATTAAATATAAATCAAATGTTGTTATTTCGTGAAAATTTTACAATTATACGTAGTTGGGTTGCGTTTTATAAAACACCCTGCATTACAATGTAGCAACTCAAAGACTTTATATAAAAGGCGAATAGGTCTTTGGATAGGCAAAAATCAACATTAAAAAAGTGCAAGGGTAGAGCCATCAATCGCGCAACAAATCATAGCCAATCCACTTCTTAATTCCCAAGTCATTTTCAAGAGTTTCTCTATTGTCTTGTCTTGCTCAGTCTTTAGAAAATTTGGTCGATATTTTTCGATCGATACATGCTGTTTCCAGATCAAGAATTTTACACAAGAAATCGCTTATAACAGTAGGAGTAGGCGGTCGAGAAATCCACAAAACATATCTGAGTATAATTTCGGATATGGGCTAAAGATTGAATAATAAAACTCCAAACTCGGCTTATTGTAAGATTATCGTGGCCTTTCAAAAGTAGATGGGTTTTTTGGCGCATCCGGTATAAATTAGTTTTGTTTTAGTGTTTGTCCAAATACTGATAGAGGGCGTTGGAGGTTCTAGGTGAAATGATCTACCTTGAACAATATGTTCTCTGCCTTTGGTAATGCAGTATTTATGTGCAATAAAAAAATTTTCAATTGATTTGTTTTCAGATCTCGCAATTGGGTTTGAATTTCTGACTAATGCGATTTAGTGTTGGCAAACATTTGCTTCTACATTGATGTTTCTCGACAAAAACAACTTTCATATCAAGTTTCTATCGCAGTTGCTTATCGGAAAGAAAAAAGCTCGACCCTGACATTAGTCATTCCAACTCTGTAAATATTTAAAAGAAATATTTTTTGGCCAATTATCCGTCCACCTCCAAAGTTGGTCCATGACCCAAAAAGTTTATTTTTTGGCCAATTATCCGTCCACCAACAAAGTGGGTTGATTCATGACCCAAAAAGTTTATCCATCCTAATGCAGCTACATGTTGGACTTAGTAAACTAAATTTTCATAAATTTAAGCATAATTTTAGGGACACTTTGAACCATTTGTGTCCGAAAAATGATGGTGTTGAGGATATGGAACACTATTTCCTGCTCTGCCATACTTATGAGGCAAATAGACGTGATCTTCTCGACAGTGTAATACGATATTGTTGCCCCATATTTTAATAAATATTTCAATGAAAAGTTGCTAAAAATGATCATCTATGTCAATTAACAGTTATTGTTTGATTCAAATGCAAAGTTTCTTACAGCAACGCTATAATATCAAGGCTTCCAAACGTTTTGAATAAATCGGTAATGAAAACTTTTAGAACTTCTTCTCTCCTGTAGTATTTTCTTTCTCGTTGATTTGTGAAACGTTTTTGTAATAAGCTTATATGTTCATTGTAAATGGCCACAGGGCTGCTAGGTATTTCCATGCTCCTTTTGTATCTACTCGTAACTTTATGTTTGTTTCTGTATATTTTTATGAGAATGCATATAAAAAATGAGTTTACATTTCTAATGATTTAAATCTCATGTACGTAATATGAGCAGCGAGAAAACGATCAAATACGAAAACAATGACTAAAATGTAACGTTTAAGTTAATTATTCATTATTTTCTTTTGGAGACTTCCCAACGACACGAGTATTAATATGGAAAATGTTTTGCTCATTTTAGCAAAGGACGAAACAGCCTTTTGTCCAACCTATATCAGGCGCGGCTTGAATAACATTTATGCAAAAGCAAGAGAAGCTTGCAACTATAGATAACAAATCAACATTATTCTATTGTAAATAAATCTAAAAAGGGGTGATTCCGTTTAGCTGGAAAACGGAGCACGCAAAGGGTGAGAGAATCACACCCACATGCTAAGAAGTATAAAATGGAAGACACTTCTAGCAAAATTCAAACTTTCATCAAACCATATAGGAACTAAAATCCAACTAAGCTTTGTAGTAACGATGGAAAAAAGAATGCAACTTATCTTATTTTCATTGGTAGCCCTGATTGCACTGAGGACAATTTCAGAAGGATATGTTGTATTGGGACCTCAAAATGTAAAAAAAGACAGGAAACCGAGCACAGCGAAACCCACCGTAAGTATATATGCAATCTTTCGCTATGTTACGTCATTGCTCTGTTCTAAAATATTGTTAGTTAATATTTCTGATGTTGCATCCAGTCACAATATGTGACGTTTAAATTCTGTTCTAAAAGATTGTTAGCAAATAATTTAATTGTGAACACAGATTGTGTTTAAACATTTCCAGAGAACCTGTCTCTGATGCTCTTCGTATCAGATCTCAACTTGAAGTCAAACTAATTTTGCAAGAAGCACAGTCATCATTGCAAAGTACTGAATACCTTTAAGTTGTTGTTTTAGATGCTACCACAAAACAACGAATTCGCATAATTTCCATCCTTATCAATATCTAATATTAAGCAAGGTTGTCATGTTTATCTGTTTCAGTTCATTGATTGCAAACGATTCAAGCTTTAAAACACATGCTTTGAAAGACTTGTTTTTAAAATGTGCTATTATCAAGGAAGCAATTGAAAGGCAATTATATCGTATCGTCGATTCGATTTAGATTTACGATTTCGAGCTACAATAAATATAATTTTTTTCAAAAAAAAATGTTATGTTTGGTGTACTTTAGCGTACTTTTATTAGAAGTGTATTTTAGTGTACAGTAACAATGAATTTGCTATCTTTTAGGTGCATGGTCATAAAATAAAGCTTCAAAAAAGGAAGGCGCAAGAACTATTGAAGAGGAGAACTGCCAACAACGGAGATACAAATTGATTACCATCAAGATTTTAAAAGAGCAAAATTAAAACCTTTTATTCCCTAATGAAATGCATTGAACAATAGAAGGTCAGGAGCTTGAGAATAGTTGAATCAAGACAAGAAGGCTTAAGATGGATAAACAATGGAAGAACTTTGAGGCGGTTTTCAAAAGAGAAAAGTAAAAATGAATTTATTGGACACATTGAGATTGTATTAAAAATAGTAGTGTTGGATAATTCGTTGTGTATAATTGCAGCATTATGCTGCTTTGAACTCAGCATCTGAGAAGCGCTTGAAAAATAAAGCAGTGTATCATTGTATATCATTTGGTTATTAAATTTAGATTAAAACCTTGAATTGCTGGTTTGCATGCAATTGTTATTACACAATTTATCTGAAAAGATTTGCTATTTGCAG
The DNA here is from genome assembly GCA_004194415.1 of Aurelia aurita. Lineage (NCBI taxonomy): Eukaryota > Metazoa > Cnidaria > Scyphozoa > Semaeostomeae > Ulmaridae > Aurelia > Aurelia aurita. The sequence continues at coordinate 291,862 of REGM01000314.1, forward strand.
GATAGTGAAATCAGAAAGATGAAATCAAATTGCACGGAATAATGTCTCTTCTCTTTTCGATGATACTTCGCTAAATTTTAGATGAATATCAAAGCAAGTGAAAGAAACCTTCTTTAAATTTGCCACAGTCATGGCAATAAAAAGATTGATATCAGGTAAATGTCGGTGTTGTTATTGTAATACTTCCAAAAATGTTGAAAAAAGAATCAATTTTTAGGACCTTCTCGTCCCCATTTTCTACCATTTCAATAATGCCAAGATAGAATGGCGTTTGATTCATGCAAAATTAAAACGAAGTAACCCGCGGACTCGGAATCAAAGGCCGAAATATTGCAATTTCTGTGATTTGCCCCAAGTATTTTGGCTATGATTATAGTTAATTAGATAAATCTTTTCTCTCAAAGACGAAGTTTGAAAGAGAAAGCTGCAAAGCCAGCAAAATTGAAAACTGAAATATATTCAGAAAGGGCAAAAAGTAAGGTTTGATAAATTTCAGAACAATTTTATTGAATAACACATAAAGCATTTTGATAAACTGTACACTGCATCAGGTAATTTATACTTTTTTATCGAGCAAAAAACATTAGGCTTCCATTTTTATCAAAAGAATGGAGTCTTTAAAAAATCACATTACCTTTCAAATAACATTAGAGTAAAGTCCAGCCTTTACGAAACCCACTTTCTGACATCAGCTTATTATTCTCTCGACTAGACCTTTTCCTTTCCTCTTGTTCCAGCAAAATTCATGGACTGAATTTCTTGTAAAATTTTTTCTAAAAGGTGGGATTTCTATGTATTCTTTATTCTTCGTCGCAATAAATTGATTTTTCAATTAATTTGTTCGTGCTCTGTAAAAACTGAATGTAACCTATTAGCAGGATATCCTAACATTGGCTGAAAGCATTTCACTAATGAGATAAAGAGCGATTTTTCTATGGTCATATTTTCAATTAACATCGTTCAATGCCTCTCATACTGTAGCAGTATTTGGCAATGCAATGATGTTGAAAAAGATACGAATTAAAGTGAAAAGCATGCAGTGAAAGTTGGGGAATGGAGCCATTTTTCTGGACGCTTTCTTGAGTTAGACTGTGATTTTTGGATTAGTTTTTAACAATGATTTTAGCGAGGATCTCTTTTTAAAATTTCAATTATCTCTAACAAAATCCTTATAATTCACTGATTTTTTTCTCGATAGGTGTATGTCATGTTGAAATAACCACCCCCGACAACCCTTACTTGGTATGAAGTCACATTGAGACCTCAAAGTTGTGGAAGATCCCCCTTCCACCTAATGTAATGCTGCCAAGGTCAGGTGGCGTTTGGTTCACTAACATCAAGCATAATTGTGGGAAAACATCTGCTCCTATAGACAAAGACACACTATTATCACCATCGGAACAAGGCTACAAAGGATGAATTAGGAATTGCCAAGCATGTAGCCTGATGCAACACGGCAAAAAAGCACAACAAATACGTTAAATTTGATAGTGTACCGGGTGTCTCAAAAAACTGTATACAAGTTTGAAAAATTCTGACGCCGAGATTTTTCGTCAAATCACCCCAAAGCTATTTTTATGTTAACCATCAATTAATGAATTAAATTGTTATATTTTTCTGGTAATTTTCGATAACTTGGTTGCAGAGCAATAAATCAGCAAATGTGAAAAATGTCCTCTTAGACCCTAACCAGAGCTGTCAGCAGGGAAGAGCTACAATTCTAGGAAAGGCAGAAACATATCGGCCTTCGACATTCAAAGCTGATATGTGTAGTGATTATTATTGTTAGAAACCAAGAGGAAGACATTCTCAAGGGAAATTCATATTACATTATCATTAATCACGAGATTTCTTTACTTTTACTTTACTGTAAAGTTGTAATTTTAACAATAACTGGTTCATTGTAGTAAAGCTAAAGAATTCCCTTGTCCAATAAGAAACAGTGATACAATTTGTCAAGGAATGTATTTGATTTAGTTTTGTTCAATCTATATCAGTAGCAAATTGCTTGCTGAGAATATCGAGGGTTGCCATGCTTTTTTAGGGCTTTCTGCCTTCTCAGGGGTCTACAATGGAGGCTCTGGTTTGGACCTAGGAGTAAATATCGCGTTTGTTGATCTATAGATCTACAACCAAGTCACTGATAATGGCAAGAAAAATATCAAAAGTTAATTTAGCAATTGAGGCCTAACATACAAATTTGCTTTCATATCAGAGGCGTATCAGCTTTGGATGTCGAGGGCCGACATGCTTCTGCCATCCCTAGAATCGTGTGCTCTTCTCTACTGGAAGCTCTGGTTTGGGTCTAAGAAGAAATTGTGCACTTGCTGATTTATTGCTTTGTTACCAAGTATCCGAAAATTATCAGAAAAATATCATACTTTAATTCATCTATAGAGCGTTAACATAAAAATAGCTTTTGGGTGCCCAGCCAAGAAGGCTGTGAGATGATGACTATATTTAGAATTGACAAATGTAGAGTGATTTCTATAGAGAGGTTATATGTCCAAAGTTAGATTTGCTGTTGTTAGATATTGGTTGGGTGAATAATAATTATGTGTGACATGGCTGTGTGTACAATGATGAAGTTGTGATCTTGATAGAGACAGGAATAATGATAATTATGATGATGAAAATAGTGATAACATTTAGAACAATAATTTAAATCATATAATGTAATTACAATTCGTAATCGGAACATTTACGGTTTCGTAAATGTGTTTTAACGACAAGGCGAGGGTGCATATTTCCCTCAACTTGTTTGTACCTAGTCCTTCAGCAATTTAGGGCGTGCCACAAATAACATCAAAAAGTCCTCTCTGATTCATCGCATGTCCCATTGCCAATTTCTTCTGATCCGTTCAGTCACAAAATATTATTCAACATTGCTAAATTCCTTCTCTCCCACCCCGTTCGGTATGTCACGAGCCATTGGGATTTAGCTAGCCGTTTCAGCCGGTCTGGGAGGATGGCTGTTGCCCCTAACATGGTTGTATCGTTGTTTAGCTAGTTAAACCCCAACCCTTTGAAGAAGTTTTATCCAGTAGTAAATCTAAAAAATAATGAAATTTTTTTGCGTAGCGAATATCAGTTAATTATCAAAATGGTCCAACAAGTCACCTCGTAAATCGATTATAGTAGAGAAGCCTCTATAAGAAACTTGAAAATGAAGTTTGAATTGTGTTGTCTTGTTGTTTTACGGAGCAACCTCCAAACAAAATCCCCCTGCGCAAAATCAATAACATTAGGGAAGCCCCTACAACAAAATTGAAAAGAAAATTTGAGTAGTGTTGTATTGTTACTTTAAACAGAGCAACATCCAAACAAAATCCCCCTCGCAAAATCAATAACAGTAAGGGAGCCCCTACGACAAAGTTGAAAAGAAAGTTTGAGTAGTGTTATATTTAGTTCTTTAAAATGTAGAAGCCTCCACACAAAAGTTCCCCTCGCGAATCAATTATAGTAGAGAAGCCTCTACAAAAAAGTTGAAATGAAAGTTTTGTTTAGTGGTAATTGTTGTTTTAAGTTTTGTCTAACTCTAACGTTGCTGCCATCATTTGTAAAGTTAAAAGAAAAACAAGTATCACGAAGTGGAAGATTCTACTGAAGCTTCAGTGTCTAAAACAAGGGGATAGCGGTGAAGTTACAGCTTTTTGCACAGGAAGAGTCGAAGGAAAGTCGACACAAAGAAGTGGTTATGCCACCATACAATTATATTAAAACAAACAAATACAGTATAAATAATTGTACTTTGAACAGAGTTTAATTTTGTACGACGTTTCGGGCATAAACCCATTATCAAGTGAAGTAAGATTAGTAGAATGTAGGATGAAAGAAGAGTAGATTCGAAAGATTAAGATCGAAGGATAGGGAATCGATGTGTCGCAAATGAGAGAATAAAAGGATATAAGCATGTAAGAAAAAGGAAAGAGTAGGCTGGAATAAAATCATTGTAAATAATTAAATTGTTTACGACACGACACTACAAGGGCACTTTATTCATTAAGCTAAAGGGGCATTTCCTCAAACAAAAAGGGAAATTTCTCGTTTATTGCAAAATCTTGGGGACGTATCTGCCCAAATGTCCTCTTAATCGAATACAATTATGGCGGCAAATTAGCGGGAAAATGCAACCAAACATTCAATCATTTTCTCAACTTGAAATATCTCACGTCCAAGTTCAGAGTCCAACCTTCTAACAACAAGCCATAACAACATGCTAACATTTTTTTCGAAGTCAAGCATTCTTGACATTAATACGCACTTTGTAACATCCTAAAAATCTGAATTCATATCAGTTGTTGTTTGAAAGATAATTATTACCGATGCGACCCAATATTCTGCCACTCAATGCCTCATTGCTTATTGTTAATCTGAAAGAATATATTTGCGTAACAGCGTATGAGCCGCGGGCGTTAAAATCATTTTTAGTCACCTACTCTGGATGGGTGAAAAATTTGTACCTTTCAGAAAATCATCAACATTTGATTACTTTGCCAATCTTTTAACCTTATATTCTGTATCTGAGTCAAGGGCCACATAAATTTACTAGGTTATCAATATGTTGTTGTTTTCGGAGATAGACGATGAAATTATGGCATGAAAAACATTATTTGAGCAATATCACTTTTACAAAACTTTTCAGTCAGAAATTTATCATTTGCCATTTCATCTAAAAGTTCAAGTTATACCCAACAGTGCACTACAGAAGAGCTTCACCAAGGACATAGGAAAACCAATTTAAATGGTAGTGTTGTACCAGGTGAGTCAGAAAAAACAATCCCAGTTTGAAATGCCACTGCTCCCTAGATATCAAAACGATAATATTGACAAGCACATTATGTAATGGTTGACATGTTCAAATATGATTTAAAATTTACCTGACTGAAATCGGCTTCTCCGTTTTAAAATTGTGAGCGATTTTCTGCAGAAAGCCTCTTCAAAAAACCTTCAAAACAGGCCTAATATCACGAGCAAATTTTCTAAATATTTCTGCCTTACAGCAATGACTTGCACACTTGCACATGCTTTAGCACGTGTTATCCTCTTGGGGGATAAAATCTTTGAGATTATTGTTGTTATGTTTCCAGGGATGGCACTTTCATCCTCCCAAAGGAATAAAACGTGCTAAAGCATGTACAAGTCATTGCTATGTAGGCAGAAATATGACGAAAATTTGTTCGTGACTTAATGCCGTTTTTTAAGGTTTCTTGGAGCGGCTTTCTTGAGAAAATCCCTCCTAATTTCAGAAGGGAGTGGCTGATTTCAGTCTGGTACAATTTTTAATTTATTTGAACATGTCCACTATTAAACAATATATTTACCGATATTATTGCCTCGATATCCAGGTAGCAGTGGCCTTTCAAACGGGGAGTGTTTTTTCTGACTCACCCGGTATTAAAATTCAATTTCGTAATTATTCCTTGCGGAGTATGCTTCAAAACCTGTACGTTTCAAAAATCCATTAACTCCCACAAATTCAAAACCATTTCGAAACCGATTTTGCTCAATAGCTCTATCTAATTATTGACGCTGAGGTTGAGTTGAAAGAGAAAAATCTTAATCAAGAAGGACATTAAAGAGTAGGTAAAATCATTTTTTTCCCTTGACATAGAAGCACACAAAGAAAATTTATGCGAACGGTAATATGAACAATTTTAGATGATTTTTATTTCTTTTCCGTACTTCCCATTATTTAAAGCATTTCGGTAGCCACCACATCTAACCAATACTTTTAAGCTCCTTATTTTGAATTTGTTTTTTACAAGCTTCTCACTTTTTCCAAATATTTTGCTGTTTAATAAGCTCTCGGCCAGAGCTAGGAGTCTTCTAACTTGATCAAAGCCAGCGCTCTAACCTCCTTGTCCCTACTTGGGAAAGAGTGGGCGGTAACATCACATACATTGTTTCTTTGATCAACTCAAAATATTTATGCATAACTCTTTGTGAAATTTCAAGCGAATTTTAGAGAGTATTTCGAATTGGAAAAACTGACTCCTTGAATTGTTGCAAGAAAAAAATTCCTAAATCATGCTAGAAAATGTACTTATTGAGTTGCTTCCATTCAATTTCAATGGGAGCTTTGCTTTTCTCACCTGAATCTCAATATGAAATTCGTCATCTGGTGTGGACAAAAGCTATTGAATTAGATAGGAAAGATAATGTAGCAAAATTTCCTTGAAACGACAAATGTTTCTTGAGAAAACAGATTTCAAAGAGGCAAATAATACGTATCATGTTACTTTGAATTTAGGAAATACATCTCGTATTTTATAGGAATTTTGATAAGGTGAATATAGGAATAGATATTTTCACCCATGTTCTGTCTGAAATTCAAAATGTAATTCTGTCATCAAAAAGAATTCAATTCTGACTGCAGCATCCCATCTTGGAAGTTCTTTTAAAGTAAATGAGAATCATGTCGAACATCCTAAAAACGTTCACAGGATGCGCCAAAAATTAACCCTACAAATAAATGGTTTTTTTTACCCTTGTAGTACCGGGGGCATCAATAATGCAGATATGAGGTTGAGAATTGGTACAACAGTGCTCAGTAACATTATCTACACAATAGGGTAGTTTTTAATTATTCATTACATCTATGACATCAGAATGACGACATAATTGAGGAAAATGTGAAAATATTCTAACAATTCGCAATACTGACTATAGTCAAATCTTTATTTGATAATGGCTACAATATTGGCTCTAGAATGCATCAAAAACATCAAAAGGCAAACATCGGCAATAAAATATCTATATGATGCTAAGGTTTCTCGTGCTTTAGGATTTTTAAAGTATGCTAAGAAATTGCTACCTCAGGAAACTCTTAGCCAAATCTATAGAGGTATCGTAGAACCGCATTTCCGCTACTGTTGCTCTGTCTGGGGAAGCTGCGGGGAATCCAGGCGACTTACACTGCAAAAGTTACAAAATCGTGCTGCCAGAATTGTGACAAATAGCAGCTATGATGCACCTGCTGATGCACTGATACAAAAGCTAAAGTGGCCAACTATAGCTGAAATTATCAAACGAGAGACAGCGACGATCGTTTACAAATCCCTAAATGATCTTGCACCTACGTATCTCTCAACTATTTTTTCAAAAACTCTTCACGGGACACTATCAAGTTAAGAAACTCAGAGACTGACTTATGCGTCCCTCTTTTGAAAACGACTAATGGGCAGAAATCATTCTCATATCGTGGTGCGCATCTTTGGAACAGCCTTGAACCCGAGGTTAAGCTAGCGCCCTCTTTATATACTTTCAAACGTCTACTTTAAATACGACTACAATGTATTAATTTCTATATTTTAGTTTTGTAATAAGCGTATTTATTTTTAGTTTTATGTGAATTAAATTGTAAATTGTAAATTTTTGTCACGGCCCCCTGAAAAGCAGCCTTAGCTGACGGGGTTACCGTGTTTAAAGGATATAAAATGAAAATGAAAAATGATTGGGTGTCTCAAACAAGTTTACAGATTTGGTCGACCCTAGCGATGAAAATTTAGCGTGAATCAATTCGAAAACATTTTTAAAACATACCTCGACGGTCAATTTCAACACAGATACCTCGTTTGTTGATATTAGTGCTTTGATGGTTGAAATATTAATCTTCAAAGGACAAATTTGCCTCGACCTCTAAACCCGATCTTTGGCGTTTTGGACTAAGCATATTCTTGAGGCACAGCGAATAAGTCAACAATCGATTTGAAAAAATTTGAAAAAGGAGGAAAAGAATTAAAAATGCACAACAGATGCGTTAAAAAATTATAATTCATTGACACTTATCACCAAGGTAGCTCGAAAGTAAACTTCGTGAAATAAATTGTTGATATTAAAATGAATGAAGTTTACTTCGGAGCTCTCTTGATGATAAGTTTCACGTAAATTATATTTTTTAACGTTTCTGTTGTGCAGTTTTTAATTTTTCTCGTCCTGTTTCAAATTTTGTCAAATCTATTGTTGATTTAGTCACTGTGCTTCAAGAATTTGCTTAGGTCAAAAGGCCAAAGCTCTGGTTTGGAGGTCGAGGCAAACGTGTCCTTTGAAGATGAATATTTCAACCCTCGCAGCACTAATATATTTTTTTTTTTTTATACATTTCATTAAAAAACTTAAAATACATATTACTTGTTACACTACTTACAAGATATGATACCCTACTACCAGAACAATACCAATCGGAGTGAAAAACTACAACTACCTCATGGCAACATAAAACAGGACATACGAACATGGCACTACACGTGACTGCTAGAGAGAAAAAGACAATAAAGTAACTAATACAAAAGAAAAAAAAAACAGGAAACATTTGCTTAAACGGGGACTTTGGTGGTTGAATGACTTACTAAGTTTCAAATTCCTAATCAAACCGATCAGTTTTATGGATAAAGCTGAGAGTTAACAGAAGTATATCTTTATTGAGAATATCAGGAAAATCTTTATCACCATACAATAAAATCTGCATTAGAAACTCATTTGAAAGATTTGTATGTCCAAGTGGTCGTAGTAAGGCAGAAACTCCAGCGAGAAGATCTCTACGTGGTACTTCAAAAGAAGGGCAGAGCAACAAAAAGTGCTCCGTATCCTCGA
>REGM01000314.1:303546-317668 GCA_004194415.1 Aurelia aurita
TGTGCTGAATAGATCATCGATTTCTCTTTCAACTATCTGCACGTTTTATCCTCGAAATAATTTATTAAAAGTAGAGAGGTAGGAGAAATTATCAGTAGCAACGCCTTAGCAACGAATGTTTTTAATTGTTGCTTGTTTTTACTGTCCAGATATCTTGAACAACTACCCCAAAAACATTTAGGAAAGTGCCCTTGTACCCATGACCACATAGCCTCTTAGTCATAGAAGCTCCAAAGAGAGGCTATCCAACTTGCTATGGAATTTATCCACATTTACCTTCCACAACTGTGTGATTGTGATCAAACTTTACGACCTTAATCTCCCTCAAACAATTCATTTTAGCTTTATTTTTAATCATAAATCATATAAATAATATAAATTTCGTTTATTTATGTAGGTTTTGAGTGTTTTCTGAGGCTCTCGAGCCCTGCCTATTCCACGTAGGATTCGTAGGAATCGTATGATTGACGTATGAATCTAACAACGCTGTTAGTCAAATAGAACGAAATTTCGAACAACACACGTAAGAATTGTGGTCCCAGGATCACTTTTTTGTTCACGTGACCAAAAAGCACATATATACTAAAAATCATTGGCTAGTTTTGCTGTCTCCGCAACTACAACAACACAACACAAACGCACAACACGATAGGGCCTAAACAGAGATAAATAGAAGCTGAACTGACAGAGAGAAGACACGAGAGAAATGTGGCTGAATGCAACAGATGACAGCACCAAATACCACTGAGAGAAGAACAACCTTGCTAGAAGAGTTCAAGTTAATAACGTAAAGAATCATTCAACTGGTTGGTTGGTTGGTTGGTTGGTTTCAAATCTAAAACGGCTTTAGATGTGAATGTAGTGACTCAAGTGAGGAAAAGGAAACAAGTAAACACAAATCGTCAGAAATAAAAAAATTTGCTCACATTGGGATTTGAACTCCAGCCGTCAGATCTGAAGTTCCAATTAGAAATTAGAAATTGATGGTGTTTAAGCATCATTATTGCGCTAACAATTTTGCATTGACATCAATCATGAGACCAAGATATTTAGTTTCCTTCACAAGATTGATATCATTTCCATTTACTTGAAAATGTGGAATCGGTACCGTTTGTGTATCAATTTTTCTTAACTTTTGCGACGATCCTATGATCATGGCCTGTGTCTTGACAACATTCAAGGAAAGCTTGTTACCCTGTAGCCTTTTCTCAAGGCAGGCAAGTTCTGCATTGACAACAGCGTCAATCTCTTCCATATTATCTGAGGAGAACGAAATTGCTGTATCATCCGCATACATTGTCGCTTTTCGACTTTGTTGCGCAGACTCTACTCTTTGGGTGAGGAGCGTTGAGGCTGCACGCAGGCTACGTCAACTAACTTTAAATCCTTCGATATCCTGCAGCACACAATAGACTGCTGAACAGGCTTGAAATTCAAACAAATTCCTAAAATTCCGCAGCACACATGCAAACTGCTGAACGGATTTACGCCAACACATTCCCACGGCACAAAACGAATCTGCTGAACGGACTTAAAATTCAAAGCAAATTCCTAAAATTCCGCAGCCAACATGCAAACTGCTGAACGGATATATGCCAGCACACTCCCTTAGCACAAAACAAAACAAAACTGCAAAACGGGCTTAAGGTAGCAGATAACCATTAATCAGAGATATGACAACTGCTTGAATCGAAAATAAAAATTGACAGATTTTGGTATAGTCTTTAGTAACTTAGATACATTTACTATACATTTATTGTGTTATAAGAAGATTACAAGATTAACAGAGAAGGATGAGATAGAAGATTAATTTAACTAGGTTTGTATTTGCTGGTGCTACAAGAAACGCTCTGATGTATGAATGAATTCTAGCGTTGATTCCAAAATTTGCTTATTTTGGTTATGAGAAAATATTTTATCACCATACAACATTATTTGCACAAGGGTTTGATTTGGCAGTTTTACGATATTGTGTAATTGGAATACTTCGTTAATCGCGCCTAGGAGATCACGCCTCTGATCATCATATGCATGGCATTGCAGCAGGAAGTGTTCAGTATCCTCAATTCCATCGTTAATTAGACACATTGGGTCAACCGTGTCTTGAAAGTTATGATTGAATTTGTGAGAGTTTAGCTTACTAAGGCCTACGAGTAACTGGGTGAGGATGGCAACACCATTTGGGTCATAAATTCCATAAACAGGTTTCTGGGTAGGGCGGATAAGAGAAGCGAGTCTATTTTTGAATTAGCTTGCTGTAGGTGATTCCCTGATCTCAGAAGCAAGACTGTTCCATTCCTTTAAACAATTGGGATAGAAACTTGACCCAAAGCGCTCGGTTCTTGCATTTATTTGCCCAACGACAGCCTGATTTCTAAAAGCGTAATTTGACCAGTGAATTTGTGGAATAAGATATCTTGTATATTCCGGAGCTAGTTTATTGATGAACTTAAAGAAAGGAACAAGACGCCTGCTCCACCTTCTGTCGTTTAATGATTCTCAGCCAAGTTCCTCGTATATTTTGTCTCTCGAAGTACCTTTCCACGCGCCAGTTATAGCTAAGCCAGCAGAATACTGGACGGATTCAAGTCTTTCCATTTGGCGACGTAAGGTGATTTCATGGCTGAAGTCACACACTTTCTGCGGGATATGATAAATAACGTCACCATAGTCGAGATGTGGTCGAACATAAAGTTTGTAAAGTTCATTTAGAGTCGTTCTTGGCAAATAGTTAGATACAAACCGAAGAATACCAATCCCACGCCTTGCTTTATTGATATCAGATTGAATATGACTAGAAAACGTAAGTCGACTATCAAGCACAACAACACCTAGATGTTTATGTTCACCAACCTTCATAACGTTTACATCATTGAACAAATAGGCGGATTGTCAACGGGGATCTTTTTCTTGGAAAATATCACTTCGACTGCTTGCTTTGCAGGGTCGGGATTGAAAGACATCCTCCAGTCATGTGCCCAACTTTTGATAAGATCTAAGTCATGATTCAAATCCACAGCGCATTCATTTGGGTTGTACAGTTCATTGGAATCGCAAGTTATTCGACGATGGCATGCAGCTTATCATTGAAGTTTTCGCACCATTTGTGTTGACTATGTTGAAGCAATGTAGGCGATTTATTGGTGAATCTGGCAGTAGTTTGTGGCGATAAAAGTGGAATTTTGTTATCAAAACCAGTTGAAATACGTTTATGCACTACATCTGCAAGTTTTCGCCTTGTATTACTCTTCTTCCAAGATAGAAATGGTAAGTACCTATTGAATTCACCTCTTGTTTGCTTAACGACGGCATCTTGTTCTTGTTAGGCCGCTCAGTGCACTTTTCTGCGTGCTTATCCAGTCCCTCGGTATTGATTCTTCGATATCTCCGGATGTATTTAAGTTAGCTTCAAACTGAAAAAATATTCAGATAATGCATTAAAATTGGCATGTTTTAATGCCAAAGTGGATGGTTTCTGCGTACCAGAAATTTTTAAGAAATCCACTTAATTAAACGAAAACTATGAGTGAATTCAAAACGTTGTCATTCCTCCAAATCTTGTGATAATTCGTAGCGCCCTTGATTACGTATGCAGCCAATTATTAGAAACAAGTCTGCGTAAGAATTTTTGCAATATCTTTATTTTCCATCCGTACATTTATATTTTCATGCGAGTAGGTAAAATAGCCTAAAAGCGACTGAAAATTTGGCAACCCTGTGCTTTCTTTTGTTTTGTCCTATTGTTTCGTTAGCCAGTAAGGATTTAGGGCCTATCTTCCTTAGGAACGTATTTGAATAGAAATCCAAAACTTAACTTGACAACCAGATTCACAAATTTAGTCCCGAAGAGAAATCTTTATTCTTCATTCTACAAAATGTTCAAATTACTTCTGTCTAATAAAAGATTGCCATCAGCGGAATGGTTCCCTTGAGTGTGAAAAATACATTATTTCGTGCAATCTTGAATGAAATGCATCTTGTATCATCTATCTTGGAACTAGCAATAACAAAGTCAGTGAGTGCGGCGATTTTACCTTTCCTTTTCCCTCCTCCTCACTGTATAAATTCCGCACGCAGTCTAATAGTAACATGCCTTTGTGGTTCTGTTGGCGTTGCCATTCTTTGTTCAATTTGAATTGAAAATTCAATCACCCATGGAAAGTTGTTTTGTGACCAAAACTGAAATCAGACAACAACACATTCCACAAAACAAGAGAGAGATTAAGGTTTCATGCCTTTGACGTTACATAATGGCTATCTTGATAACATGGAATGTGGAATACTGGAATGGAATACTGGAATAACTTGGAATACTGGAATACTGGAATACTGGAATACATATTCCATGGAATGCATATTCCATGGATTATGTATTCCACGGAATACATATTCCATGGAATATGTATTCCATGGAATCAAGATAGCCTTTAAACAAATTTGTATTCCAGACATGTCCCAGACATCTTTTCATTACGTGATTGCTATCTCTTTCATTGCATTATCAACCCATTAATTTCAATAATGTTTATCGGAGTGGCGGCTATTGTCTCCTTTGTTAAGGGAAATACCACGTTGAAAAAGATGAAAACTTCATGTGATGAAATAATTATCGACGGCTATCTTGATAACATGGAATGTGGAATACTGGAATGGAATACTGGAATGACATGGAATACTGGAATACTGGAATGCATATTCCATGGAATGCATATTCCATGGAATACATATTCCATGGAATATATATTCCACGGAATACATATTCCATGCAATATGCATTCCATGGAATCAAGATAGCCTTTAAACAAATTTGTATTCCAGACGGCATATGGTAAAAACCAGACCCTAGGAACCATAGGACCCGGACCGGACCTTGGTCATTCCCCCATGAATTTGCTATTATATACCCATACTGCCTTGCAATCTATTTGCACCAATGGTTTGCACATGGCAACATTGAAATTTGAAACCACAGACCAAGCTAGGGGGGAACTCCTATAGGGGGCTTGGTATATTTTAATATATTATTGGAAACATTTTTATTTTTCTATTAACTATAGACAATGTAAACATTGACAGACCCCTCTTATTTTCGAAGCACTACTCTGAATAGAATCAAACGAATCTATCACAATAGTTCTCATACTAATGTTTTCATTAGAAACTTAGAATCTCCTAGTACTGAAAGTTTCTTAATTTTCATATGAATTCAGCAGTTGAAGTTTCTTAAATTGTTACTATTAATATTCTGATTGGATAACACGGCATCACTACACGTATTTTTTTTATAAGAAACTAAGAATTTGAGCCAGTACTGAAAGTTTCAGTACTCAGAGTTTCTTACGAGTTTCTTACGACTTCCATAACAATCTTCATCTTTACTTCCTATGCCCTCCTGAACATTTCAAAACACATTTTTTGAAGCCTTTCCAGTGTTTAGACATTACTCAAGCACCTTTCCAGTAATATGATACAAGAAACAAGTGAAAATAAAGTAAATACATCCATAGAGTTTCCTTTATTACAATAAATAGTTTCTTAAGTTATATTTTCCTAGTACTGGAGTTTCTTAACTTTTTGGCGATCTGAGAGTTGAGTTTCTTATAAACAGTTTCTTATAACAAAAAATACGTGTATCACTTTTTTCGCAAAAACATGTAAAAAAATCAAAGCCTCTTGATATTTCTGCACAGCAATCCCAGTATTGAGTTTCTTATAAAACGTTTATAATTCATTGGATGTAAGAGGGCATTTTCAAAATAAAAATTGGTCAAGTATTTTGGCTTTTGGTGATTGTCAAAACGCTGGAAGTCTCTTTTTTAACAAGATCCACCAACAGAAGAAAGAACAAATGAAGGAAATAACGAATTTGTGATATATCGCATAAACCAATGTGCATATGCAAAAGCAAGCAAATAATTAGTAATAAGAGTTGCACTCAGTTACATTTTTTTAAAGAGATAATTGTACAAATTTAGTTTTTGCAAGTTTTGTAAGTTCATTCACTCCAAAAATTGAGAAATAGCCAGCTAACTTTGCAAACAAAATAAAACTCTATGTTTGAACTCGACAACACATTTTACGGGAAACAATTTTTTACCATAAAACAATGCAATGTTTATTTAATGAAGTTCAAAGGCTTGCGTTTTATCGTGTTCTGTACATAGTTTTGCATTTTTCAGCGAAGTTCATTGTCACACCACCAACATATATCCCATACTATAACTGATTGAAAAGCTCATACTAAATAGGGTTACGTTTTTGTAACCTTTTGTACATGGGAGGACGTCAGCGAAACAACGAAACAACGTTATAATAGGGGAAGGACCAAGGTCCGGTCCGGGTCCGGTCCGGGTCCTATGGGTCCTAGGGTCTGGTTTTTACCATATGCCATTCCAGACATGTCCCAGACATCTTTTCATTACGTGATTGATATCTCTTTCATTGCATTATCAACCCATTAATCTCAATAATGTTTGTCGGAGTGGCGGCTATTGTTTCCTTTGTTAAGGGAAATACCACGTTGAAAAAGATGAAAACTTCATATGATGAAATAATTATCGACGATCAGTTTTTTGTATGTCAATATGAACCAATAAACCTTTGACAGTACCATAGTCATGACAACACTTTCAACTCACTTGAATGCATGATGTGGAGATTCTTTAGAAATTTCCCAGGATCATTCAATAGCGTTTGCGGTCAATATTTGATTTGCAAAGAGGTACTTCACAGAAACGCCTTGATACAATGTTTACTTTCTACAAGTTACCAATGTATCTGTACCTTTTCAATTATCTTCAGAATTTTCAACCAGTGGGTCCAGCAAGAGCGAGAGCTCGAGCCTAACCAAATTAGATAAGACCTTTCTAAAAAGATTTCAGTTTCCTACTAAAATAGTTAGTTTCAAGAAAACTAGATAGACTAATGGGACTTTAGCGATGAAGTTTTGTATGGTTTATCACATCATTGCCAAACAGTGGTCACAGTACATCTTTCGGGCGTAGAGTTTAAATTTGGGGAATTATTTGTTTCGCCATCATAATACACCCCTACCAGTCCAAAATCCAAACCCTCCAACATTGAAAGCTCTAATTGATATCTGAACTGCTCCGAATGAAGGAGATATGACAAATCATACAACTTTATCACTGACGTCTTTTTGGAGTACTTAACTTCCTTGCAAAACTATATCATCATGATATATCTCATTCAACAGGTGCCAAAGGAAAACCAGGAAAGTTCACATTTATTCAGTACATTTTCAAGAATGAAGAGCAGGAGATCTCCCACAGAAAGAAGCATGGAAATGCGAAGAGAGCTCCTCCATATTTTCGAGTCCTGCCGAGCGTTATGAAGAAAATGAGGTCCTCCGTTGACGAAAAGGATAGGACGGCCAAACAAGATTTTAGACGAGGCATATCGATCAGTCGGGGATGTTTTAGGGGCAAGAAGCGTTGGACAGTTGCCCAGCCAGCCTTTACGATGCAAGACACGCAGCGAAGAAAGCACGTTTACATACAACGGAAATTGGATCTGGCACAAATAAAGAGAAGCAAAGTTGCAAGTATGATGAGCTATGGACATTGCTTGAACTCGCGAAAAGAGAGGAAGAAATCTCCAAAGATGAAATATTTATTCGCTCCTGTGAAATACATCCCAGCTTATCAGTTGTGTTGGCATCTGAACGCCAGTTACAACATATGTTCCAGTTCTGCACTAATCCTAAAGAATTTTCAGTGTTGGGTGTCGATCCAACATTCAACATATTTGATACAAACCTCAGCCTAACGATGACGACATATCGAAACTTGAGGCTCAAGCACGAAGAAACTGGAAAACCCCCAGTATTCATTGGGCCGCTCTTTATCCATCAGAAGAAAACCTGGCAAGCATATACTGCATTCGCAAACAGGTTGACTGTAGAAGCCAGAACTTGATGGGCTTGTGGCTTGTGGCACTGACGGGGAAGAAGCACTTATTGATGGTTTTCGACGTAACTTCCGATATGCAACATTTCTCCGTTGTTTCATACATTTTAAAGACAACATAGCAAGAGAACTTACAAGAAGAGGAACATCTCCAAAAGACAAATCACTGTACATAAACGAGATCTTTGGAACAATACAAGGCACTGTCAAACTCTGTGGCTTGGTAGACTGCGACACACGTGACGAATTCATTGGAAAATTTGAAAGTTTGAAGGCAGTGTGGAAAGAAAGAGAGACAAGCAGCCGAACTGCCAGTGGAATTTCCTGTTCGATGTTGGACGTTGAATTTCTGTTGATGGCAAAAGCAGCGATGTTTTTGAGTTTAAGAGATGGCCTTCCAAATCTTTGATGGTTTCCACACAGGAACGAAGGACGTTTGTCAATGTCTTGATAATGCTTGCATTTTTCTGCGGTAAATTTGGCGATCCAGCGCCTTGTATATTCTTGTGAAGATATGCTTTGCAGTTAGGCTCGTTACAAAATAAGCAAGTGTGAGCTCTGTTAACCCTAATCCATATGGGCCTTTTTCAAGCTACCATATATGGGGGGGTGCTTTCCACCCCCCCTCTGAAAACAGCCTTAGACTCACCAGAATTCAGTATAACTTGGCACAGTTATAGAACAAGTAATTTGCAACATGTAGCACAATTTCGGTGTGGTTGCCACGCCCTATGACGTCACAGTGACGTCATAAAGTTGAAAAGTGGCCAAAATCAGTTTCTCAAGTAAAATTTGAGTTTAACGAAGATTTTTAAGGAACTGTATGCGGTTTTGGGTCTAGTTTGTTGAAATACTTGCTGAAAAATGTTAGTTTATTGTATATAGCGCTTTTTGAATGATATTTTGGTAGAAATTATGCAATTCTTATGACGTAATTTATGTTATAAATTTGTTCCATGTAAAAATAGACAAAAAGAAGCGGCAAAATAGTGATAATCCATCACAAATGCATCATTGGAGTGTTTTTAATGGAAAAAGGTGGAAAATATTTAAAAAAATTGCTAATTAGGCCAAAATGGCGGCCAAAATGACGTCATAATAAAAAAATGCCGACCTCATCAAATTCCCGAAATTCTCGTATCAAATTAAAGCCCTTTGTTTGCTGATTCGTTTGATATATGATACTTCATAATCTAAGCACATTTTGCCATTGAAAGCATCGAAAGAAACGATTTTTCTGTTACCTGCTTCCAAATATGGGCATGTCACGTGACCTGTGAGTTCTATTGTTCAAATTTGTTTTCTTCAAAATTTTAGCTAATAGATAATTAGTAAAAGTCAAGGAGACTGGGGGGACATAGCTAATGTCGTTTAAAAACGCAGCACAAAAAACCTTGAGGGTATGGATTAGGGTTAAACACACATGTGCCAACAATTTCACATTTAGAAACTTCATAGCGATTGAAGTCGCGGCATATGTTTGAACGACAGTTCTTCGTGAGAAGTTTGAGACAATTCCTTGTAAAGTGGCCATTGGTTTTGCAATAAGAGCAGTGAAACATCATCTTCTTGTCTGCGTAAAACCAAAACGAGCAAAGTGCTTTTGTGCGAAAGGAACAACGATCTTGAAGTGGGTTCTCCACCAACTATAACAGGCATAAAGTTGGCCTATTATCTCGAGTAGTCTTGAACTGTTGAGAGCGTGATAACAAACGTGTGACTCGTAGTGAGGTTGACAACTGACTGATTATCATAAACATAATTAGTGACAATATACAATTGAGACGTAAATGAGTAATAAGTGATTAACATAAATTATCATACATAAACATAAGTGATTAACATAACAGTAGTTTCCAGTCCTACTACAAGCCTAGGGGGGGCTCAAAGTGCCCCCCCCCTAGTGAATTTTTCCACGCAACTCCTTGAGTTCTACTACGATAACCATGATTTTTTGTGACTTTTAGTTTCTATTTAGGAGAAATCCTTTCATGTCAATTTCAAAAATGTTGACACTGGTTCAGGGGGTCAACACATAATTATAAATTGAGTGCTCGGCAAAATAAATACCTTTTCAGCCATAACTTTTGAGCCACTCGTTCTATAACAATGAAACGAACATAGCTGATCTCCTCTAAAGATGGGCTTTCATTTGATATATAGTTTGTTGATTTTTGATGACGTAATCAATAATTCGTTGTTGCGAATGCGTACTTGCGAAAAACCATGTTAACCTTCACTTTAGGAAAAATTAACAATATCATAGGATGCAACAGGTCTTTTTATGTACATCATGCATTTATTGCGATTTTTTAAACCAATTTGTAACCGATTTTAGGCAAAAATTCCTTTTTTTTGTGAACAAAATCAATAAATGCTGACATCAGCAAAAATATTAATGATACGAACCAAAAATTTTAAAATAAGAATATTAAGGATATAATCTTTGTATATTTCAAATCTCATATCAATTTATTTAATAGATTTGGAGATACAACATGTCAAAGTCCGGGTGGTTTACACCTAATTTAGCAATATTTGCCGACGTCAGCACTTAACCACGTGACATAAACAAAAACAGATGACGTCATCTGGTTTGCCATATCTTGTTTTTTACTTGTGCCAAGTTTCACGTCTCTAGCACTTATAATTTTGAGAATAAATAGGGGGGCACAATGTGCCCCCCCCCCCTAGTCTCCCCAGAGTTTCAAAAAGCCTAGTCTGGATAGGGTTAAACGTTTTAATTTTTAAACGAAAAGTTTGAAAGTATTTGCACTTTATTGTCGTTTTACCAGCTATGTATTTTGAGATTTTGCTCAATTTAGACCCACATTACCCCACCCTACCCTAACCAGAATGCACTCCAAATGACAACTGAATAACAAAAGTGCGAGCATGCAAGGGTTTCATTTTTCGTGGTGGTATCATGAAATTTTTTTTCAACCGGTGTTATTCAAATGAAAAGAGACGTTCTTTCGATATTTTTTATTGACAAAGTTACAAAACGTAGAATATATAGAAACCGTAATAAACGCATATCGAAAGAATATTCGAAGAGTACCTAACCCTATTCTACCCGGGGGGGCCTTTTTCACCCCCCCACCAAACCTATTTTAATAGCTCCTAAACTATGATAGCTAGAACGCTGATACTTCTTGACTTTTATGGCAATTTTATTGAAAATTAGAACATGTAAATTTTAACGCCTATTGTTTAACCACGTGACCACCAGATGCCCTTATTTGGAGACAGGTCACAAAGAAAATCACTAAAATGGCTCTAATTTATTTAATTGCTCTCCAATCCTATCAATATATATACCATTCGATTCTTCTCGATGAGTTCTTTCATTTGATATATGATTTTTTTATATTTGTTGATATCAGCAATTTATAAATTATATGACATCATCAATCTTTATGACGTCATATTCCTAATTAATTAGTAATTTTTGCATGAAAAATCATGGAATGATTTCGAATATTGATGAAGACGTCTGATTTGACCAAGTAAATGCGAAATTGATGGTGTTTAAGCATCATTATTGCGCTAACAATTTTGCACTGAATCTTATTGTCCATAATTAATTAATTTTAATTAATTAATTAATTATAGACTAAAAATATTGATATAAAACTACATGAAACTGCAAATTAAGGATATCAAGCAGGTATTTAGGTAGTCTTTTGGTGATTTTACACAGTTATTTAGTAAAAATAGACCTTTTCATGCTAATAGCTCGATTTCGTCAAATTTGCATTGTTTTTGGCTGCCTAGCAACCAGTCACTTGACTACAAACTAATTAATGATATTTTTGGATTCTCCTTTGTTCAATTATGATACAGTGCAAGTCTCATTATCATAGTTGCGGAGATAATTAGGGGGGGGGGCGAAAAACGCCCCCTCGGTAGAAAATCGATAAAAATTTACCCGGTTAGAATAGGGTTAAAATAGGCCTTAAAGGACAATTCCGGGGTGTATAAAAGTAATGTCAAAAAACAACCTTACCAACTCCTGACGAAGAATTGCGACTTTTTTCCACATTTAGGCATCCGTAACGGCTGCCAATGTGACAAACGTTTTCCATAAGTTAGGCCCAAGCTCGTCGCCATTTTGGAAGAGTTCACGATGAGGAGTGTAGCCTCGCTTTAGATGCAAGACGGTGATGTCAGAGCTTACGAGATTTGCAGGGAGAATTTTCTGATAGCCTCGTTTGCGTTCAATATGACGTAGGCTCGCACTTACCTTCTGGTCAATGACGTAGGCTCGCACTGACCTTCAGATTATAATACGCAATTTCCAAGAGAAAAGACGCACAAAAGTTAAAAAAAGTACGATACACCATTCATAACAGTATAATCTTTCATTTTATGATGAATCATACCAACCCCGGAATTGTCCTTTAAAGACAAACGACGGAGATATAAGGCGACTTAAATCAGGGGCCTGGGCAATCCAAATATAGCCTATTGTATTCCATTGTATTTGATGACCTCGAGAGATTAGCAAATGTACTGGACAATGAAGGCACTCAGACATCTTTTGTTCTATTTTTAAACTAGGCGCTATATATCCGTCATTTGTTTTTAAAGTGCCACTGAAATAAAAAAATCGAATTTTGCCTTATGTGCTATGAGGGAGGAATAGACATCGCTGATTGCGAATGTGGCATTAATTTTTTAATTGAGGGTGCGGAACAGTGAATTTTAGGGGCTTTTTTGGTGGGAGGTCGTTCGACAAGAGCCTATGACGAGTGACGTAGTCAAGTGGGCTCATTTCATTTCATCCCACTCTTACCACTGGCGAACCACAAACGATTGATGTGTTCCTTTCGCAAAATGTCGGATAGCAGCGATATTACTGACTTAATGTATATATCATATATCATATCAAAATTATTTAAACACAAAATCCCTTCAGCTGAATTAAATACAAATCAAAGTTATGATACAGTAATTACAGTATAATATTTACAAAAAGAAAAGAAAGTTCAAAACTGTTCTAGGGGCCTATTTGCTGCTCTTCCAGGGAGTCGTGTTTCAAGTTTGCTTCAGCTCTTAAGGTGAGTTTTTAGATTTTTTTTGAACTGTGGCAAGGATGGCAGCTCCCTGATGGTAATAGGGATGCTGTTCCATGCAGTAAGAGCTGAAAAGAGTGACGAAGAATAGTGACGAAGAATAGTGACGAAGAATAGTGAGCTGAAAATGTGAGCAGAGAATAGTGACGAAGAACATTTGGTTGTTAGAGAAGACGAATTTGACGATTTTGGAGAAGCAGCAGAGCAGCGCCGTTTGAGCTATATCAAGACGAACCTCTTCCATCATCCAGTGATGAGGATGCCTAGGCCCGATGACGAAGCAGATATTGATGGTATCCCTGTTCATACTCTGCAAGCAAGGTTCGAAGGCAGGGAATCAACGGATGTATGGTAAGTTGAATAAAATAATGAATTTACAGTTTTCTTTCATTATAATTCTCGCTTTTCTTTGCATATTTTATTCGTTCTCAGCGTGGGAGTCATTTAGAAGCGTTGGCCTAAATAAGACCGGAAGACTGGCTGTGTTGTTGTCTCCTACTCCTAGGCCTTTTATAGGCCTAGTAGCCAAGACATATTATTTTGAGCCGCTTTATGATCATAAATCTGTGCTACCAATGGCTCAAGGTTGTTGATTCTCAAATAGGTTCCAATGCGGAAAATGCAACGTAGCAAACCTGGAAACTGCAAGAGAGTACTGTTGTTGCTGGGAAGTCCCACAAGCGATTGGGAAGCTGTCATAGCAGAATAGCAGAGGAAATAGCAGAGGAGGTTGGATGCATAACAAACAATCCAGATTTTTTAGCATTATTGAATAAGTCTGTCCTGTTGCTAGCAGGTCCCCTCTTTGAAACCCATGAAGGAAGACACTATAAGAAATTGACAAATCAGTCAGATATTCAGTGAGTAAAAAAGCTGGATTTCCTTTATACTAAACTATCTACTGTACTACGATCACATGTACGAAAACATGTACTGTATATAATATACCATTAAAACAAGGGGCAAGTGGTAAAAACTCATAGAAAGCAGATTGACAAGTTGTTTGGTTGTAGGAACAGCCTTGATGGGGGGGGGGGGGGGGAGGGTACCAAATAATAAAAATTGCCTTGAAAATGGGGGAAAAAGAAAAATTCCTTGACCTTCGTTTTTTTTTTT
>REGM01000315.1:8642-20518 GCA_004194415.1 Aurelia aurita
CTTCAGTCGATGCAATACCTAAAATGAATTGAAACCTTTTAAAAATCTTC
Organism: Aurelia aurita; assembly: GCA_004194415.1. Classification (NCBI taxonomy): domain Eukaryota; kingdom Metazoa; phylum Cnidaria; class Scyphozoa; order Semaeostomeae; family Ulmaridae; genus Aurelia; species Aurelia aurita. The sequence goes on from REGM01000315.1 coordinate 8,693, forward strand.
GGAGGGCAGAAAATCTAGGGTAAGATATGATTTCTCGTAGTTTCTAAACTCCTGATTCTGATACAATTTGAAAGGTTTTGAATCATTTTAGTCTGCGAGGGGCAAATCACTCCAAAAATAGCGTACGAGATTTTGAGATTTTAAAAATCTCTCAGATTTTTGAGATTTTTGAGATTTTTTCTGTGATTTTCAAAGATTTTTTAAGATTTCTATGACCTTTAGAGATTTTTGAGATCTCAAAATTTTTTCGAGATGTTCAAAGATTTTGAAGATTTAGCAAGATTTTTCGAGATTTTTCAAGATTTTTGAGGATAATTGTTTTGAGATTTTCAAAGAATTGTCGAAAGATTTTTTGACAATTTCTATCATTTGTTGGGGGAGATTTCTGGGATTTTTTGAGATTTTCGAAGATTCTTAGGATTTTCTTTGGGATTTCTATGATTTTACGAAGATTTTCAAGATTGTTCGGGATTTTTGGGATTTTTGAAGATTTTTGAAGATTTTTTACGAAAGTGTACGAGATTTTTGGAGTGATTTGCCCCTCGTTAGTCTGTACCGCGTAGTTAGAAAAAAGATTTTTTTCTAGCTATTATGTCATCATCATCATCATCATCATCATCATTAATTCATTTACAGTAAGAAAAACATTGCTAAATTTACGGCTAATTATTTACAGTTTTTATAGACAAACATATGATCCTTTTTTTACGATTACAAAGCCAATCAGAGGCTCTGATTCTGCGTAAAAATATCAAATCATGACTATGATCAAATAAAAAAGAATTGTTGGCTTGAATTAGCTTTTTTATATATTTATATAGCTATGTAAGTTGCCAACTTTAAATAAATTGATAGTAATAATAATAATAATAGAGAAGCAAGGTTCGGTATATTTTGCGATTTCTGCGTTTTTTTCGCAAAAACATAGACAATGAAACAATCAAGCATAGACCAGGGAGATTAAAGCCTGGTTTCCATATGATCTTTCGTGTCGCTCCCGTCGCTGAAACGAACGATTTTATGGAAACTATCACTTTTTCTTTCAGCGATCGTAGCGACGCGAGCGACAGGCTGAGATAGAAAAATGTCTATCTCAGCTACGCGAGCGACTGCCAGCGATCGAGTTTTTTTAATGGAAACCACTTTTCAAAAAGTCAGCGATCCCAGCGATCGCAGCAACGTTCTGCGCATCTGAGCCCAGTCTCATTATTTTGAGCCTGTGATGCAAACTCAGCGACAGCAGCGATCATATGGAAATAGCTCGCGTCGTTCGTGTCGTTCTTGTTGCTGAAAGAATTTCCAGCGACGGAAACGACAGCAGCGATCGTATGGAAACCATTCGATCGCTACTGTCGTTCGCGTCGTTCGTGTCGCTGAAAAATTTACCAGCGACGAGGACGACAGGAACGATCATATGGAAACCAGGCTTAATGAAAGGTGAAATGAAAATCCCGTCAAACACACGTGTAATTTCAACCTCAAACTTGTTACCTTGTGACTTGAATACAGTCCACGATTGGCCAATCAATCTAAAATTTGTTTTTCAACCCCGCACAATTGCAAGTTTTTGTTTTAGGCGACAGAAATCTTCAGCTGATCCCCCCCCCCGCCAACCAGCAATTTTTTACCGTTAACGACAAAAATCACAAGTCCCTGGTGACAATAATCGCTATGCAGCATAGGTTCCAAATCTTTAAATTGACGTAAAAATGTCGGTGTAAAATTCAGTGACCTATTTCTTTGAATCGAATGGCTTGAAACAAACTTTAGCTACTTTGCTATAATTCTACCGTTGGACTTTTCAGAAATCTTGAATATTTTAGAAATTACAGCGTATTTTATATTTCAACTCTTTTGAGGATGTGACATCATCAAATTTCTAAATCGCACACCAGAAGAGTGAAAGACTTTTGCTTGATACCATATTGTAGACATTCATAAACTATGTTTTTCTGGAAAATTATTCGATGTTTTCTCAAAATTCTAGAAATTACGATGGTTCTAAGTTTTTTTCAAAATTTTTCTTGAATTCTTAAAAAAAAAGCATTCTAATTCTGAAAATATTGAAGATTTCTGAAAAGTCCAACGGTAGAATTATTACAAAGTAGCTAAAGTTTCTTTCAAGCCATTCCATTCAAAGAAATAGGTCACAGAATTTTACACCGACCTTTTTGAAGATTTGGAACCTATGCTGCGCTATGCTGCGCTCTGCTATGCTTAAAGTAAATGAACGTAGTTATGGCGATCTCAGATCTCTCTAAAATAGAAGAAAAGAGGGCCATGTGCCATGACCCTGGGTACTAGAGCCTAATCAGGGGAGGTCAAGAACCATTAATTACGTTGTCCTATGTTTGTCCCGCAGATTCCAAGAAAAAGACTGCAATTTTAATAAGTTTTGCTACAAAGTAGCGAAAATTTTAGTAAATAACCCGGTGTTAGTAGCCTGCTTGCAGCCTAGGTGTTAGGCGAAAAAATGTTGAAAATCAGAAGAAAAAGCAGCGTTTTTGGGACAAAGCTGGTCCATAACAGAGAAAGAAAAGCCAAAATATGGGCATACATAGTGCCCCGTCGCGCAATGGGACATGGCCACCCAATGCGCCACCGCAATGGCTAATATGCCACGTGTACTGTTTTATTGTTTGAGCATCTCTTGGGAGCAAATTGTTCAATTGTCAATTCAATAGGTTCAATTGGTCAGCATAGCAGATTCGGTTAAGGCTATTATTGGACGTGTCGTAACGATTACGTGTGGCGCCACTCAATGATATTTGACAAAATTCAACAGCTTACCGTCGTTGGCTCTCTTGTGGTTACGAGGCTCTTTTGGTTGCTCATAACAGGCCTTCACACATTTCGGTTGATTTGCAAAATCAACGAAGTCACGCGGGTAATAAGAAGATGTTGATCCTGGAAATATTACATTGATCTTCGGAAAATGTGCGTTTTTATTGCTTTCGCTTTTATTTTGCCAATCGTACCAAACTTTGTCAATGAATCCATGGTGCAAGAAGAATTCTGGGGCATTTGCTGTCTTTGCTCCACACATTGTTCCGCCTAGAAGAAGAATAATTCCATCGTTCAACTGAACTGTGAGAGGAAACAGAAAAAGACATTATTTATACAGACGGAAATCACTCTTATCATGAAGGCAATGTAAGTACAACTGCGGCATATTAGTTGCGGCGCTCCCCCATAGAAGAACACATGCAGTGTCTAACTACCCATGGTTTAGGTGGGCTTATCAGGAATTTTATTTTACCTGAATATGATGGTTTCATGTAATAGCCTTTGACTGCTTGAATCACGATCTACTAATAGCAAAATTAGAAGCATATGGCTTTAGTAGAGGAGCATTACAACTTATCCACAGCTATTTGAATAGACGAAAGCAGAGAGTGAAGGTAAATGGGTCTTTTAGTACGTGGATAGAGACTAGCGTAGGCGTACCGCAGGGATCTGTGCTGGGGCCTCTCTTGTTTAATATCTACCTGAATGACCTGTTTATGTTTGTGACGGACTGCAAAATATGCAATTATGCTGATGATACAACTATCTATGTCTGCGATCGCAATCACGAAAATGTAATCAATAGATTAGAAAGCGAAACCCTGATCCTTTCAGAGTGGTTTCAGAGTAACTACATGAAGCTAAATGGTGATAAATGCCACTTGATGATTTTCGGTGAAAAAAGCAATGATTTGTCGATAAAAATCGAAAATACAACCATCCTAGAGAGCACAGAGGAAAAACTACTAGGCGTCACTTTGGACAAACAACTTTCTTTCAAGACACACGTACGATCGTTATGCAAGAAAGCAAGCCAAAAGCTTCACGCTCTTTCACGTATTTCCTACTTACTTGACACTGAAAAACTCAAGCATATCATGCGTTCTTTTATTCTATCCCAGTTCAGCTACTGCCCCTTAGTGTGGATGTTATGTGACAGACATCTTGATAGCAAGATCAATCACATTCACAAAAAGGCACTGAGCATCGCATACAAAGATAGTGTTTCTGATTTTGATGCACTTTTGACCAGAGATAATTCTGTGTCTGTCCATAAGCGGAATCTGCAGTTGCTGATGACAGAGATTTACAAAACTAAGTCAAATATCACCCCAAGCTTTATGACTGAGATTTTCATTGAGAAGAATCCCCCTTATCATCTAAGAAGCAAAAGTCTTTTACAAATGCCCAAGGCCCGGACAGTTCGGTTTGGGGTAGAGAGTATTGCCTTCTTGGGATGCAAACTGTGGCATGGAATCTCAAATGACATTAAACAGTCACTGAATATTTCCATCTTTAAAAAACGTATAAAGGAGTGGAAGGGCGATGAATGCAACTGCCGATTATGCAAGACATTCGTAGCACAGGTTGGGTTCTTGAATTGATACTATTTTATTCACTTTCAAAACTCACATGTAAATAAGTATAGAGATCGTTTTTATCGTTAGGTTTGTTAGATTTATTTTACTTTCGTTTTGTTTCAGTAGGCTTCAATTAGCAGTAATTTTGCTAGTATTTTAAACGCCTACTATAAAGAAATTAATAATAATAATAATAATAATAATAATAAGTCTAGCTTCAGTCAAGGGCGCCTATCATGTATGAATTGAGTTTATTCGCAGTCCTGTTTTCGTGACAAAGTACACGGAGCAATTTGCTGTCTGTTAATCCGTGTGCGGTGTTATAAAAAAGTGGGTGTTATTCAAAAATCGCGCTGTCTGGTTCCCTGTGGTCGTCTCTTATCGTATTACATTAACACCTGAATTTGAAACCACAACATTTTATTATGTCATCGCGGTCATCGTACGTCGTCTGGTTCGCATTGAAGGACGATAGGACAGCAATTGCTCTGTGTACTATGTCACGAAAACAGGACTGCGAATAAACCCAGTTCATATAAATAAGGTAGGCGCCCTTGCTTCAGTGAGTTAAAAGTGATTGAGATAAATTTTCCCTGATTAGAGGGGTTGAAGCCCCCTGCCTCCTACGCCTATGCCTACAGCATACAAATTAATATCGAAATACAATAAAAAAGAAAGCAATAGCCCAGGGGGGCCTACCTCTAAAATAATGGTAATATAGGGGGGCCTATAATGGTAAATGATGTGACAGCTCAAAGATCAAGGAAGTGTAAGTTTGAGAACTGTCTCACGGCGGTCAGCGGCCAGCGGTCAGCGGCGGTGCCTGTCTCACGAGAGCTGATGTGGAGAGGTCTAGTAGAAGTCACTCGTCCCATTTTTAAAGTTCTGTGATACACCTATGAAAATTTAACGTATTGAAGTTTAAACTTACCAATTCGACAATGAGTATTAGCATGGATAACAGTTCTTAATTCTGCTTCCATTACTGAAAATTCTTTTACATCCAAAAGATTGTTCACAAGTTGCTTGTTAGCGACCATTGACAGTATTGAGGTTCCAGTATTGAAGCGCCTTTTGAGACAAACATTGTTTGTTGTTTTCCACACTCTTTCTCGAAATGGTCCTGTTTGGACGCAATTTCTGGACGATACGCCGTTTCCACCAAATCCCCGGGAAGATGGATCCCAAAAAGATGAACGCCAAAGATCATCTGCCCAAAGGCTCCAATCCCAGTATGATGCAGTGACCCGACAGTCAACTTGTTGCAAAAGGTTCTCGTACTCCCAGATGTACCTAAATAAAAACAACTTGCTGAGAAATCATAGGAATACATTTTTTTTAACTATTTCAAAACACGAGTAAGAAAAAATTTTGACGTTAGAAATGCGCAAAATTTGGTTTTTTACTAATCTTTAAAATGTCTCCTTTTTTAGATCAAAGAAAGATTATTTTTAACAATATTAATAATTGTTATCCTAAAATTATGCCAACAACTTTGAAATGGTAGCTTGAAACATATTTTGAACCATGGGCTTTAATTTTGTCATTTCCCAAGCTTAATTCATGTCAATGAATTTGAAAAGAAAAATCAAAATTAATGACATTTTCGCAGTTTGGTCATTTTTCAAACGCTGAACGTCTTGTTGACTCACCACGAGTTGGTGGCCTAAAATCATGATCAAAATTGTATTCTTATACTCATTTGTTGTTTTTTCTTGCACGGGATTGTGAGAAAAGCTTGATAATGTTGCTTTTCCTTCGTTTTTCTCTCGTCACAGCTAGGATTGAATGCCACCATTATTCCAATAAAGTTGAAACCGTTTTTCGCGCCTGAGCTCCTACGCAGCGATGTTTCTCATTTCAAACTTGATTAGTAGGAGTTGGGAGTTGGAAATGGGAAGCATCGCTGCGTGGGAGCTCACGCGCGAAAAACTCTTTGAACTTGGTGTGGGACAGCAATTGCTCGTTGTACTGTGTCATGAAAACAGGACTGCGAATAAACCCAATTCTTAGGAGGTAGGTGCCTGACTACACCAGCGAGACGTGCTTGTATCACGCGGAAATTAGCTTGCGTGCAGACTCCACTTACGGAAAAATTTAAAAGAGGGAAAAGCTAGGTAGAGTCTGCGCGACCACCTTGGCTTGGTCACTTTTAGTTTTCCCTCTTTTCAATTTTCCCGTGAATGGGAGTCTGCTCGCAGGCTAGGGGCTACAATACAGCGCCACAACACCTAGGGGAAATCATATGGGGGAAATGGACATGGTTGTTTGCATTCAAATAAGAAATATCAATATCGCCTCTAATTGACTCATTGTTGCCGAAAACAGCAATGACGTCAGTTTTAACGATGATGGGCTTTCTTGGGGCCTGTTCATATGGAGGCGAGCCAGCCCGCTTACCGGGCTGGAGCTTTTTGCCGAGATCTCACCTTATCCCTATTTCCCACTAAAAGTTTGTCTTCTGTTCATATGAGCAGGCGGGCTGGCCCGCTAGGCGAGATCTCACTAGAGTACTGCCGGGATCCCGCCTAGCGGGATGGAAATTTTCCCATATGAACACACGGAGGCGAGCCAGCCCGCCTACCGAGACGAAAAGGTCTTTACTGCTCATGCGCTCCTATTTTAGACAATGGGTAGACAATGGGCACGTGTCCAATTTTGACACGTGTCGAATTTCTGTCTCGGCAAGCGGCATTTGTAGAAGCTAATGTAATTTTTAAGGCTAAATGACATTTTCATCTGATGATATTTCCTCAGAATGATAAATTTGCTATGACCTTCTTCTCAGTACCTGAGTATCGTGAGTCCTCCCAAAGGTCCTTGACTTAAGTCAATTTCTATATTTCTAATTTCTATATAACGAATTGCAGATACATGAAAACATCATACCATCTGTGCCAAGGAAGAAATAGATCCTTATCGTGAATGCCCAAGTTGAATAATCTTTCATGTATGGTAATTAGTTTGTCATGTAAGCTTTTGTATGGTTCCTTGGTCGAAATTGTTTTCACTGTCTTTGTGTATCGTTTCCGCTCTTTCTTTTTCATCGAAGTGAAATCTTTGCGAACCCGACAACATTTCACAAGTCTTCCATTTTGGCACTGACATTTTCGTCCACATTCATCGAATTGGATACCAGAACCTTCGCAAGATTTGTAGGTAGCTAGAGAAGAGCAAATATCATGGAAGTAAGAAATTTAAAGCAAGTACAAATTTTTCTGTTCGAAAATTCTTAAGTTAGAAACTGCAAAGTCAACTTCAAAAGAACTATTGTGGTTCGACTAAGAATAGTTTGCAGCCCATAATTTCTCAGATTGAGCAAGTATAGGGCAGCACGTGCTCTTTATGTTTCATAAGTATATTATGAGGACACTACCTCAATGAGTTGACCGTTAATAGACAATAACGCTAAAGATGGCGGCTCCGAAGACTCTGTTGTGTTTTGCTGCAACTTGTGTGTCGTTAGGTGGTCGTCAGGGAGCTTTTTACCAGCATGCTTTGCGCGGCCGCCATCTTTAGCTAGCGTTGTTGTCTTTGTTTTTACAATGTTTCGTCTTCTCCTGCGATGGAGCTATTTTTGCTATCAGAACGTGCCTACTAGTGATAGACCGGTCCAAAAGCGACGATGAAAGTCATGAACCAAACATGAAAGGAGGAGATTTTACATGGGTGGTGTGATCGCCTGTGGTCACATCAATCAGACACTTTGCGATGACAAGAATAGTGCCTTCACAGGAAAACATTACATAGAAAGAAACAAAAGTGAATGTCCAATAATTCATTCATCCAGTGCCCCATTACCAATGTGGGTTTAATGCGTGTGGTCTGACCCGAAGTGCCAAAGTACAATCTGACAATATGGTTAAGAAATCAAATAGATAAAGGGGAGAAGGGAATTTTTAAAAAAGAACAAATTTTCTTGAAATAAATGGGCTGGGTCACGTAAGCGTAAACAACCCTGTAAACTCTATAATCTATTCTCGATTGTTTTCTGCACATATTTTGATGGATTAGGGGTGAATCCACAATAAAGTTGCTTGTAGAAATCCACCAATATCTCTGTAATCTTTCAACCTCTATAGATGTTTCATTTGTTTCTCTGTGAAATTCAAGAATCCATTTGCAAAATCATTTTGAAAAAAATTGTGCAAAAATCTGCGTGATATGGCCTACCAAAAACTGCAAAATCACCGTTTCGAGAGAGGTTTGTTTACGGTTACGTGACTCACAGCCCCTTTAAGGAAACACGGGCATAACCGAAAATATCTAAAAATGACCTTTTTCATTATTCCAAATTGACTCGCAGATAAGGGCATGTCCCGCTTGTATCCGCATGTATCCGCGTCCACACGGTACAATATTTCTAAGAATCTTGTATAAAGAAAAACCTGTCTTGAAGCAAGACAACAAATGCCAACTTTGTTCTAGTTAAAGACCCATTGTCAACCATGATCCTTTGTGCGCCGATTGAACAGCAGGACAAAGAGAATTTAGGCCAGAAACAACTTTCAGATAATATGAAAGTCGCAGTCTGGTACCCTGACGTCATTTTCGACTAGGGGGACTGGGCTCCACGGAAGCGGTCTAAAATAACCATTGGCGGTAGGAGACACGTGGATTGCTTTTTGAAAAATATTGTGGTCATAGGTTGGGGTTTATTAGCCGCGATGTTTTCAGAGCGGCTTCCTAGAGTCGATGGGCAGATTAGCGTCTGCCGGGTCAACCGTAAGTGGCTACAAAGTAACAGGAAGCCGCTCTGAAAACATCGCAGCTAATTTAATCTTAAATACCCCAACCTATATTTTTTCATATTTAATTCTTTTAAGTAGGGTTGCCCTTCAGCAGAAGCTGGTTTTCAAGGGGCCCTCCGATAAAAACATTTAATTACAATCTAAGGAAGAAAACAGTATTATAAAACTGTCGATTAAACCAAACTATAAAACCCTATTTACAATATTTAAAACCTATTATACAATAATGTTCAAAGTTTACCGTCAAAAGAAAAGAAATCCTCAATTCTAAATAGTTTTCTTAAAACCATACAGGGAGGATGCCTGCTTAGACTCGGCTGAGAGGCTATTCCAGAGTTATGCACCTCGGTAGGAAAAACATCTCTGGCCATTTGTTGACCTTTTCATTGGTAACCTAAGTCCGTTCCCGTATTACGAAGGCTATAAGATGAGCATTGCGAATTTCGGGTGAAGAGGTCGGAAAGGTATTGTGGAGTCATCTCATTTAGGGACTTGAAGACCATTGTTTTGGATTCACCAGCTACAAGATGGCCAATAATGGTCTTCCATCCCAGCTCTTCAATAAGTGGTCTGCTTGGGGCATCGAAGCTGCTATTCCTATGACCACAATATTTTTCAAAAAGCAATCCACGCGTCTCCTACCGCCCATGGAATAACGTCTGGACAAAAACCGTATTTAAGCAACCACGATGGATTCGGTTGAGTGGCTTGTTCAAGTTGACAGACAACAGGTGCAGCGACATGTATTTCATATTTCATATTTCAATTTTTTAACTAGGGGGAGGGTAACCCTTCAGCAAAAGTGCTGAGCGACAAATCATTTGGGGGAGCGAAACAAAAGAGACTTTTGGAATGAGTCTAGATGCTCGGTTTCTTAACTTTTTGGCGATCTGAGAATTGAGTTTCTCATAAAAAAAATACGTGTAGGTGACTGATTTGTCGAAGACTTTTCGGGCCTAACTAACCGGAGCTCTCTGCACGGCATTTTGAGGCAATAAATGAAGCTTCTTCCCTATATTCTGCAGTAATGGGAAGCAGCTTGATACTCTCATCATCGTATGAAGAATCAAAATTACTCTCTTCATAATATTCTGCCATATTCGTCAAGTTCTGCCATCTTCTATCCTTCTATCACTACATGTAACAAAATAGCAGTATTCAAGCCCATAGGAAGAGGAGGGGAGGGGGGGCTCATACCCCCCACAACAATTCCGTAACAGTTTAAAAACATTCTTCCCGTTACATCGGGAATAGAATGAGAATGAATAAAACACGGTCACTCTAACTATACTTTTCTCTCATCCTCTCGTCCATGTTTCTGTAACTAAATTGCATGTAGTAAAACATTTTTCAAATGAAAGTATATAGTCCATTTTTTCTGGTTTCATTTTCTAATCTAAATAGTAATTGTCCTTTATTATCTTGTTTCTGATCTTCAATTCCAACCAGCATCTGTAAAAAGAAATGTAAACTGATCATATTCAATGTAGGCCTATTTTGCCTGTCATGTCAGCATCTCGTAACATATCAAAACACTATCAAACTTGAAAATATTGAAATTTCTAATCGGAAATTGAATGCTTTCAAGACAACAAGCAGAGCGAAGTTTAGTCTTTACGTATGGAGGCAAGTCTGAGCCTCACTTTACTGCAAATTCCCTTAAAAATAAATTTCAGAATGTTGCAAAGCTTCTGAGAAACAGTCGAAAGGGGAGAGTGGGTATCGGCGGACGGCCTACCAGCCTACCCTACAGGAAAACGTCTCATACTATCTCAGTCCAATTTTTCCCCAAATCTATTGCTAATAGCCATCCACAAATATCTTAAATCGCTCAGCGTTGGGCGGGGTTGGGCAGGGTGGAATTTTCACAAGTGCGTGCTTGGAGTGGGATGAAAAGATAAGTGTTTTCTTTCGTCAGGGTTTTCGTCAGGATTTTCGTTCCCAGGGTTTTCTTTCGTCATACGCTAGTCACGAAGCCGAGTGAACACCCTGGTACACATAGTTCCAATCCGCCCAAAATAAGGGCGGATTAGCAGCCATTATGGATTTGCGGTTGGCAGGGTAACGCTCATTATGTGACCTCGATTCCAAACAACAAAGCAACATCAACGGAGTTAAAAGGCAACTTAGCTAGGGGGACTGGGTCCATGTAAATAGAACCTATTGTATTTGATGTTTTCGATCGATGAAAACAATAGGAACATAAGTGGCGCGTGCCGTTCTTTTTTGCTATGTTTAGACAAGATAGGCACTAAATCCTTACTGGCTAACGAAACAATGGGGCAATACAAAAGAAAGCACAGGGTTGCCAAATTTTCAGTCGCTTTTAGGCGATTTTACCTACTCGCATGAAAATATAAATGTACGGATGGAAAATAGAGATATTGCAAAAATTCTTTCACAGACTTGTTTCTAATACTTGGGTACATACTTCATCAAGGGTGCTACGAATTATCACAAGATGTGAAGGAATGACAACGTTTTGAATTCACACATAGTTTTCGTTTACTGCAGTCAATTTTTTAAACCTTTCTGGTACGCAAAAACCATCCACTTTGGCGTTAAAAGATGCCAATTTTAGTGCATTATCTGGATCTTTCTTCGGTTTGAAGCTAACATAAATATATCCGGAGATATTGAAGAATCAATGCCGCGGGGTTCGATGAACACCCAGAAAAGTGGACTGTACGGCCTAACAAGAACAAGAT